>JAJJWW010009180.1:0-330999 GCA_023531295.1 Papaver armeniacum
AGATGAGTCTCATTCGATGAACTCAAAGAAATATATCAGTTTGAACATCCCGAGGTTCGAAGATTACTAGAGTTAGACACGAGTCTCTCATTCGGATGAACTGGAGAAGTAAATATATCAGGTTTGAACATCCCAGGTTCGAAGATTACTAGATTCAGACCTAAGTCTCTCATTCGGATGAACTGGAGACGAAATATATCAGGTTTGAACACCTCAGGTTCGAAGATTACTAGAGTTAGACCTGAGTCTCTCATTCGGATGAGCCGGAGACGAAATATATCGAGGTTTGAACATCCGGGTTCGAAGATTACTAGATTAGACACTGAGTCTCTCATTCGGATGAACTGGAACGAAATATATCGAGTTTGAACATCCTGAGGTTCGAAGATTACTAGAGTTAGACATGAGTCTCTCATTCGGATGAACTGAGAGGAAATATATCGAGTTTGAACATCCCGGGTTCGAGTATTACTAGAGTTCAGACCTGAGTCTCTCATTCGGATGAACTGGATATGAAATATATCAGGTTTGAACATCCGGGTTCGAATGATTACTAGAGTTCAGACCAAGTCTCTCATTCGGATAGAGCTGGAGACGAAATATATCAAGGTTTGGAACATCCTTGGGTCGAAGATTACTAGAGTTAGACCTGAGTCTCTCATTCGGATGAACTGGAAAGGAAATATATCAGGTTTGAACATCCCAGGTTCGAACATTACTAGATTCAGACCTGAATCTCTCATTCGGGCGAACTGGAGACGAAATATATCAGGTTTGAACATCCCGGGTTCAAAGATTACTAGATTCAGACCTGAGTCTCTCATTCGGATGAACTGGAGACGAAATATATCAAGTTTGAACATCTTAGGTTCGAAGATTCCTAGATTCATACCTAAGTCTCTCATTCGGATGAACTGAGACAAAATATATCGAGTTTGAACATCCTTGGGTCGAAGATTACTAGAGTTAGACTCGAGTCTCTCATTCGGATGAGCTGGAAAGGAAATATATCGAGGTTTGAACATCCCGAGTTCGAAGATTACTAGATTTAGACATGAATCTCTCATTCGAGCGAAGCTGGATATGAAATATATCGAGTTTGAACATCCGGGTTCGAAGATTACTAGAGTTAGACCCGAGTCTCTCATTCGGATGAAGCTGGAGACGAAATATATAAGGTTTGAACATCCCGGTTCGAAGATTACTAGAGTTAGACATGAGTCTCTCATTCGGATGAACTAGAAAGGAAATTTATCAAGTTTGAACATCCTAGGTTCGAAGATTCCTAGATTCAGACCTGAGTCTCTCATTCGGATGAACTGGAAAGGAAATATATCAAGTTTTAACATCCTAGGTTCGAAGATTCCTAGATTCAGACCTGAGACTCTCATTCGGATGAACTGGAGACGAAATATATCAGGTTTGAACATCCCAGGTTCGAAGATTACTAGAGTTAGACTCGAGTCTCTCATTTGGATGAACTGGAAAGGAAATATATAGGGTTTTAACATCAGGGTTCGAAGATTACTAGAGTTAGACGAGTTTCTTATTAATTGAACTGAAGATGAAAGTTAGTGAAGTGTTCATTTGCCACTTGTTTAATTTTTATAAAATGACCATTTTACCTTATCGAAAATAAGTAGTGATATTTCGAGAGACCGTGAAAATAACAATTTTACCTTGCCCGAAAGTTAGTGAAATATCCATTTTGCCACCTATTTGAATTTTTAAAGAATTACCATTTTGCCCATGGACCTATATTCTACCTAAGATGGCTATTTTTTAAAGGACAATTTCAAAGCATGCGACTAGAGAAGAATGAGAATATATTGACAAAACATACAAAATAAATTAACAAATTAGCGAAATTTAAAAGATTGTTATCCTAAAAATATACAAATTCCACCTAAATTAGCAAAATTTGAAAATAAATTGTCCAAATTTTGTCAAAATGAATGCGAAAAATACGCGAAACGTAGTACAATGGGCGAAATATATAGGGAATAAGGATATAGCCCAAATTTTTCAAAAAATGGATGAAATTTAGAGGGGAATAAAGAATATTCTCTAATCTTGATATTACTCTCGACCATCAATTTTGTGATTAAAGAAAATTTACGATTCTTTAGATTAAACCATCAGAGCAAAATTAGAAACGGTATTAATCTAAATTGACAATTCTACTCACTTTTAACACTGCAACCTTTCAATTTTTGTAAAATTTATAAAACTCTAAATTAATACCTTTGGCGGAATTTGGCATCTCAGGTATTGACGATTGGTTCCGCAGGTCACATGTAACCAAAAAAATCAAACTAACCCAGCTGTCGAGATTGATAGTTGACTAACGATCAATGGAGCGAGTCTGGTCTAACTGGCATACGCCTGGGCAGCCACTTGGCAGGTCAAAGCTTTATTGCACCATAATTTCCCATTACACACCTTGCGACCCCATTACATGATGGCACATCATTCCCTAAGCATTCATCTAGCGAGAATAACTCATTCATCCCTTCTTGTAAACCTCTTCAATTCCTATTCTCTCTTCATCACATCAAGACCAACTTCACTTCCCCTATTGCTCAACCATTGCAGTTCTTACACTCCCCTCCATAGCTTCAAACCTATCGAAGCCTTCAAGCCAACGGTACACACACCTGCAATGACCTGACTACATATCAGTTTATAAGTGTAGCACCGCAATTCTTTCCGGGTGAAATATTTTCTGCACACCACCATTCGGCTCCTTAAAACTTCTCTTCTGCATTTTCTAGTTCAACGAGCCTCAGCACCACAGTTCGATCTCAGAAATTGCTGCAACTGACTACATCACCTCCGCCATTCATCATCTCGGCAACCCATCGTGATCATCCTTGCCTGCAATTCCAGTTCGAGGCAACATTACACAGCAACACAACTTGAGCCATTCTTCCTTAGTAGTTCAAGGGCATCAAATCTAGCTCACAGCAACAGCGAGTGCGCAGTCACCATCGGAACCCGTCTTTCATATCAAATTCTTCTTTCTCACACGATTTACATTACCCACGTCTTGAATACTTACTTGTTCTCCTCCAAGAGGATCTGGAACGCTTTCTACAAGTAAAAGGTTCTTGCAAGGATCGGGAGCTAAGGAGCGAAGAACCTGCGACCAAAAGATTAGGAAATTTAATAGTTAAATATTGAAGAATTACTGAAACCAAACTAGTAAAAGAAAACTTCGCAATATCAATATCCTACAATTAATGAATACTCTATTGAAATCCATCAATCTTTTCAATTTACTTAAATGTAAATTGGCAATAAGTTAATACCGCAAACTTGGTAATTCATCGAATCCATCATTAGATGTTTAAATCATTCTATCCGCCATTCTGAGACTATCAGTGGTGATTAGAAAAATTCGGTAATTCATTTTGTTTTCCCCTCATTTGTGCTATAGTTTCATCAGTTCTCCCACCAAATTAAACAACTCTGGCTTTTGTAAACTACATACCTAGATATACCGTAACAAGTATAAGCAGATATTAAAACATACCTTGTAAATCAGAAGCAATTTCATCTACATTATCAAGTCTCTTTCTTAAGGAATCTCAGTTCTCCTCGCGAGCTTTGATTTTTAGCCCAGAAAGCCGTCCCGGTCGTCTTGTAATCTCTGCCATCATCAACAAGTGCATCTATTCACAAACTCAAAGCCACAACACACGTATTAAATGGAAATGTATCTGGCCATGGTTCAAACATGTAAAACTCTTCATATAAATATCACAACAACCAAACTAACAAGGAACAAAAAGATTGCATTCGGAAGGTGTAAGACTAGCTTGACCTTAGTAATGTCTCTGACAGTTCGGTTTACTGAAACTTCCATTTTGCGAGATAAGCTCTCCAGCTCCTGGACTTGCAGTTTGCATAAGCCCCTCCATCTCAGGACTTGCATTCTGCGCCATCCCAACGACTCCCGGGACTTGCATTTGGCATATAGCTCCTACAACTCTAGGACTTGCATTTTGCATATAAGAAATTTGCTCCCAACTCCGGGGCCTGCATTTTGCATATAAACTAAATTAAAGAAAACCCATGGCTCTTTTGGTAAAAGTAAGCAAGTAAGCTGATAGAATTTTTTATCTGTAACCAAATTTATCATCAAATCTCCCGCTCGAACTAATGGAAGCAAACAAATTAAAATTTCTTCTTTTACGCATATACAACGAGGGTTCAACCATATTCTTACCCTGGCTTAGCTTAGGTTTTACCTAGGATTTAACTTGTTTTGGGCTAGATTTACTACCTAAGTAAAGAATTTTTTCTGTTAGGGGTGGCTTCAGCCGGGGGTAAGTCAAGGCATGAGTTCAGCCCACCTTTCATTCAAAACGCAATTGATAACAAAAGGAAAATGCAGCACCATTGCTATAAGCGACCCCGAAATCGGTTTAGCTAGGATTCCATTAATAATTCAACATATAAACACCATCAATTAAAAAATTTTCAAAACCACTGATAAATCAAAACTCCCATTAAAATTACATAAACTTTTCAAAGATTAAATTACATAAATTTCCCCATGTTTCAGCGACAAATTTCCATAATTAAGTCTGAAGCAAATATGAGAACAAACGGGGTTTAGGTTTTAAATCAGATGCACATAATATCAAACAGAGGAAAAATCAACTTCTTGTTGAACGGCAATTTTAAGATCTAATGAAAAATCGATTTAATATAAGCCTTATGGCAACCACGGCCCAGTTTAAAATCAATCGACACTACTTGAATCTACATACTTTTCACCTAATTTTTAACCTAACTTAATATAAATAACGATTGAACAAGGATAAAAGAGAATAAAGATCATTTACCTAATCTAAGATGAAGAAGGCAAGAGTTATACCATCCCACCATAATCAGCTGTAACCCTCATCTTCATCATCAATCGGTTACCAAATCGACACGAAAACAAGTGGTGATATTGATCGATTTAATTCATCGTCTTTCTAATGGCATTAAAAAGCGATCTGAATCGTCGAGATGAAAGCTGGTTCTTACGAAGAGTGTTAATTTTTTTTTTTCTTTTCTGAAGCATGAAGGAGTGTTAATGGCGGAGAAGAAGAAAGGTGTTCGTGAAATGTGCAAGGGTGGTGGTCGAGGTGGACTTTAGAAAAAAACAATACGGTGTTTTCTTATTTTTTAGATAAGATTTTTTTTTTTTTTTTTTGAAATTTAAAAGCTGTTATTTATGTATTTGTTATTATGATTGTGATAAAGAAATCAAAATAGTTGTAAAATTTGGGTTTGTTTTGGTGTCGAAAATTGGTGGATATACTAATTAGATGCTAATTGTTGTTCTAATTTTTTGCCAACAAATATTATTGTTACTTTACAAAATTTCAAATTACTGTCACGATTTATAAAAATTCCAAGCAATTATCGGTTACAAGACCTGTCACGGAGTGTATCGTGAGTGAACAAAAATGTGACAATGCCTTTGTGATAAAATCCTGGTTTTGGTGTAGTGTTTGACATCTTCCATGCACAGATCTGAGATGATTAAATACTTCAAACTGGAGAAATCTAAATCATTATACAAAGTCAAGTAATTTATTTCAACTGGGGATTAAAAAATGTTAAAGTGGAGAACAATTAACCTTTTAGCTCATTAGTTAATGAGCATGAGATCCTCTGTAGAGGTCCATCTAGTAGACAATTTAAACTTAGAAAGTGAGATATATATAATTAAGATCTCATGCTCATTAACTAATTAGCTGTATCCAATGGATTGCAAAAATAAGCATCAGCTATACAGTCAGGTAACAACTTGGACTTGAGCAAAATTGCAGCTTCAATACATTGCTGAAACCAAACCATAGAATGGCCACTTTAATTCCTGCCTTCTATGACAATGTTGCAGTATACGAAGCAGAGTAGCAGAGTTACGTTAAAATCCACATCTTCCGTGAGGCTAAGCCAAAATGTCATCGATTTACTTTTGAGAGGAGAAATCATTATGCCAAATTAAGGATGATTGTGTCTCCTCCATACTATATGTAAAGGTTCCATCACAAATCCAAGATTCAATTCATAACTCATTCTTCTTGGAGATCTAGATTTACTTTGTGAGAGAGATGGGAAACGGCGCTGTTTGATTCAGGATTTGAGTAGTACTGTTTTAGTGTTTGCCCTAAAATTACTCATTCATCAAATGTCTTAGTTTATATAGTAGTAAGAACCTAAGCCCATCTTACCACTACAGCCCTTTTGGTATTATACGGTGAGTAGGGGTGAGCATGGGCGGTTTTACCTCATCACATCAATCCAATGCATTACGGATTTCAAATTTGACATCCGGAATCCAACCGATCCGACTTGATTTATATCCAATGGGCCTTGCGGATAGACTTAATGGATGCGGATAATCCAATGGATTTATTTTAATAAAAATTCAATAGCGGATTTTCGAGGTTGTATCCGGGCCCAGTCCGTAATCCGTTGAATTTCAAAAAATTTATCCACATTCAACCCATCAACGAACGGTCCGCGCATCCATCCACAAAAGAAGGGTTCGTCCCGGTTAAAACCGAGGATTACGGGCCAAATGCTCACCCCTATTAATGGTGAGACATTTTTTTGAACCATTTTTTAGGGGCCATGGTTTTATTAGGCCACCTTCCCTATAGTCATAAGGGGTGTCCTAAAGCGTTGAAATGACTAACCTACCCTTAAACTAATTTAATTTAAAACCAACCTAATAACCACCTATATATATATATATATATAACCACCACCGCCCACCACCGCCGATTACCACCACCACCACCTCCGATTATCACCACCACCAACCACCGATTACCACCACCACCTCCAATTACCACCACCACCACCACCACCTCTATATATATAGCTTAATTTAAATCATTAACAAAGATATTCTCACAAACTCATTACTTGTCATTCGTTTTTGTTGAAAAAATGAAATTAATCATCAAAAATGGTAAAGAAAATGGAAGTTGCGAGAGAGGTTTAATGGAGGATTTTTTTTTTCTTTAGAGACAGGTTCGGTTATGTCGCAAAAAAAGTCTCAGCCGAACTTTTAATTCGGTTACGTCGCAAAACGTTCGATTTCGTCGCAAAAAGTTCGGTTATCAGGAATTAATTTTTTCTTAACCGAACTCAAAGTTCGGTTGATTCGCAAAAATACTTTTAACCGAACTATGGGCTAACTCCATATATGCATTTGCAAGTGCAGTTCGGTTGGATCGCAAAAAATTGTTAAGTTTTACTTTAACGAGCGTTTGCCTAATTGCATATATGAAGCTAAGACCGGTTGATTCTAAAAATATGTTGAAGTTTGAACCAGCCAAACTTTACAAATACTAGGTTACTTGCAACCTCTGGTTCGATTTGGGAACTTGGATTGCGTTGAAGTTTGCGAACCAACTTGAACATGCCTCTGTAAAACTTATTACTAAAGTTCGGCTACTGCGTGTTTGAAAGAAAACCGAACTCTGTGTTCGGTTATATGTTCTTCACATTTACTAACCGAACTCGTGTTCGATACATGTTCTTCACACTTGGTAACGAACTACACGAACTATAACGAGAAATTTTTTAGAAAAATTTACAGTTTTATGAATATTTGGACCAATTGACCAACATTATCTAAGTTTAGAAGCATATCGGGTGCCCAAATCTCTTCCTCCGGTTTGGTTGGTAAAATCCATGTTTTTACTTCATCATCTTCTCTAACTTTACTTTCTCAATAATTCAACTTCTTTTTTTAAGAAACCCATCTGATTTTTAAATCTGACTAATTATCTTTAACTTAATCATTTCACTAATCATTATACTAACTAATATTAACACTAACTGATCATTACCCAAAATTAATCAGGAGGGTAATTTAGGTATTAATAGAAATATCTAGATAAGGGGTGACCTAGATTTACTTCTAAATATCTTACTAAAAATAAAACCATGATCCCCAAAAAACCATGGTCCCCAAAAAATGGTTCATTTTTTTTTTACTAGAAAAGAACTCTAGTAAAGACATAAGCATAAGCCCATCTAATGTTTATGAAACTATAAGGAATCATAATACCTAAATTACCCTCTGATTATTTTTGGGTAATGATTAGTTAGTGGTAATATTAGTTAGTGTGATTAGTGAAATGATTTTGAATAAAGATTTGAGATTAAAAAAATCAGATTTTTAAAAAAGAGTAGAATTATTGTGAAGAGTAAAGTTAGAGAAAGATGAAGAGAAAAAAACATGAAATATTTTTTTTTTTGAGTTCACTAAATCTTCATCTCCTTCCTCTCCTAGAGTATATGTAAATCTTCACAATGATCCGGATATGAATTATTTCTTAGATGGTGAATGTATTCTTAGATGGTGATGGATTTTACCAACCAAAATGGGAGGAAGACTATTTAGGTACACAGGTATGCTCTAAACTTAGATTATGCTGATTGAATTGGTCCAAATTTTCAAAAAATGTGAATTTGTTAAGTAGATTTGGGCTTGTTTGGTTACCTTGTGTGAAGAACATGTAATCGAACTCATCTGAAAGTGTAGTTCGGTTACTTTTTCCTAAACACGCGAGGTTACCCAGACTCTCTCCAATAATGGAGGTTTTTGAAGTTAGGTTGACAGACATGTTAGAACTTTGTAAATAAGACTACAGTGTTATGTTCAGTTTTGGCCAAAATGTGTAGAACTTTAGTATAAGTTCGGTTAGTTCTACAAGCGATAGCTAACTTGAACTTAAGTAAAATAGATTTCATATTAGTGTATAAAGTTCGGTTGGTTCGCAAACTTCATACCAACCAACTAGCTAACTGAACTTACGTACAATAAAATTTTACTTGAAGTATCGTAAAGTTCGGTTAGTTGTCAACTTGCTTTACAAACGAGCGGCCCGAATTGATTTATCAGGAAAATAAAATTATCATAGCTTAGAACTCCACATGTATCAGAAGTAGCTAAAGTTTGTAATATGGGTAGAGTTCGGTTACTAGATATTTTAAAAAAAAATTTGCTAACCAACCGAACAGAGTTGGAAAAGTTCGGTTAATTGATAACTCAACATAGTGGGGAAAATATCACAGTTAGGTTATATTGGAATTCTTTTTTTTTTTTTTTTTTTTGTAATATGGGTAGAGTTCGGTTACTTTACAGTTTCATGTTTTTTTGCGAACCAACCGAACAGAGTTGTAAAAGTTCGGCTAAATGAAAACTCAACATAGTGGGCAAAATAGCACAGTTCGGTTTCATTGGAATTTTTTTTTATTTTTTTGTAATATGGGTAGAGTTCGGTTACAAAAAAGTTTTCAAAATTTTGCGAACAAGCCGAACTCGCAGTTCAGTAACCCTAATTTAAATCCTATGGAACCGAACTGTTCTTCTTGTTCTTCCTTCGGAAGTTCGGTTAAGAAAACTAGGGTTTTAAAGCAGCGTTCGAAGCAAGACATGGCCGCAGTAACATCCATATGAACCATATTTTGATGATTTCTATTCAATTAGCGAATCAAAAAATCAAATTAATAGTATGGGATTGTTGGAAAATATCTGCGAATCGGTCCCATGGTTGAATCGGAGCTTCTTCTGTGATGTATTATCTTGGATTAAGCTTCACTTGGTTGTTCCACTTCTTTATGAATCTCAAATCATTGGCTGATTTGCTAGATGTCCTAATAGAGGACCTGTTCTGGGGAGTCGGTTGGTTTTCTTTGTGAACCATTCTTATACGTACTCGATTGATTAATCGGCTTGATGAAAATGTTATGAAAAGAAGAAGAGGAGGCCGATTTTATTGTGCGGCTAGGTTTTAGATTCTTTTGTTTTTGTTTTAGATTAAGTTAGGGTTAATTTTAATCAGGGGTAGTTATTAGATTAGGGTCGGTTATTAGATTAGGGTTAATTTTAATTAGGGTAAGGGCCAAATTAGTAATCTCATGATTTTAAGATATCCCTTAACATTGTAGGGTAGGTGGCCTAATAAGACCATGATCCCCCGAAAAAACCATGGTCCCTAAAAAATGGTTCTATATAAGGTCATCTAATGTTCTTACTAGAACTTCTGGTTATCGATCATACTAGAAAAGAACTCTCGTCTGAGTGTGGGTGTGGAGTATTTATTTAACCACATCTAAAATTCCAAAAAAAATACTAGGAAAACCCAATAAGCATTAAACACACTTGAATTCATCCTTAGTTTTGCAAAGAACATGCCAAAATCATAAAGAGTTTACATAAAACTAAAATTGCATTCTCTCAAAAGGAATAATAACCACAATGGTGAAACGAACTAAAAAAATCTTCTTGAAATCATCACTTTTACAAGAGGAATTTCTAGTTACCACCTGCGAAACGAAGGACAAGGTGCTGAAAGGTTGAGAATGGAACCTTCTTAAACAAGACTACCTTTTTTATGCACTAGCTATTCTCGAGGGGACACCAGGTACTGTAAGTTACTCGCCGGGAAGGAAAAGAGCTACTGCTTTCGGACTGTTGGTGTGGGTGAAGTGGCCATTAGGGGCAGTTTTATATGGCATGGAGGACATGGTTCATAAGGCATGAGAGATGGCCTGGTAATTACTGTTGCCTTTCAGTTTATTTGGCCACTCTACCCCCTTGGTGGGGCAATTGGAGAATACTAAGATAGCTGTCCCTGAACGAAAGATTTTCCAAGGAAATTTGGTTGGAATTTGTGAGTAGTAACTTCGCAGAAATTGATCCTGCTAATCTCAAGTCTACATATGAGCTGTTTCACCATAGAATTGTTATTGATTATTTTGTAACGATGTTACAACTGGGGAATCTCAAATAGACCCTAAGCATGTCCTTGACAGTAGTAGAGCTTTGGAAAACCACCTTGTAACATGGACAAATGGGTTGATCGGTGAACCAGTAAAGCAGTGTAATGAAGACCTGTCTACGAATACTAATCAAATACAAGCTGATTATCACTAAGTATATAACTTTTTAATAAATCAGCAAATTAAAAAGCCAACAATCTAGAGAGGAATTAAGTCACTAATCAAATACAATAATATCATCACAAAGCAAACAATCCCACAAATTCAGACGCTGATTAGGAGATAATATGAACTTACAACCGAAAATGGGTTATTTGTCCAAAAAAATTTAAAACATGGTTCAAATGGACGAGTAAAAATTATTATGGGTGAAATGGACAAAAAAAAAAATATCAAGGATGATTCATCCTGGTATTTATGGGTGAAAATCGTTTCTGCTGATTTCGGTAATTTCGGTGGGTGAGTGGCCCGATTCAAACCTAAACAAATGTGCCTGCGTGAGCACTTTTAGGTTCCGAGAGATCGTCTGTGCAAGTCCGGCCTAAACCAAGAAATGGCCGTTCCGAGACTGCCGGTCCCAAAGTGGAGGAGAAGGGTTGATTTGGGAGAGAGCAAAGAAAGGTGTTGAGAGTAGTATCTCGACTTGTATCAGAAAGTTAAAGCTTGGGAAGCTTGCAAGAGATAGAAGCTTTTAGGAGAGCTTGCAAAGTTGCCTTCTACGAGAGTGTAAGTGTGAGTACATTTCTCCTGCGAGACTTGTTGTGCGGGTGAAATAGGTAAGACCTATTTATACAAGTCAAAGATGAAATGTACCCTGGCCTCATGAAGGAAAGAAGTAAAAGGTGAAATAATGGGAGGAGGTGGTAAGCATGGTTTAATCGGGTGAAAACGTTTTTCACCTTTATTTCCCCTCTTTTATTTGGCGCTTTATTCCTTTTCACGCTTTCTTAATGTGGCGTGGTATACGCTGCATGCTTGTGACCGCCAAACCAAAACCCTAAAGAAAGCATCCCCAGTTTGTCGATGTCTCGAGTGTTGGTTGCATCTTGAGTGCAAGTGGCGCTGCTAGTAGCGCGTGTGGCATGCCAATGGCATGTGCGGAATGCCTTGGTGGTAGGTTGCATGGTTTGCAAGTTAGGTTACCAGCGTGTGTGTTTGGCATGTGCCAATGGGCATGTGCGGAATGCCTTGGTGGTGGTTGCACAGTTTGCAAGTTGGGCCACCAGCGTATGTGTTTGGCATGTGCCAATGGCATGTGCGGAATGCCTTGGTGGTAGTTTGCACGGTTTGCAAGTTGGGCTACCAGCGTGTGTGTTTGGCATGTGCCAATGGCATGTGTAACACCCCGTGTTTTTAGCATGGGGCATGCTAAAAGATGCGTCATGGACTGAGATGAAGCTTCATCCAAAGCTTCCCATGACGTGAAAAAGGTGGATTGGCGACATAATATCAGCTAAAAATGGCGATTATATCAGACAAGTTATATTAATGTTGATCAATATGATGAAGACGCTGAAGAGGACTGATTTATAATGAATTACTAAAGAAGAATAAAAATTGAAGATTTGTGAAGAATTGGTTGAGTGATCATTGTAATTATTATACAAAACAGACAGACAATCGTGATCATTAATGGTGATTTGATCGATAATAACCTATCAGTAATTAGAATTATGACCCCAGTAATCAATGTAAAGTGAGTCCCGTTAGAACTTATAGAATCATTTCAAACGTATTAACACATTATGCTCTCTTTCACTTATTAGAATTTATTGAAGAATTATAGAGTGGTAGTTTAACAAATGTATATATCCATAAAATAAGTAATTAATTAGTTTAAGAATATAAATGAACGTCATGTTTATCTGTTGAAGTTACATGTAGTTTCTGAATAATATCGATACTAACACTATCATTAAAGCATAATACGATCTCCTCCTAGAGATAATCATTATGTATTCGGCGAACGGTCTATATTTAATTAAAGAGTTGAGTCGTTTTTATAGAAACACCTTGAACGATCTGTTAGAGTGACTTTTTCTTATTTCGTGGATGAACGATGAAACAGAAGTTGATCCTTAGTATTGTGGAAGGAGTAATATGAGGTTGTCAATGAGTTGCAAGCAAGATCGCTTACCTGAAAGACGTTGTCCTTCTTTATCATTCAAGTTTAAATTCTTGGACAGAAGAGATGATTATTGAAAAATATCTGATGAGTAGTTTGTTGTATGTTTTATAAGGATATTATATTTTATCGAAATAATAAGAGTATATTTAATGAACTAGAACTGATGTGGTCTTTGTAGGAATTTTACGTTTAAAACGAGCAAATGATATACGTTTATTTAATTTAGTTGTGATTTTATAATTAACTGAGCAGTGAATCTGTTTATGATTTTCCTAGGTAAAGAATGAGATTTATTAAAATGTATCATATTTTAATTTGTATTTAAACTTTTTTATGATGTATGTTGTGTTGAATGTTAGTGGTATGAGAATTAGTTTGTATGTAGAAGTCTTTACTTATTAAGATACAACATAATATATAAAAGTACTAGATTTTATTATCGTTTATATTCTATGTCTTGATTGAGTTTAATACTATATTTGGATTATGAACAATATAATCATACTAAAGGTTTAATTTTATTATTATGATATATGAGTGAAGCTCAAGAAATCTAGTGATTTAGTGAGTGGATCATTATGTAGATACTTTGACTGAAAATTAGTTGATATGAATCATTTTAAGAATTTGTAAACACATGATTTGAAGTTATTTTCAAATCGAGCTGAGTTTTAGATAAGTATCATGAGCTTACAGTCATATATCTTTGAGCCACGCAGGCAACTAAAGATCATTCTGGGATTTTGTTCCGAATCGAATCATCTCACACGCCATAATCAGTTAATGCTTGTAGGCGTTGTTCGCAGTCCTACCAGTTAATCACTGTTAAGCGGCAACCTTGTAAACTGCTGCAGTGATTCCGTAGGGCTTTTCTGCAATTCAATGACTTGTAATCAGAGACTTTGTCTTTACTGAATGGCGTTGATATACGTTTAATTTTGTTGCTCGATGACACAACCTGCAAACCTTAGGGATTCTCGAAGGAATACAGATGCTATCTAGGATACCTTGTCGAGATATCCTCTTGGCACTGGCACAATTGCCAGTTCGTGGTATTGTTGTAGGCACTTTTGGATTTTTTAATATATAGGTAGATGAAGTTTTATAATCTAAACTGCTGTTTATCAATGTTATTAACTTAATAAAACTAAAAGTGATTTTAAGAGACCAAAGGGATTTTTTGTTTGTGAACTAACTTGAAGAGATTGTCTAGTATTAAAGTAGCTTGAATCTTATTTGCTGTCCTTAGCAGTATCAATCGTAATGATTTTAGAATGTAGGTATGGTGATTAAGACGCGCCATGATCAAATAGACGAAAAACATTTAGTTTTATTGGTGAGTGTAAGGATTGTTTAATAAATGGTACCACGGACTAAGGAATGTTTAGAGGAGAAACCGCAGATGAAAGAGGCTACTCAACGATAGAGATGATGTTCTGCATCATACGTATATCAGTAGGTGGATTGACTACACAATCTATTGTAATAAATAAATAAATAAGATTCTGTAAGAATCTAGTAACTTAATTGTTGTAAATAATCATTGTAGAAATCTATTTAATAATTGATGTACAATTGTAAGAAATAGCACTTAACGGCGCCACGAATTATCATGTTATTGGGGACCTTGAGACTTTGACGAATTGATGTTTGTCCTTGGAACTTCCATGAGATCCCTATGAACAGAAGTATTGTTAAACAGTGTTTTTTTTTATATTTAGAAATCTATTGATGATATCATAAAGGTGATAAAAAGATAGTAACAGTTAAGGTAATAGGCGACTATACCAAGTAATGAGATTTGATCAACATATTGTAACGGTGATGTTTCCTATACTTTCCAATTACTAGTTGTTTACCTGTTATGTGGAATTACGTTAATATTTATGTTACTTAATATAGACTCTGATATGATGTATGGACTGAGGGGATCTATAACGGTTATACAAGATTAATAATAAATATTATTGTTTTATGTGAATATATTTGGTAAAACGATTCGAAATGACTTCCAGAGACTGAACTACGGTTTAGAAAATGATCCCTAGCAGGAGATAATGAAAGAACTTAGGATTAATAGAAACATTACTGTAAGTCGTTGATATAGAACTTCACGTCATCATCTTGTTTTGTGATAAGAACCATAATATTGATGATTGTACTTTCATCTCGATGATGCTTAGTTGTATGCCAGCATGCGTGGATTGCTTTCACTTCCATTTGTTACAAAGAGACTGGTGTTATAATCGTAGAAATTAGTAGATATCTGCTATGGCCTACGCTAAAAGTCTAATATTTATTCGACAAGACAATTTTAATGCGATGGTGAGTCATTTAGTTAAAGGAAATTTGACGCACTCTACTGCAGCCTATAATAAAGAACTTATGATTTATGAAAACGCATTGGTATTGGTCTCTTGGTGGTTTTAACTTTTTTTATGTGATATAGAATAATAGGGTTGTATGAGCTTAGAACATTGTTATGTTTCGACTTTAAAGATCGTTTAGTGTTTGTGATCTACGATTTGTTTTAGCTTTAGAAACCTGATCAGAGCTTACTTTGCTTTAAGACTGTAGGATTCAATAATTGAATGTAACAAACAACTAATATGGGACTTTATCTATTATAAAATGATGTAATATTAAAATATGGACCTGATTTTAAGTAAAACTAGTTGAACTTGTAGACAGTGAGCATGTGTTAATGGTATCATGTATCGTTGTAATATGATTTTGTTTAGGAAACTTAGTTAGTTTGGTGGATTGTTGGTACAAAATATAATGGTATACTTTTTCACAGGTTTGGATCTTCAGATGAACTAGCTAATGTATCACCCAGTATACTGTATTATCGTGTTATGTAATGTTATATTGTGGATCTTGTTAGGGAACTAGTATAAGAGAAAGAGTATCTGTTTGGCTTGAGTAATGGTCATGAGAAGGTGATTTCATTAGGGAAACATGGTTTCCATGATAGTTTGAGAGCAAAGACGAGCATCTGTACCATGTTACTTGAGGTTGGTAGTTCAGACTTATCGTGGCTTAAGGTCATGGAGAGTCTGAATGTATTGAGTGTATTGTTAGAGAATTGTACTTTATATATGTAGAAGTGAAAGTAATAATACTAGAATATGGTTCTGTTTAACGTGTTTGAAACTATGATATTGAAGAGATAAAATCATTGTTGATTATTATGAAACCTTGAGAGTTTAGGTATGAGTTAAACTGGGGAGTAAGTAACAGAGGCTATGAATATTAATTTATATAACGAAAACTGAGAACCAAATTAATGATGTTAGAAAGTTATGTGTTTCTTTTGTGAGTTGATAGAAACTGAACTCTATAATGATAATATTATGTAGACTGCACGAAGATAATGAGCTGCAGAGAACATTACTACTATTACACAGAAAGAGATATATTTGAAATATTGTTTCATATTGTTAGATAAAGCTAATCACATTATATATTATATGACTTAGTTATAATCCTATAACCGCATATTAATAACATACGTTAGATTTATAATGTATGGCGCTTAGATATAGGCTCACATCGTGTCGTGATTTCAACGGGCGCTATAATAATATTAATCATTAGTCTTAGAACTAGTTGGCGCTATATTACTGTAATACACAGCGTATTTGGAACATGGCGCTAAACATGAAATAAAACTTGTTTGTAACGTTATTGTAATAGCGAGCGCCATTATTTTGGCATAAACGCTAAAAATGTTTAAGAGTTTACCTGATGGTATATATTAAGATGAATATTTATATAAAAATAAACATGATATTATTTATAACAATAGATGATGTTTGATATGATGCTATAGAGGCACTGATTTATATCAGATTATTATAAGCGCTAAATAGATGCTGTTTGTTTGTGCACTTGCTGCTGGTGGTTATGTTGCAAAGATGTGAAATTGACCTTGGCATGGCTCTTATAGAAATGGAAAGATGTATTTGATGGTGTAGATTGTATTTAAAGGACTATTATTATTAGAAGATACAACATATGATTGCTGAAATTGAGTTTATGGCAACATGATATATGGGCGTAGATATACTTTGTCTAAGATGATTTGTATATAATATTGTAATAATTATGGTTAATATGAAAATAAAGATGTGTATTTGTATCATATGTAATTGTGAAAAGGGATATGAGTTTTAAATGTTGTTGTAAATGAAGACAAACTGGTTAGTTTGGTATGTATCATGAATGGTGTAAGAGCACAAAATGAAATCCAGTGTATATGTTTTTTTTTGTGTTTAAACACTACTACTCAGTTTGACATACATATATGTATATTTAAAGGATTATATAAATAGAGTTTAGATGATATATAGAGTATAGAAGACATAATGTTTGTATTTTAACCAGGTCTATATCGAATCATGATTTGGGTAGTTTTAAGGGAACCTGTTATTGACAATGTATGTGACTGAGGTAGGGGTCATCCTGAGTTAATTAAGTAGAGTGAGAGGCATCTAGCCATGTGAGAGCATCTGGCATTTTGTTTGTAGGTCCAACCTATCATTATTGAAAACCCTTACTATAATTTAATATGTGTATTGAGTCACGAGGTAAGCATAAGACGGTGACAAACTATTAAAAAAACAAACCGTAAAGAAAATTCTTATGAGGTTTGTCATCCTTCGACAATGGGGGCTCTAATTTTATCTGGGAAGTTGAAAACTTAGAGAATCTACACTAGTGTCTGTAATGAAGAAGGATTGTTGAAGGGAATATGATTAATAATATAATGACTTGAATCCTGTTTTTCAATGATTTAATTGTTGGGATAGTGTTTAACTTGTGAAACCATTGAGAACCATGATTCATGTATCTATCTGGAGGCTCATTTTATCTTGTGGAAACTATGCTGCAGGCAGACTTGGCTAAGATTGAAAGTCTGTTTTAGTAAGTTATTTTTGAATAAATTTGATCTTAGAGGAACTTTCCTTGCTTTAAAAAGTATTGTTTTAGTATGATAACTTTCAGCCTTTAGGAGATGATTATATGAGTTTTTTTTTTTGGATCCGTTATAAGAGGAATTGGTTTGTATATCTTAGTATTTTTCTTTTTGTTGAGAGTAGAGAGATGATGATCTTGTGTGTTAGGCGTTTTACAACTTTAGATAATGATTTTTGAAACCTTAGAGAATGTATATGTATTTATTTAAAACGTAAATGATACTTTGAGATATTATTTAACTTGGAATTATTGAGGTGTTTTTTTGATCTTTTTATATCCAGTGTTTTAGTTATTTGAACTGCACAAAACACTGCTGTTATTTTCCAGAACTTGAGAGACAAATATGTAGTGACTAACTTAACACGAGTATCGTGATATGGTTTATCAAAGACTGTTAACTTGCGTGGAAAAGATTGAATTTAGATATAACCCCACTAATTTGAATAAGAATATTTGTAGAGTATGTTTATATGGATTTTAATAAACTGTAGAAATATTAGATATATAGACTTTTATTCCTGTTAGAAGCTACCATGCGTAGCTTTGAATTTATATTAGTGGTTGTTCTTCAGAGAGTTTAAACTGGAATGGAGCACATGAGACATTGTAATTAATGGCAGGCTGTCAGTAGAGATATCTTTTCTAACTTTAAGAAAATATCATAGATATAGTCTTAACTTTAATAAATACTTTGCTTTCAAATAATAAAGAGATGATTATAAGTTGAGAATAACTTATGTGCTGAGACTTATTATTAGAGTGATATCTTATTATTAATTATAATAATAATTTATAGATGTATTTTGTAACTTTTGTTTCGCCGGCGACGCTCATAATCCCGGCTTCTAAATTATATAAGATTTACATGTTTACTATTATTTTGTTCAAAAGTTTATTAACTCATCTGAAATTAAAATATTGTTAATCAGTGAAGAGGATGTGAGGTGAATATCGTATCTAACTTTTTAAAGAAACCATCTACTATTGACAAAGGTATATTCTAACACTGATTAGACTGTTAAACTATTATGTTCTTATTACTTATTATCTAATATATATTATTACATAAATAATTGAACTTTGATTGATATTAATGATACTACTAAGACTCCCGTGAAATTTCCATTAAAGGCTAAAGTGATAATCTATTATTGCTTTATCTTATGATAATGATATCCAACAATTGCTATATAATATGAGACATTTTCCTCAAGATATGTAGAATATTCATTGACTGCTAAAAATAATCAGAACTATGATTCAACTATCTGAAAATATAAGATTGTTTTAATTGATCCTCATATGAGTTTATATTCTTCACTTAAATGATCTACTATAAAGTTTGAGTGACTTTTTAAAGAGGATGAGTAAAGCGACAATTTAAAGGAGTGATTCAATGGTTTTTGACGTGTTAGTTAATATATGGTATGGATTTGAAACAGTAAAGATTTTAGTTTCGTTATCGATATTTTATGATTTATTCTCAAAAAGGAATAAGATCATGTTATGATTAATAAAGTTATATATGTGAAGTTTTGTTTTATTGAGAAGAATTATACTTTGGGTATGTATTCTGATCACTCAGTTATGGTTATAGCTTTGAAATCGCCCACTTTAGTAAGGGATTTTATGTAAAGATGTTTGAAAGCTCATATAAGAAACTCTGATGATTATGATACTTTTTGAGAAGTATGTTTCCAATTAATGGCTTTTGCTTCAGGAGCTGGGTATGGTCTTAATCTTCACGAAGTAACAGCTCCAAGTGGTCATGCAGCTTGGCTAGTTTTATTGATAAGTTGCATGAAATATATTTCCGTCCATGGGGTCCGGTCCATAAGTCGTGACTCAAATTGACACTTTTGCTTCTCGCTCCGCTCATGTCTTTGTCTTCCGATGACGATTTGAGGCCAGAAAACTATTCATCCAAAGCCGCTTCTTGTTATATACCGTTTTTCTTCGTGGGGTCTTTCGAGATAGCCGCTACAATATTGACCGTGTTGCTCGTCACATGGGTTTCGATCAAGGGGTGCCTCTTGTTTACGGGGCGTTGACCCTAAGGATTCATTGCGTGTCACCGTCGACGTTTCATGTCCTAAGCTTCGGCATCCGTCTTTCCTTCTTTCAAATGGGAAGAGTAACTTCGACGACCTTCGGCTATAACGAGTTTTGGTGCGACAAGTTTACTATGATCCGAGATTTTGTGAATAACGTGGTGGAGAACGTTCGTTGCAAACCTTCAAAGAAGTTCAAGGAGTATCCAATGTTGAGAGATCCCAAGCGAAAGTTGCCCTAGCAATCGGGAGAGCCCCCAAAGCCAAGGAACGGAGAACGAAGAACCGTGGCCGGGCAGGTCCCGGACGGTTTCACAAGATCCTCCCACGGGTCTTGTGTCTTCGATTCTTCCAATAACCCGAGTATGCATCGCCTCTTTATTGGTTTGTCTCAAAACACGCGACCCGGGCTTAGAATATGTGTCTTGTTTCCTTGAGGGCTTCCTGTGAGTGTTAATGCTTTTGCTGCTCTTGCACGTTGCGAGGACGACAATTTCTTCAAAGAATTCAATGATATTGAGCCTTCTCATAGCGATGATGAGTCGGAGAGAGAAGAGGGTTCAACAAGTGAGAGTGTTCCTCAGGGTAGCGGTGTAGTGTTCTGCTTTCATGGGAAGTGGTTCGGTGAGTTCGCGCTTCTTTTCTTTCTTCTTCTTGTTTTTTCTTCTTTTGAAAATGTCTAATTCAAGTTTGCAAGAGGAACTCCGGTTCGGAGGACGATTCTGGGGTGGAGTCACACGAAAACTTGCCTTGGTGACCACCGCCGGTGACTTGGAGATGGGAGTTAGCCAATTGCGGGCACAGACGTGGGTCCAAACGGTGGGATGATTCTCATGGTTGTTGCACGAGACATGGAAGAAGACCCTTTATAGAGTCGTGCGGCCACTTGCAAAGAGGCGGTGCCATTTTGATCCCCGTACTTGGTTCCTTATCCAGGTCATGTGTCTTGGTTGTCGGCTTTAGCGTGCCTGGCTAAGCATGAGGCGTTGTACACGAGAATCCGGGAGAAGCCACGGACATATGGCTACAACCAAGAAAGCGTTAGTCGATTTGCGCTGGTTAAAGCGTGTGGAAGAGGCTTTATCTTCCATCGAGGATATGCGTAGGTGACCGGTCACACCGTTTCGAAGACGTTATCGCCGACCGGGAGCACCATCGCGACGTGTGCTTAGCAAAGGAGTTCAACACTTCGTGGTTTGTCGAAAGCCTTGCCGAGATCCAAAAGTTGAAAGAGGCGGTATGAAAGCCTTTACAGGAGATTGCCCGACCAGAGATGAACCCCGAAAAGCTTTCCAAGATGTTGACTATGAAGAGAGCGGCTCTCGAAGACGCAAAGTTGACTTTTTCCAAGAAGAGCGGCACTTGTTGGGCGATTTTCCTTGAACGTTTCTCGTTAAACTTTCATTTAGGTTCTTTTTTTTTATTTTGAAAAGACATATTGGATGTCCGGGTTCAAAACTTAACCTTTGATAGATAGCTGGTAGCTTTTTAGGGTGTTGGATTATTTCTGGGATAAATGGTTTTGATAATATAACTCTGGTTATGTTTTGGGAAAGGAATATTTCTTTTATGAAAGTGTGTGCTAGCAATAGGCACAAGACTCGGTAGTATGATGGTTTTATTAAGAAACCTAAAAATAGATTGTATATCTTGCCCAGTCTGAATTTACTCACTTCATAGGTTTTGCGAATACTCTCCTCTCCATGTAAAAGGCGATTTTTGCTGGCGGCTTTGCTGGTAACATCGCCAGCAAGTCCCCAATCGCTGGTAGCATCTTCGGCGAGTCCCCAGTTTCCTCATGTAGTTTTTACAACTGGTAACCGGGTCGTCTGGTAGTTGAGTCGGATCGAGTTTCCTTCCCCTACCATCTTGACATCTGGGTCGAAAAACGAGATCGACAGTCTGACATTGTAGCCGATAGATCAATCCTCCCGTTGTGGTCGCCAATTGTTTATGGGTGAAAATCGTTTCTGCTGATTTCGGTAATTTCGGTGGGTGAGTGAGAAACTGATTCAAACCCTAAACAAATGTGCTGCACGTGAGCACTTTATAGGTTCGAGATCGATTCAGTTAAGTCCGGCCTAAACCAAGAAATGGCCGTTCCACTTGCTTCGGCCACAAAGTGGAGGAGAAGGGTTGATTTGGGGGGAAGCAAAGAAAGGTGTTGAGGAGAGTAGTATCTCGACTTGTATCGAAAGTGAAAGCTTAGGAAGCTTGCAAGAGATAGAAGCTTTTGGGAGAGCTTGCAAAGTTGCCTTTACTGGAGTGTAAGTGTAGTATATTTCCCGACCGAGACTTGTTGTTCCGGTGGAAATAGGTAAGACCTATTTATACAAGTCGAGATTGAAACGTCTCCCCGGCCTCATGAAGGAGAGAGTAAAGGGTGAAATAATGGGAGGAGGTGGTAACCGCATGGTTTAATGGGTGAAAACGTTTTCACCTTTATTTCCCCTCTTTTATTTGACCGCTTTATTCCTTTTCACGCTTTCTTAATGTTAGCGTAGTGTACGTATTGCATCGTGACCGCCAAACCAAAACCCTAAAGAAGCATCCCGGTTTGTGTCGATGTCTCGAGTGTTGGTTGCATCTTGAGTGCAAGTGGCGCTGCTAGTGGCGCGTGTGGCATGTGCCAATGGCATGCGGAATGCCTTGGTGGTAGGTTGCATGGTTTGCAAGTTAGGTTACCAGCGTGTGTGTTTTGCATGTGCCAATGGCATGTGCGGAATGCCTTGGTGGTAGTTTGCACGGTTTGCAAGTTGGGCTACCAGCGTATGTGTTTGGCATGTGCGGAATGCCTTGGTGGTAGTTTGCACGGTTTGCAAGTTGGGCTACTAGCGTGTGTGTTTGGCATGTGCCAATGGCATGCGTGGCCATTAGGGCCGTGACCTTGATAGGGAAACTAGCTAGCGAGCATGTTGGCGTGTGCCAATGGGCATGCGTGGCCGTCGTGGCCGTGATTTCGCTAGGGAAACTACCTAGCGAGCATGTTGGCATGTGCCAATGGCATGCATGGCCGTTAGGGCCATGACCTTGATAGGGAAACTAGCTACCGAGCATGTTGGCATGTGCCAATGGCATGCGTGGCCGTTAGGGGCTTGATTTTGCTAGGGAAACTAGCTACGGGCATGTTGGCATGTGCCAATGGCATGCATGGCGTTAGTACGTGATTTCGCTAGGGAAACTAGCTAGCGGGCATGTTGGCATGTGCTATTGGCGCGTACGGCCATGTTGGACCTAGTTGCATGTTTTGCAAGCCTAGGGCGCTATGTTAGCGTGGGCCAAAGGCATAGCGGCTTGGAAGTATGGCTTTGCGACACGTGTTGGCATGTTCCAAGGGCACGTGCGGCCACGTTGACCTAGTTGCAAGTCTTGCAAGCCTGGGCGCTATGTTTGGCGTGGGCCAAAGGCATAGCGGCTTAGAAATATGGCTTCGGCACGTGTTGGCATGTGCCAATGGCACGTGCGGCCATGTTACCTAGTTGCAAGTCTTGCAAACCTAGGGCGCTATGTTTCCGTGGGCCAAAGGCATAGCGGCTTAGAAATACATTTTAAAGACGTGTTGGCATGTGCCAATGGCACGTGCGGCCATGTTGACCTAGTTGCAAGTCTTTGCAATTGGGCGCTATGTTGGCGTGGGGCCCAAGGCATAGCGGCTTGAATTTGGCGTTGTTGCCATGGTGCGCAGGTGCGGCTTGGAAATATGGTTGCAGCACGTGTTGGCATGTGCCAATGGCACATGCGGCCATGTTGACCTAGTTGCAAGTCTTGCAAACCTAGGGCGCTATGTTGGGCGTGGGCCAAAGGAATAGCGGCTTAGAAATATGGCTTGCGGCACGTGTTGGCATGTGCCAATGACGCGTGCGGCCATGTTAACCTAGTTGCAAGTCTTGCAAACCTAGGGCGCTATGTTGGGCGTGGGCCAAAGGCATAGCGGCTTGGAAATATGGCGTTGTTGCCATGGTGCGCAGGGTGCGGCTTGGAAATATGGCTTGCGGCATGTGTTGGCATGTGCCAATGGCACATGCGGCCATGTTGACCTAGTTGCAAGTCTTGCAAACCTGGGCGCTATGTTGGGCGTGGGCCAAAGGCATAGCGGCTTAGAAATATGGCTTGCGGCACGTGTTGGCATGTGCCAATGGCGCGTGCGGCCATGTTGACCTAGTTGCAAGTCTTGCAAACCTAGGGCGCTATGTTGGGCGTGGGCCAAAGGCATAGAGGCTTGGAAATATGGCGTTGTTGCCATGGTGCGTAGGGTGCGGCTTAGTTTGGCATGGTTGCCATGGTGCGCAGTATGCGGCTTAGTTTGGCATGGTTGCCATGGTGCGCAGTATGCGGCTTGGTTTTTGAATTAGGTTCGTGTTGAAAACCTAATCTGGTATTTTGAAAAAATACCCTATTAATTATTTACACTGAGTTAAATGCTCTTAGTTAATGTGTTGCGGGTAACACTAGGTCATGGGGTTTTACGATTTTACCCCTTGTCTAAAATCCACCATTAACACCTGGGTTAAACTTAAAAAATATGAGGATGAAACTCGATGCAACCTGATGTAAATTAAAAATAAGAAAAAGAATTTGAAAATGGGTAGGATGAAACCGGTTACATCTTGGCTATTTTTATATTTTTGTCCATTTAAACAGTATCAAAAATCTAAATATATTTTTCACCCAGGAATTATTGATTTTGGTCTTTTTAACCAATTTTGTGAACTTACAATTGATTACATATCTTTTTTCTGTTCCACTCCGAACTCCCTAACATTTTTATCTCCCCAAAAATTTAACATACAAAACTATATGTCAAGTAACTTTAACAAAAATTATACCAGAGAAGCTAGCAGTACACGGTGCAGAGATAAAAAAAATCGACTTATTCCATGCACAGATCTCAAATATCAAACAACCAAAATACTTCAAACTTCCATTTACTTTGGAGAGGAAAAATCATTATACAAAATCAATAGATTAAAAATGTTGAAAGTGCAGAATAATTAACCTTTAGAGATCCATCTAGTAACCATTTAAACTTAAAAAGTGAGGTACGTGTGATCCAATACAACCTTCAATGAAATGTGATCTCATGATTTAAATGGTTGGATGACCCTGCATCAGCTATAGCAGCTGAACACTAAGACAACCAAATCATAGAACGGCCACTTAGTGACCTTCCAAAACATTATACACAACGATCTCACAGACTTTAAAACCAAGACATTTTCAACTTCGATTTACTTCTGAGAGGAGAACTCATTATGCTAAATAAGGACGATTTTATAACTTGTGTCTCCTCCATGCTCTGATGCGAATCCAAGATTCAATTCGTAACTCAGTTTTCTTAGAAATCAGATTTAGTTCGAGGGAGAGATGCGATGGAGATCTAGATTTAGTTCAAAAGAGATGTGGAAACGGCGGTGTTTGATTAAGGATTTGACTATCCTAGAGTGTTTGCCCTAAATGAAAGCAAGTATATATAGTACTAGTAAACCCTAAGCCCATCCATTCCACTAGAGCCCGTTTGGTATTGTTTCCATCAAAACACCGTCAACCTCAACGGATGACCATTTCATCATATGCAACCTTGCATGTAAAATGGTATATATAGGCAACTCAACTGGTAACTTCTCTAAGAACATGTTTACGCGTTATATAGCAGAACCTGTATTTGACATACTATATCCTTGGTAAAACTTCTCTAAGAACAGGAAATGATCACAGTGTCCACAAACCTAATAATTAATCGGCAGAAGGACAAAAGCAAAAGATCTAGAGATGAGGAATTAAATCACTACTCAAAAGGTACAACATCAATATTGCATTAAAACCAAAAATGTAACATTAAATTACTACTCAAGCACCTCTTTGATCAGCTTTTGGATTTCCTCGGATGCATGGATTTACCTTAAAAACTACGTTCACAACTTTTTATTGTTTTTAGCTAGATAAGTTCGAACAAGAGGAAACATGTTGACTTGTAGTAGACCCCAACAAAAATTACTCGGGTAACTCCTTAAAAATTTACCCCCTCACCACCCCTACAAGGGAAGTTCAGAGAAAAATTTATCCCATCCACTATTACGAGACAAGTTTCAATACCAAAGAAAACAAGAACCACCTTGACCAAATGAAAGCTTGAGTTTTTTACGTCCTCTTTAGCCGCAAATTTCTAGGCCACCGCAAAATCCACATAATACAGCTGGAATCCTCCACCAAAGCTGTCTTGAAGATCACTTCTTCTCCCATCAGACCCCAAAAAGTGTTTACAAATGCCATGCCACTGTCCACAACAAACGTATTGGCGAAGGAAAAAGCAAACAAGATCCACAGAGGAAGTAAATAAATCACTAATCAGATACAAGCAGAGAACATCATTAAGTGTACACAAAATTAGCTAATATCCGTCAACTTGTGATCCTGTTCAAGCCTAAAAAACTCATCTTTCACCCAATTGCAGTAAAAGTAAACTTTAAAGCGCAACAGGCACCAACATTTCAATTTCCATCTCTTCTTTATTTTCTTTTATTTTAGTATCTGAGAATTTTTGACAACATGAAATTTGGTGGCGAAAAAAGACGAGTCTAGCAAGGAATAAGGAAGCAATTCAACCGACTTCATGGATATAGAGAAACAAGGTACACTTTGATACATAATAAACTACATATACCAAATTCAGAAATTTGCAAAGCAAGACTCATTTACTCACAACTGGATTTTTCGCTGAATCGTAGTAGTAGGTTTGTGGTGCATGAATCCTTTGAATCGTCCTTCAACGAGTTGAGTAGAGTGTTGGAAATGCTACAAATTTATAAATTTTATCTGTTTGAATTGCAGAAGATGAAAAGAAAAGTAATACTTTATAGAAATCATTCATTCACAACTATAATTTCCAGATCTCGGTCTTGGACACAGAGAGGCTGCACAAGGAATGATTAGATTTGTGGGGCTTGAATCCGCTGAATCGTCCCCAGAAATAGAGTGGTTATGCTTCTTCTCCTACAAAATTCCAGTGACCATCAATCTCCAATCAGCCGATCACCCGGTGTCCAAAGTTAGATTCATCTCCCGCTAAGAAGATGGTTCCACCAATAGAGAACATAAATCGGGATAAAGAGACTTTCCTGGACTTGATTTTGAGAGGAGAAATCATTCTGCTACTGAATAAAAATGAATTTGTCTCCCACCACCATGCTATATCTAAAGGTTCCTGCAAAAACCCAAATATCAGTGATTCATGACTCATTCTTCTTCTATTTCTTTCTATGAATTTCAGAAGAAAAGAATTGTTGGAAGATAAAGATCAGGGGCAGAAATGTGGAAAAGGCGGTTGGAGTATAGATGTAGATGTAGGGTTTGTCATCTTAAAGTATATATAGTAAACCCTAAGCCCGCCCTTATGCCTACTCTCTAGAGCTTTGGCAATTTGGCGAACCACCTTGTCCAAATTGAGCCCATGCCCACAAAAATAAATTAGATCCAACTGTGCAAATATGTCCAGATAATATTTTTTGAAGGCTATTATTGGGCGTCACATTCCATTAGAGGGGCGTCACCTAATAGGACAAAAACGGGTCCCCCGTAAGTAATTTCAAAAATCCCTTATCTCAAATAATTGTGTAATGACTAAACAACCCTTGTTTGGCTTTAGTTTAATTAATTAAACCTAGCTACGTCCTAAATTACGCCTGGAAAATCAACTAAACCTAGGCGTAAAATTGGAATTACGCCTGGAAATCAATTAAACAATTTAAACCTAACCAATGTACTGTAAGGGAGTACTTTAGATTCGAGAGATCAATCTGTACAAGTCCGACCTAAACCAAGAAATGGCATACTTGCTTCGGTCACAAAGTGGAGGAGAATGGGTTGGTTTTGGGGAGGGAAGCAAGGAAAGTGGTGAGACCAGAATAGTTGATTCGGAAGAGTAATTGGGTTACTACGACTTGTTATCAGAAAAGTGAGAGAGCTAACAAGGTGAGCTAGCAAGTAAGTATTTCTGAGTGTTGTATCTCCCGTATGAACTTGTTGTTCAATGGAAATAGGTAAGACCTATTTATACAAGTCGGAGTAAAAACGTAACCTGATCTCATTAAGGAGTGGGGGAAGTAAATGGGAGGAGGTGGTAACCGTATGCATGGAATTGATGTTCCATAAAGTGGTTAATGAAGAGTTTGCAATCTAGCACTATCTGAAGCTGTTGCAATAATGAAGAGCCTACTCTGAATCGCTTTGATAATCTAGTCCCATGCCTTGGCCACATCAGAAGGCGGCTAAGTGCAACGATTTTAAAATGAAATCAAACTAATTAAGGAAGCGATGATTTTAGTGACTTTATGGATGCAAGAAAAATGTAGTTGAAACTAGAGCATTTTAATGCATTGATCGGTAAACTACCATTTCGAGGGAGACTATAAGACACCACCTACGCCCAAAAAAAAAAAAAAAAAAAAAAAAAGTTGCATAGTTTCAATCTAGAACACCATTGCTCATATCGCTTATCAAACTTCTCAATCTCTTCTTGTTCTCATTAAAAAGACAGTGGATCAGGACGATTAACACACAAGATGCATTATCTAATACTTAAGAAATCCTTTGGAACGGTATGCAAGTAGGGGAAACCGGGGCATGTATGAAAGATCAGTTTGTACTCGATGGATTTAATAATTCTTAATCGTGATTAGTAGAGTTTCTCATCACACTCTTTAATATTGGACTCAAAATCCAACAGTGTGTGTGATGGGAAGCTCTATTATTATTACAATTCAGACGCAAAAACAACCAAAAAGCAGCTGATTAGGAGATAATATAAACCTACAATTGAACACATAGATGTAACTTTGAATCTCAGACACCATTTTACATACTACTAGTTATATCTCTTTTCAGTTCCACTTCGAACATCCTAACATTTCTTTTATCTCCACAGAATTTAACATAGACCAAAATACACCAAGCATAGATCTCAACTATCTTAATTAGGACCAAAATACTTTAAACTTCGATTCACTTGAGAGAAGAAATCATTATACAAAGTCAAGTAGATTAAAAATGTTTAAAGTGGAGAATAATTAACCTTTAGAGGTCCATCTAATAGACCATTTAAACTTAAAAAAAGTGAGATACATGGGACCCAAAGCCTCCAATACAACCTTGATCATATTTGCAGAAATGGTTTGCAGAAATGACCATCGAATTGATCATATTTGCAGCTTCAGAACATTGAAGATCAATGAAACCAAAGAATAGAATGGCCACTTTGCTACCTATCAAAAGATTATACCAGCGAATCTAGCCAAATAAGATGAAAAGAAACAATATATCCAAACCTTCCATGGGTTTCAAAACCAAAATATTTCATACTTTGATTTATTTTTGAGAGGAGAAATCATTATGCTAAATACGGATGATTGTTTCTCCTCCAGGCTGTGTGTAAAGGTTCTGATACAAATCCAAGATTCAATTCATAACTCATTCTTCTTGCAGATCGGATTTTGTTCAGAGACAGAGATGCAGATGTTGGATGATGGCGATGAGATTTAGATCTGAGAGAGATGTGGAAACGGCGCAGTTATACTGTATTAGTGTTCGCCGTAAAATGAATGAAAGGTCATCTTCTTTTATAGTAAACCCTAAGCCTCATGACTAACACTGTAGAAGTTATTTTTTGAACACACTGACATGTTACGATTGAATTACATATCTTGTAAATGATGCAAGTTCTAGCAGTTACTTTCTCTGGAGCGGCTGTTGCAGCGTGTGGTTTCGTCATTTAGCTGCCTTTCTCTGGAGCTAGAGGAGATGGAAATAAAATTACATACGCATTGTCTTATCTTGACCATTTACTTTTGAGTTTTTGCATGTATAAGACCATCCGATCAATGACTTAGGCGCGGTCCAAGGAGCACCAAACATCTTTGCTTGGGTCCATCCGAAAACGATCATTGAATTCTTATGGAATTGGAAATTGAAGATCTGTCGGCCTCTTATTTTCTTGAGATATTGCTTGCATAGTTTGCAGTTTGGTGGGTAAATTGTTGAAAGGAATGACATTTTAATAGAGAAGAAACAAACGAAGAAAAAACCTTACACTCTCATCATAGATATTAAGGCGTTTGTTACTCAATTGGTGGTTAATGTTGAGTCCTTTAAAAACATCAACTTTGATGCCTTTGTTTTCGATTGGGTGCACTTGTTTAGAGAGTAATCGGTTGGAAGCTCTCTATTTAGTCGCTCTTGTTTTCTGTAGGGTGATATCTTGGAACTTTCTTCTTTAATTCCATCTTACCTTTTTAAAAAAAAAAAAAAATCATTTTCAGGGACTGAATCAAGGACCATACCAGATGATTCAATCTAGCATATGAAAAAGAAAAGTATCAGTTCAAAATCTGATACTACGATTGCTTGGACGATAAGGGGTAACCAAATGGGCTAAAGTTGGACTTGTTGGTTTGCCAAAGCTCTTACTAGTTACGAGAAGGGCGGGATTAGGGTTTACTATATATACATGTTAAGATGCCCCCCTTCTTGCTTTCATTTAGGGCTTCTTTTGGATAGAGTCGAAAAGGACACCATGTTAAGATGGCCCCCTTCTTGCTTTCATTTAGGGCTTCTTTTGGATAGAGTCGAAAAGGACACCATGTTTTTACGTTGTATTCTAAACGGTCCGCGAGTTATAACCCCAAAGGTGTCACTATCCATCCACAAAAAACCCATCAAAACAAAAGTAACACAAAAACCCCAACAAAAAAAAAGTCACTCGCCGTTGATGAAACCAAATTTGTTTCATCATAAAATTTGATGAAACCCCAACAAATTTGATGAAACCAAATTTTGTTTCATCATAAAATTTGATGAAACCAATTTGAAATTTGGGGTTTTTGTATCAATTTTTAAAAATTTAGGGTTTTTGTATCAAATTTGTTTAAGATGGAGTTTTAATGGATCCCAACATTTGAGTGGGGTTTTTGTACCACAAGTTTGGTCACCTTGGGTTTTTATGATTAGTTTTGTATTCTAAAACCAAAACATTTTCAACTTCAATTTACTTTTGAGAGGAGAAATCATTGTGCTAAATAAGGATGATTGTGTGACTTGTGTCTCCTCCATGCTCCGACGCAAATCCAATATTTAATTCATAACTCATTCTTCTTGGAAATCAGATTTAGAGATTTAGTTCGAGGGAGAGATGTGATGGAGATCTAGATTTAGTTCGAAAGAGATGTGGAAAGGCGGTGTTTGATGAAGGATTTGATTATCCTAGAGTGTTTGCCCTAAATGAAAGCAAGTATATATAGTACTAGTAAACCCTAAGCCCATCCATTCCACTAGAGCGCGTTTGGTATTGTTTCCATCAAAACACCGTCAACCTCAACCATTTGATCATATGCAACCTTGCATGTAAAATGGTCTATGCCACTTTTTTCTTTTTTCTATGCAACTTAATTACTAACTTTTTTTTTTTGAAACTAATCAATTCATACTTGGTTATGTACATAAAAAGGGGAATAATTACTAACTTCTCTAAGTAAAATGATCACTAGTAGAACCTATATAGGACATAATAAATGGCCAGAGTTTGTATTTTCAAGAAAAAAAAAAATGGTTGAGTTTGGCTCTTGTGTATATGGTGATTTTTTGACAATGGGCAACATAGTTATTTTTCAATTGGCTAGCCTATCCAAATTCAATTACCTAACAAAAGTACACTTAAGCCTTATGCTCACGGTTAAACTTCCAAGTACGGTGAAATGATGATCGAGCCTAAACACAAAATAGAGTTTAGTCAAGAAGAAACTCGACCTTCAGCCAAGATCAAATAAAATTTAGGTCGCCTCCGAACCAGACAAAGCTCGGACTTGGAGGAAGTTGAAACTGATGTTGGGTTTTCACGCCTTATGGACCCACAGTCCAGGTGAGCTTAACCATTAGGGGTCGGGGAGCTTCCTAACAGGTATCTTATTGTGTTAGGAAAGGAAACGAGATTAGTATAAATCTCTTGTTCGTGGAACAAGAAAGCTGCGACCAAAACCAGAGAAGGGTTTTGGTGCCGTGAGAAACAAGAGGATTGAGAAAACAAAAGTGAGCCGCCATTAGAGGAGTTTGGTGAAGGTTATGTGAGATTGAAGAAGAAGGGTGTTCTAACGAAGAACCGGTTTTGGTTGGTGCAAATTTATCCACCGCATCTAATATCTCTTCAAAGGGTTTCTAGGGTTTGTTCAAATCTTAGTAGTAAAAAGTTTCTCATCTTTCTCGTTTTGTTATTGGTCGAATCTACCTAAGTATTTGGTAAGGAATTAGTTATCCATCGTTAGCGGTGAGAAAGAGGGCATTGTTATCCAAGTGCTATAAGCATCTTGAAGTCGTGTGAAACCTCAGTTTGGGAGAAGTCGTTGTAACCCATTATTTGTCATAGTGGAAGTTTGTGCGTGGTTGTTTACTCTTCGCATTGAAGAGGTTTTTCCACGTTAATCTTGGTATTGTTTGATTGGTCATTATTTTCGTCATATTGGGCAGATTAACGTGGAAAAACCTCTTCAATGCGAAGAGTAAACAACCACGCACAAACTTCCACTATGACAAATAATGGGTTACAACGACTTCTTCATTATGTGAAATGAAGATGATTTTTTCTTCCACCACCAGGCTATATGTATAGCTCCCCATAAATCATTCTTCTGGTTACTCAGTCGATGAAGAAGAATTGTCGGATATTTAGATCAGAAGAAGTGGAAACGGCGGAATTGAGCTTACTTTAGTATTTGCCCTAGAATTTCTTATTTATTATCGTATAGTAAAACCCTAAGCCCCAGGACTGATACTGTAGAGAGCGGGCTGTTCTTTTTCCGAACCTAAGCCCATTTGGTATGATGACATATTAGATAGTAATGCTCATAAGCCGGAAACAAGGCGGAAACTAAGGATTTTCCATTCTTGACACAAGGCGAAATTGTAATATGATGACATAATTCCACTTTCCAAGCTAGATTTAAAAATTGACGCCCACGATAGTAGTAATGCTCTAGCATCTTGACATATTAGATCAACATTCTTGAATTTCTCCTCAAACGTTCTTGAATTTCTTTCATTCCATATGGACCAGAGTGCCGCTGCGGGAATTAGAGACCAAATTTTCTTATCATCTTCAGGAGATCGAAGAGTGTGCCAGACTTGCATCAGGTTAAAAGAGGTTACAGGCCAAACACCATTTATGCCATGAGATGGAAGGACTGAATTCCAAATTCTTCTAGAAAACGAGTAATCAAAAAACAGGTGTCTTGCATTTTCTTCCGCATTGCCACAAACAAGACATTTATTGACATAAAGGTTAAACGATCTACAACAAATCAGAAACTTTTGTGTTCATTCGCGATCATAAAATTCCTTAGCTGTGGTTCCACGGAGCGGCAATCAAACTAAACAAAGCTACTTTGAATCTTTATTGTGCCAAAATTTGATTATACCAAATGCTACGCTACAAACTAACTCGGGACAGATCGATAAAATTGTTGGGCATGGTAAAACTGATTCGATCACTACAAGAAAATTGGACTTTAGCGACTACCAGGTTTCTGTTGGTACAGGGCCGTTTTGAGTGGCTGGAGCTCTATAACATCCGACATGGCAACGGATACGCTCAGTGGCTGAAGGCTTATTTGCTAAAGGTCTATATCAACAATTTCGTTGGAACAAATATCTTCCAACATCAATGAAGCGACTCAAAATCCGGTTGGCACAATTTTTCAGTAAGCACTGTCTGTCGTTGGTAGAGCATAAAGACTTTGTTGGTGAAATATATAACCCACAAAAATATCTGTTGTTGAAGACTTATACATTGTTGGCGGAGGTGGCCAATGTAAAGCGCGGCTGATGGATGAAGTCTTTGACCCACTGAATTTTAGTTGCTATATGCGTTTGGCGTTGTGGGTAAAGGATTATATCCGCTAAATGTTTGGACGGTTGAGCGTTTTATCCACTTAATTTCCGGTTGGTCGAGGTCTCTGGGCACTTTGAAATTTGTTTGCTCAAGGATTCAGCTACTGAGAATAATAATCGGTGAAGTTTCGTAATTACTTAATATGCATTTGGTGAAGATTTGTTGCCTTCAAATGTTTAGTTGGTACGTGATTTAATCGTGGTTGACCAACGCCTTAAGCTAGTAAAAATTGAGTTGCTCAAGTGTTTCACCAGTTACCGTTGAGCCGCTTTAAGGTGTTGGTAGAGTATACATAAAAGGATTGATAATAAAATAAAAAACCAAATCAACTTTAATTTCTTTATTTAGATATTTTCTTTTATTCATTGTTTTCAATCACTACAATTAGAACAGATTTGTGTGCTCGTATCCAAAATAATGGTAGATTAAAAGAAAAACTGACTAAAGTACTACGAGGAGATGCTAGACCTAGGCTTTCATCGAGGAATTGATAGCAACTAAGAGCCAGGATCTGGACTATTATAACTTGCAGCAGTGTAAGTCGCCTTGAATGAAATATCGGTTTCGATACTGTTGTCAAAGTTGTCTTCTCATGTCCGAAAATCAAAATCATCAAAATAAGTAATGTGAGATATATATGAAGGAGAGTTGTTACGAGTTGAAAGACTTCAAAAGGTGTTCGATGCGGTTCGAGGTTACGAAATAATCATCAAAACCTAACTTATTGATTCACTGGAACATTTCCCAATGATGCATGAAAACAAATAAAAAGAAAAAAAAGAAAAAGCCTTTCCCGGCCTTTTAACTTTCAAAGTAATTATTGAGTTTGAGTAAATCGTAAACTACCTTGCTATATTTTATGTTCCGCTCATCTTCTTGTCAAAGCATTAGCTCATCTTCTTGTCAAAGCATTGTGCTCCCTCGTAAGAGCATCGGCCCACATCACCTCTCGCACGAGAAAACCCTGCAGTTCCCCAAGTTTAAGGTAAGTGACACTTGGGAGCAATCGCTTAAACCCTGCAAGTAATCTTCACTCACATTAACGACTTCCTCGAGATATGTATGATTAATAAGGCGAAGGGAGATTAGGAACAATGAGACTCAAAACAACAAGTAATGGAGTTTTACCATTTCCTAGGGATGTAAAGATGATCCATACCCGTCCCACTTTGTTCATATTGACAAGTTGGTAATGGATCAATAAAAATGGTAGTAACATCTAGTGAATATTTGAGATTGGCTGGGATTAAGGTTCCTTAGATTGAACCATCGATACCGGATCTGGTTCCTCCCTCCAAAAATGATATTTTGTGTCCGTATATAAACAAACAAAAACATATCTAAGATATACTTCAAGCTCGGTAGTGGAAAATTGATTTGTTAGTTACAACAAACCATGAGCACTATTACTACTAAAATCATTGCAGACGAAGAAATTTATTGTACTTGTTGACCTTCTTTAGACATTCAACATCCATGTACTCCAGACTGTACTCCAAAGGAGCGATGTTATTACAACAGATGAACAATTTGTTTACTTCTTATAGATATGCATGACGTCAATTTATGTAAGACCGTAAATCAGATTCTAGAGAGGCTAGTCCCAATGGTATGTGTTATTGAACACTAAGAAATCATTCCAACTAAGAATATGTAAACAAACTGTTATAATACATATCGGACCACCAACTAACATATAATATATCGACTAACGAGAGAGACTAAGACTAGTCACACTATGTATGGATATTTGTGCCCAAGTATCATTATAATAGATACGCACACAACATTGCACCAATTGGTTATGTTTCATTGACCAGGTAAACAATAATGTGTACATATGACAGAACATCCAAAATTTCTATCTCTAAAGTCCTTGCATAGCATGTGATGGAACTACACTAATACAAAATCAAAACAAAGTCAAACAAAAGTTCAATAAATACGAAGAAGAAGTTTAGTTTATTCAAGTGCGATTACTTTCTTCATGCAAGATAGTTATCTCGAAGAACTAAGAGAAAGAGAGAGACGGAGTAAGTTACCCAAAATCCTTTTTTATTGGAGGATGCGTAAAAGCATTTTCAACGCTCTCAAGCCGAGAGTACCATCATCATCTCTCACACGCTTCACCGTTGTTGCCTTGATGTCATGTAGAGAGGCCTAGTGGCAAGTGAACCACCCTTCGGATATTCTCTTCAGGCATGTCTTTTTAAAGAGCTGCTTCGATTTATGGGAAGGCCGAATAATGTAAAACCAAATTAAAATCCAATTAGTAAGTAACTAAAGCGAGAATCACAAGACAAAGATACGGAGAGAAGCAAAGGGAAGAGTAAAGAGGGAAGATTCACCATTATCGCTTCTAGTTCGAAGTCGAACAAGATATTGCGTTGAGAGAAATCATTCTTGCTTATTTGATCCTTCCACTGAATACATCGATTACGCCATCAATCCTAAACAAACATTCGACAATTATATATTTTTCAAATCACGAGGCAACATAGTTTTCATAACTAAGAACTGAATTTTCGCGTTCCAAAAAAAATGAACAACTTAGTATGAGATTCAATACATACTTGTGAATGGAAAAAGATCGCGGAGATAATGATAACAATGATTTGTAGTAGTCTTGTGGACAAAAAATTCACTTTAAACAACATAATACGATATTGCAAGGATTCTTCTTCTAAATTTAATTTGTTCGCAAAATACGAGAAATCAAAGAGGTTTTAAGTAACAAATTTTGGACTGCGATTCTACTTCCACGTCTCCCTCTCGCAACTCTTATTTTACAACGCCCATATGCGTGTCATATGATGCTCTCTGCATCCCCCGCATATGAACATCAAAGAAGTGTCATAAACCTATAAATGACTTTAGTTATAAAATTATGAACAAATTAAGAACACAACTCAAGGAAGTATGAGCTTTGATCTCTTAATACCTTCTCTACACCCAATCTTCTCCAGTCACAATTATTTTTAACTTGAGATCTGTCCACGGCTCCACATAATCCAGGGTTCACTGAGACTCACTTGAAATGGGTAGAAGAGAAGTAAAAAAATCCTTTCAATAAGCCTTGATACAAAACATTCCAGCATCACCTCAGTGATAACCTATAAAATCACATAAACAACTCAGTGATGGCACATGGTATCAAAGAACATCAGATAAGTTAGCACCTGCAATGCTTGGTCTCACATCAAATGATAGATTAGGGTCTGGGGAATGGATATTGGGATTCAAATACTTACAGCTACGGCATAGGAGTTGATAGCTTGAGATTCTTGCAGCGAACGTCATACAAGGCCTTCTTATCCAAGACCATGCACTCATCGGCATTTTCAACTAACTGATGAACAAAGAGAGAGGGTTGCATTAGAAGGCGCAACTACTGTGTCTAGGCAAAAGAAATACAGAGAATGTGAGCATCATTAGGTCAGGGTACTCTTCTCTGATCTTGGAGATAAACAAAATACCCATCCCAGAACCAGTTCCCCCACCCAATGGTGGCATACTTGAAAACCTACAATTTCAAAATAATAATAGAACTAACAGTATAAACAATTGCTATTAACCATAGATCCACAAACCTTCAAAATTCACCAGAAATGTTAAAAAGATGCCCTGATTTACAATTAAGAAGCTAAAATTGAGCCTATAGAATGTAATATGTGCCTTGAAAGATGGGCACAATTCTCAACATATTTCCTGACAACATCAAGAACCGAATTAATGAGTTCCGCTCCTCAAGTATAATGTCTTTCATCCCAGTTATTTACCATCACCCAGTTGTCCAAACAAAGTTATCGGGACGAAAGATCGACCATATAAAGACCAATTCAAACACTTGTCCATAGTCCCAGGCTCAAGATCCATGAGTACAGCATGAGGAACTAGTCATACTATCTGCCATCCCATTTCCAACAATTAGACAAATAAAATATAAGCTAGTCAGGATCTAAAAACTCAAAAGCAAAGCTGAATTCGTTATATAAAGAAAAATGTAGCCAAAGACCAAACTCAAGTTCAAATTAGAAACCAAACGCATGACCAAGAAAGCAATTGTTACCTCATCAATTCTCCAGTCATATTCTGAACCTCTTTTGAAAAACCTCGTTACGAATCCAACCTCCATCTGAAACATAGATGAGTACAAACCCAAATTAAAAAAACCTAGGGTTCCTTTTCATGAAAACTTGGCTTTAACAAAAAAGCTCAATTCATAAATCATTCAAAATGGAAACTCATATTTAAAACCTGAAAAGAAGAAATTAAAACGGAGGTTAAGTAGAGTAGAATCGTTACCTAAGCAGCGAGACATCAAACACGACGATGAGATTGAATCGTCCAACCTCAGACAAACATTGAATTGAAATCTAGGGTTTCAAATTCAATGAAACAAAATTGAATCTTCATGATTTGTAACCTTTGTTATTCTTGTGAATGGTGATGGGGGTAATGGTGGCGGTGGGTAGACGATGGTGAATGGTGGTGTTGTACTTAGGGTTACGTCTTTAGAGGAGTAGAAGATGTAGAGGCCGGATAGGATAAAATGAAGAAGAAGGCAGGAGAAGTTTTTGTTTTATACTTAGGGTTACGTAGATGGAGGGTTAAGATTAAACTACTTAAAAAAATCAATGGGCATGATTTGGCCGATTCAGATCAGTTCGGGTTGGCCGCTTTTGAACCTCAAGGGTCTGTTTGGCAGCTTGGATGTGAAAAGTTTAGGGTATTCCTTGATTTATCCAAAACTATCATGGCAATGGTTATTCTAAATGGTGTTTGTTTTCCGCATTGGGTTAATGTAGTATGTTGTTTGTCAATAGACTTGTATACAACATTAATTATTAATTAAAAATAAAATAGAAAAATAAATCATATATAAATTTATAGTTTTGAGCATAAGGAAAATTTAAATTAAAAAAAAATAGTTAAAAAAATAATTGTCTAATCCAGAAAAGCATTAAGGTATTCCAGGTTTTATATGGAATTCCAAAACCCCACCTTTTTAGCCTCCTAAAATTTAGGTAGAATACATTATTCTTATCTTGACATGGAATAAGCACCCACACAAACACAATATACGGTTATTGAAGGATAACCCAACCTAGGTTAGGATATCAAGGCTGCCAAACACGACCCAAACCGTACACCGAGCCCGATTCTCATTTCATAAGTATGCCAATGACCATTGGGTCAGTTTGGATCAAAATTGCCAAGTTCTCAGGTGGCCCGGTTGTTGTGAAGCCCAACCTATAGTGGGCTTATAATTTGAGAAGAATATTTTTATGGATTGACATTTATTTTTACATGTGACACGCCAAATTTAATCATAAGTTCAGAAGAAAAAAAAGATAAGAATAGAATATCGTTATCAATTTTCAACTAGACATTATATGAAGAATGAGAGTGAATCTAAAAAATGAATTATGAAACCAGGTTAATCGGATATTAACTTTCTCCGAAACACGAATCCTAAAATATGTATAAGAACGAATGAACCCCGAGGATGAGTAATCATGGAATTAAGCATACTTTGGAGTTCTGCTATAGATATTTCGATTAATCAGAGACGGAACGAGGCATATTTTGGTTCACATTGGTAGATATTGACCTCTAGATACATTCTGGTCGACCGGATATAGAAAAAAACCGGTTCAGTGATTTATTCCTAGATTTAGAGTTAGATATTTCAACTAATCGGAGACAGGACAAGGCATATTTGGTTTACACTGCTAGATATTGATCTTTAGTATACATTTTAATCAACCAGATATGCATCAACTTTATAAGGTGATGTATTTATATCATCTAGATGCTCTAGATGTAAACTCATCAAGACAAATTTTGTTTCAAAAGAAGAAACTTTTCAAACAATATGATGCTTTAGCGATAATCTCGCCAAGACAAATTTTAATTGTTTCAAAAGAAGAAACTTTTCAAACTCTAATATCTTCGCGTACTTAATTAATAAACCATGAAACTTAGTAGTTATCATATTTCGTATTTTAAAGCTACTAACCACACCAACAAACTAATGTTTTGGTACAAGTGTCTACCAAAGATTGACTTGGTGGCTACACATGGTGTCTTGAAGTATTTACCTTCTAGTGTACTTTGTAGTTGTCGGAGGACTCGTGGCTGAAAGCTACTAACAACATCAATAATTTGATGGTTGGTTGAGGTGTCTACCAACAGGTTGTGTCGTGGGTAAGATGAGTGGCAAAAGATATGTACCTTTTAGGGTACGTTTTGGTTGCACAAACACGATGGCTGGAGGCTAATAACAACAAATACGATATTTCGGTTGTTAGGTTGTTCATGCTAAAGCCTTCCACCCACTATCGTTGCTGGAAAAATGGTGGTTAGACATTTCCGCCCACCAGAGTTGTTTTTAGTTACAAACAATTGTTGCTGAAGAATTCCACCAACTGTAGTTGGTAAGAAAATAGTCGCTAAAGCCAAGTTTTCTTGTAGTGGATAATCAAACCCAATTTGTACTATTAGATTTGATGACAGATAATGATATACAGTAATATATTTTAATAATACCTCTTCAGTCCATTACTTTCCGCATGGATGATAAACCTTGGAAGAACCAAAGTTATTTGGTGATCATCATCTGAAAGATTCAAACAAGACGGGGAAAACTTACTTATAACACTAGAAGCACCTATCTGTGAAGAGAGTCAATTTTACACAGGTAAATGTTTAAAGCATCATTGATAATCATGATTTGCTCACTCTGACTTTGAAAGATTTGACTAATGCCAGAATCTCAATCCACATTTCATGGCAACACTATTAATTGAACTCATCAAAGACTTTAATTTATGGATGGAACCCGTCATAAGGAAAACAAGGTTATTCGGATTGGGTCGTATGGATGTAGCTATGGTGGATGCAAATCAGCAGTGTGACATTAGCAAGATTCTTTCGGAACTTTCACCATTGCAGAGCCAAGACTACGATGCAACATCATGGAACACGTGTGATATATCCGTTCCATCTTTTTTCTTAGCTCTAAACGCAATTAGAGAAGCAGTTCAGATGCAGGTAACCAATACATTCAATACATTCAGCAAGTTCTGCTATTCAACTCAAATATGCTAAAAGTTGAAGATCAACCTTCAAATATTCACATACATTTTTAATTTCAAGAAGGAAAAAGAAAGTACACAAAAATGAACACATTTTCAATTTCTTTGGAACCGCCACTATTACCTTCACTGGATCCCTTTGCTCATACACCATTGGGAACACACACTTACCTGCTAGTCAGAGCATACACTTATGGACTCCTCATTTTCCGCATCAGTTTCAATTCCAACTCTCTTCTTAAGCTGCTTTCACAATTCATGACTTTGTTCCCAAAACTTAAAACCTTTCGCGGCTCTGTACTTCAAAAAGCTAAGTTTCCTCCATTGCGGTTCTGTACTCTAAAAAGCCAAGTTTCCTTCATCATGTACCGTAGTAGCATTAAAAAGAAACATTTTAGACGCCAGCATTCTCAAACTCAGCCAGAAGCAGGTTTTATCGCAGTTACACAGGTACTAAAATTGTTAACAAAAGTTTCAGAAGGCATTTCAATTTCCATCTCTTCAGTTTGTTAACATTCTAGAGCTTTTTTTGGACATGAAATTTGCTGGTGATAAAAAATATAAGCCAAGCAAAGAATGTCAATCTTACATGTAACAATAATAAGTACTGGAATGGAACTTCAGTAGACGGACATTTTAATTCATACATCATCAAACTACATACATCAAATTCACTCGTGTATTTTGACATTTTTTTTTTTTTTGTTAATTTATAAGGGATTAGTCAGTCAGGCGATAAACCTGCTGCGCATTGTGTTGTACAAATGTTTCGGTGTCTGGAAACAGCTCCTTCATCTCAAACTGTGAGTAGTTAAAGAGAAAGTTTTAAGCTATTTCATGTAGTTTTGGCAACCACTCCTGCCTTAGGGAATTACAGACAAAAATACGAAAATAGGAAATGTAATCTACATAGGAATTTAACAGTTCATTGTTGCAGTCAACATGGTTGTTTCTCCACTTCTTATTCAGTTCCTTCACTAGCGTCTGACTCATGATCTGGATATTACAGGTTCTTTCCTTATGTTGTTGTGCCCACTTCATCGTTGCCAGAACTCCTAGCGTGATGCCTTCCTTCTGGGATGCTACTCGACAGCAGAAGATTCTGCTATCATGGATGTTGTCTTCTTCATCTGCATTAAGGACAATGACCACAGAAAAATTTGGGTGAATTTTGTAGTAACAATGTATGACATATGTCATTGTTGGAGTAATCTTTTGTAGTTGCATCGCTTGTAACCGATTGTTCGAGGGGTTTCTTATGAGAGTTGTTTTGGGGCTGTTGGTGTATGAATGTTGTATATGGTATCTGATTTGATTGATTGTAAGCATCGGGTTTGATCTGCACTGCCCTAAAACGCATATCACAGCTATGTTTCCATAAGAACCAGCAAGTAGTGGCTTAAAAAGTCCATTTTCATTGTTTAAAATGGAGAAGATATGCTTAAAAAAATCAGTTAATCGAGAGATGCAAATTTACACATATCTTGTAGATCTACTTTCACACCATCGTCAGTCTCATTGACTTGTATATGAAAATGGCATTAGTATAGGATATTATTGATTTGTGATCTCCGGAAGCAAGAAGCATCCTTATTTAGTGTTGAGAGGAGAAATCATTGTGCGAAATTTAAGATGATTGGTTTGTATCTCCTCCATGCTATATGTAAAGGTTCCCACACAAATCCTGATTTCAATAATCTCATTTTACAACTCCTCTCTGTTTCTTATAAAATATTAACAGATACTAACTCAATCGAAGATGAAGAATTGCAATTGAAGATGAAGAATTGTTGTTTTTGGATGATGAAGATCAGATCAGAGCACAGAAAGAAAGATGGAATGTTGTGGAGACGGCGGAGTAGTGTTTTCCCAAGAAGAAACAAAGTCCATCTCTTGTGTATATATAGTGAATAATAAACCCTAATAAGCCTGTCCCTATCATCAGACCTTTGGCTAACCTCAAGCCCCAGCTTTGGCTAACTTAAGCCCCTTTGGTTAGCCATCAGACTTGACCCTCGTTCTCTACAATTGCAGACCTCTTTGTATGTCTCATCTCAATAACTAATCAACACACCTAAATAATTTCTACGACATTTATTACATATATTCAACTTTGGAACACTAAGAATGCATGGCCGTCTGATCATTTGCCATATAGCAAATAACGAAGATCTCTAGCACTTGTGCTCCCATAAGATGACTTTTACAATATTGTATGGCGTATACATGAAGAAAAATCCACCTGAGTCACTGATCACACAAAGTCAAGAACCAAATACTCAAAGTAAATGGCTAATAGTACTATATTGTTCCATAAGGCAACCGACATGGCGACATTTCAAGTTCTATCCATACAATCTTAGATCATGATCCAAGAGGTTCCGGAGACCATGAAATTTGCTGGTTTAAAAAGATGAGTCAAGCATTCCATGCCAACTTGTACTGATTATTTTCCTTATAAGTGCAATGATCGATTTTAAAATGAAATCAAACTAATAAGGAAGCAATTCAAGATTTCAAGTGAGTTCATAGATATAGAAAAATGTAGTTGATATTACAGCACTTTGATACATCAAAAAACTACTCATAGTAGATTCAGACATTTAATTGGACATTTTAGGTGTTTGAATTGCAAAATATCAAACTAACACTAATTAGTGCTAATTAATCATTCATTCACAAGTGTATTTTCCAGACCTCGGTCTAGTAGTAGGCTCCTGGTGCATGAATCCACTCAACCGTCCTTGTATGAGAACATTGTTGAAATGCCACCTAAGATCTGGAAATGCCGCATATGATCCGTTTTAAGCCTTTCCTACTCCAAATTTGCAGTAGCAATCGGTTTCACCAGATTCTTCTCCTACTCAGGCCTTAATTTTGAGAGGAGAAATCATTATGCTAAATCAAGGATGATTCCCAAACAAACCCAAAATCCAGTAATTCATAAAATGAAATCAAACTAAGTAAGCAATTCAAGTGAGTTTTCATAGATATAGAAAAATGTAGTTGAAATTACAGCACATTGATATATGAATAAACTACATATAGCAGATTCAGACATTTAAATGGACATTTTATCTGTTTGAATTGCAGAACATCAAAGTAATGCAGATTTCATTTTAGTAGTAGGCTTCCGGTTCATGAATCCACTCAATCGTCCGAGTAAATAGTTGGAAATGCCAAGATCTGGAAATGCCGCAGAAGATCAGCTTTAAGCCTTTCCTTTCTTCTCCTCCAACAATTTGCACTGGCCACCTATTTCACCAGATTCATCTCATACTTAAGGAGATGTTTTTGCAAATGCCACTTGTCTAATTAGGATCAATCGACCTCCCTGCACTTAACTTTGAGAGGAGAAATCATTATGTTAAATCAAAGATGATTTCGTCTCCCACCATGATAAAGATTCCCAAACAAACCCAAGATCCAGTAATTCAACTCATTCTTCTTCTATCCATTTCTTTCTTTCTTTCTGCGAATTGTTGGATGAAGGAGATAAGGATTTGAGGAGTTCAGGATTTTTAGAACAAAAAAGGTCATCGTGATATTTATACTGTAGGAAACCCTAAGCCTACCTTTATCTTTAGAGGTTTGGATAACCTTGTCCAACTTGAGCCCGAGCCCATGCACATGTGGTATTATATTACTCCCGGGAGTGTACAACACAAAGGATTTTGAGAAATTTTGTCCTGCAATCTAGTCAAGTATGTAACTCATGATGTATTGCTATTGTAACATGAAGGGCCTGACTCTGAATCGCAGTGCTCATCCAACCCTATGCACACTGCAAAATCAACATGGCTCAGTCCCCAAGTAACAAATTAGCGAAGTTAAAGCAAACAATCCTGAGAGGAATTAAATCACTACTCAAACACAAGAATGTTAACATCAAGTACACGCGGAAAACGACTAATGAATCCGTTAAGCAACGGGTTCGCTAGTACTTGTTAGACAAGACAAATACAAACAAGTGAAGACTAATAAGCAAAAAGTTTTGAGTTTAACTATGTCAGAGAAATTATCGAAAGAAAGGTTATTCCGGACTTCAAAAGTGGCTGACACCCATAGCTTGTTAGGTTGCCTTGGCATAATGGCATTTTCATTGTTATGAAGTTTGGACACTATTAGACTATCTTTCCGTCCAGGTGTTTGAAATGCATAACACACCGAAAGGTGGTACTAAAAAGACTTGCTCGCTTGATGTCAAGGTAGAACACATGTTGTTTAGTTCATCAAATTTTTAATCCGCAATTCTTCGAAGCAGTTCTGTACATTTAAAATACATTCATATCTGCTGCCACAAATATAGAATGAAGAAAAATTTGTACTAGGACGGTGAGAGTTCTCTGTCGACATAAGGTAATGCTGCAAGAGCATAAAATTTAAACAAATCTTACTTGAAGATTACAAAGATATTTAGTGTAAGGATGATACATAGACAATTGAATCACTTCCTAAGAAGGATAACAGTGTTCAAGAGGGATTTCTATGAGGAACATACAGGCTTAGAGATCATTGAGCTGCAATATTAATAAAGCAAGATTATTTAGACCGATATCTGGTAATTTGAGCCTGCTTCATTAAGAATATTTAGACAGAGATCTGGTAACTTGAGTCTGCTTCACTCAATTCAATACATGATATGATTCGTGCACTTTCAAATATAAGCAGCAAAACAATCCACAACCTGAACACAAAAACGTTTGGGTTCATGCGGTCAAATAGTACCTAAAGTTTTACTTATCTTTTGAAAGGGTGCCCAGATTTTGCTTGAAAACGTTTTAGGGATACAAAACCTCTTCTCAGATATTATAACAAGAGAACGAGAGCCAACATTCTGGCAGAAGGGAGAATCTTCATACTGATCTCTGTAGGTTTGCCTTAAAAAGAATACTAACTAATTGAAACTAATTTGCATCACAAACAAACAAATGGGGGAGACATATCTACGGGAATTAGTAAGACTTGAGAGACAGAGAGAGAATCTTACGTACTGGTTTTCAGATGTTTGTTTCTCAATGACAGCTGAAGCAGCAAACACGTATAAGAGGGTAGATGGGATACAAGAACCTAGAGAGGGTTGTACATTAATGTAACAATATATACACAATTCACATTGATGGAACAAGTCACTAGTGGAAATTAGCAGTTTTGCGACGGCCAGGGCAAGTCATAGATCCGAGTTAAATGACTTGCTTTAACGGTCGCGGAAATGGTCGGTGTTTGAACGTCTTTTATCTATGTGTTGATGGTGTTTTTTAAACAAAGGAAAAAATCGTAAAACCCCAAATAACCTAATGTCACCGGTGACACATTTATTAGAACATTTAATGCATATAATCAGTAATTAATAGGGGGTATTTTTTTCAAATTAGGGTTACAAAGAACAAAACCCTAATTCCCCTCCGTGCCAATGGCAAATCATGCCAGCCACACCTAGCCCAGGCTAGTCGCACCTCTGTGCCAATGGAAAATCGTGCCAGCCACACCAAACGCGCCAAAGCATGCTAACCATGCTAGCCACACCTCCGTGCCAATGGCAAATCATGCCACCACACCTAGCCCAAGCTAGCCGCACCCTCGTGCCAATGGCAAATCATGCTAGCCGCACCTCCATGCCAAAGGCAAATCATGCCAGCCACACCTACCCAAGCTAGCCGCACCTCTGTGCCAATGACAAGTCATGCCAGCCACACCAAAACGCGCCAAAGCATGCCAACCATGCTAGCCGCACCTCCGTGCCAATGGCAAATCATGCCAGCCACACCTAGCCCAAGCTAGTCGCGCCATGCTAAACGCACTCTGCCTTGGCCCTAACTATGCTAGTCACACCAAACGCGCCAAAGCATGCCAACCATGCTAGCCGCACATCCGTGTAAATGGCAAATCATGCCAGCCACACCTAGCCCAAACTAGCCGCGCCATGCCAAACACACTCTGCCTTGGCCCTAGCTACGCTGGTGTTGATGGTGGTTTTTAAACAAAGGGTAAAATCGTAAAACCCCAAATAACCTAATGTCACCAGTGACGCATTTATTAGAACATTTAATGCTTGTAGTCAGTAATTAATAGGGGTATTTTTTTCAAATTAGGTTACAACGAACAAAACCTAATTCACCTCCGTGCCAATGGCAAATCATGCCAGCCCACACCTAGCCCGAGCTAGCCGCATCTCTATGCCAATGGCAAATCATGCCAGCCATACCAAACGCGCCGAAGCATGCCAACCATGCTAGCCGCACCTCCGTGCCAATGGAAAATCATGCCAACCACACCTAGCCCGAGCTAGCCGCATCTCTATGCCAATGGCAAATCATGCCATCCATACCAAACGCGCCCGAAGCATGCCAACCATGCTAGCCGTGCTCTCCGTGCCAATGGAAAATCATGCTGACCACACCTAAAGGAGCTAGCCGCATCTCTATGCCAATGGCAAATTATGCTAGCCATACCAAACGCACCGAAGCATGCCAACCATGCTAGCCGCACCTCCGTGCCAATGGCAAATCATGCCAGCCACACCAAGCCCGAGCTAGCCGCATCTCTATGCCAATAGCAAATCATGCCAGCCATACTAAACGCGCCTGTTGATGGTGGATTTTAGACAAGGGGTAAAATCGTAAAACCACATGACCTAGTGTTACCCGCAACACATTAACTAAGAGCATTTAACTCAGGTGTAAATAATTAATAGGGGTATTTTTTCAAAATACCAGATTAGGGTTTTCAACACAGAACCCTAATTCCAAAACCAAGCCGCATACTGCGCACCATGGCAACCATGCCAAACCAAGCCGCATACTGCGCACCATGGCAACCATGCCAAACCAAGCCGCATACTGCGCACCATGGCAACCATGCCAAACCAAGCCGCATACTGCGCACCATGGCGACCATGCCAAACCAAGCCGCACTGCGCGCACCATGGCAACCATGCCAATCCAAGCCGCATACTGCGCACCATGGCAACCATGCCAAACCAAGCCGCATCTGCGCACCATGGCAACCATGCCAAACCAAGCCGCATCTTTGCGCACCATGGCAACCATGCCAAACCAAGCCGCGCCTGCGCACCATGGCAACCATGCCAAACCAAGCCGCATCTCACAGCACCATGGCAACCATTCCAACCAAGCCGCACTCTGCGCACCATGGCAACCATGCCAAAACCAAGCGCATCTGCGCACCATGGCAACCATGCCAAACCAAGCCGCACTCTGCGCACCATGGTAACCATGCCAAACCAAGCCGCATATCTGCGCCACCATGGCAACCATGCCAAACCAAGCCGTACTCTGCGCACCATGGCAACCATGCCAAACCAAGCCGCACCACTGCGCACCATGGCAACAACGCCCATTTCTAAGCCGCTATGCCTTGGGCCCACGCCAAACATAGCGCCCCTAGGTTTGCAAGACTTGCAACTAGGTCAACATGGCCGCACGTGCCATTGGCACATGCCAACACGTGCCGCAAGCCATATTTCCGAGCCGCTATGCCTTTGGCCCACGCCAAACATAGCGCCCTAGGTTTGCAAGACTTGCAACTAGGTCAACATGGCCGCACGTGCCATTGGCACATGCCAACACGTGCCGCAAGCCATATTTCCGAGCCGCTATGCCTTTGGCCCGCGCCAAACATAGCGCCCTAGGTTTGCAAGACTTGCAACTAGGTCAACATGGCCGCACGTGCCATTGGCACATGCCAACACGTGCCGCAAGCCATATTTCTAAGCCGCTATATCTTGGGCCCACGCGATGTTGGCATGTGCCAATGGCACGTGCGGCCATGTTAACCTAGTTGCAAGTCTTGCAAGCCTAGGGCGCTATATTTGGCGTGGGCCAAAGGCATGACTTGGCATTGTCTTGCCATGGTGCGCATGGTGCGGCTTGGTTTGGCATTGTTGCCATGGTGCGCTGATATGCGCGCTTGGTTTGGCATTGTTGCCATGGTGCGTTGAGGTGCGGCTTGGTTTGGCATTGTTGCCATGGTGCGCGCAAGATGCGGCTTGGTTTGGCATTATTGCCATGGTGCGCGAGGTGCGGCTTGGTTTGGCATTGTTGCCATGGTGCGCGATATGATGTGGTTTGGCATTGTTTGCCATGGTGCGCGATATGCGCTTGGTTTGGCATTGTTGCCATGGTGCGCGCAGTGCGGCTTTGGTTTGGCATTGTTGCCATGGTGCGCGAGTGTGCGCTTGGTTTGGCATTCACGCCATGATGCGCGAGTGGTGCGGCATGGTTTGGCATTGTTGCCATGGTGCGCAAGATATGCTTGGTTTGGCATTCTTCGCCATGATGCGCGAGGTGGTGGCTTGGTTTTGGAATTAGGGTTCTGTGTTGAAAACCCTTATCTGGTATTTTAAAAAAATACCCCTATTAATTATTTACACCTGAGTTAAATGCTCTTAGTTAATGTGTTGCGGGTAACACTAGGTCATGGGGTTTTACGATTTTACCCCTTGTCTAAAACCACCATCAAGTTTCGTAGAATATTCTCGAAGGAATCTTACCCGTAAATGGATGGATTCGTCGTTCTTACCAAGTTACCGACTTTAGAGTAGTCAACTCGCGGCTCAGATTCCTCGTTCTGACGAAGTTTTTGACGAAGTTTTCGACTTATATTAGTCCACTTAGCGCCAGGTTTCGATCTCAGAGTTAGGTTCATGTCTCGGATCTGCTGTTAGCATACCTCGTTTGCGAACACATCAAGTGGTTAAGTTTTAAAATCGGTATTGTATGATTCTCATACTCATGAACTAAAACATTTATGATCTAATTAAGGAATATTTTTACGAAGTTTCCGACTTTTAGTAGTCCACTTACCGCCAGGTTTCGATCTCGGAGTCACTTTCTTTTTCGAAGTCGACGGAATAACGGTTTTTCAAGGTTTCAGAGCAATATTCTGAAGGAATCTTACCTATGAATGGTTGGATTCATCGTTTTTTCGAAGTTTCCGACTTATAGTAGTCCAGTCAGAGCCCGATTTCGAGCTCGGAGCCAGGTTAAGTATCGAAGTTGACAAAAAAGGATGTGTTCAAGGTTCCGTGGAATATTCCGATTGTATCTTACATATGAATCGATGGATTCATCGCTCTTTCCGGCTTAGAGTAGTTAACTAAGGGCCAGGTTTCGATCTCAGATCCAGGTTAAGTATTGATGTTTCCAAAAAAGAATATGTTTAAGGTTTAGAAGAATATCCCGATAGAAGTGACACATTATCTCCATCTTTACGAATTTCAATGATATATCCTGCTAAATTTGGAGTTAAAAACCACTTCGGACACTGAGAGTTCATAGTTCATATGCCGTTGAGCCACACTTTAAGTTAGAAGTGACACATGAGCTCCATATTTACGAAGTTCTAATGGACACTGAGATTCATATTTATCGATTTCGATGATGTATCATGCTAAGTTTGAAGTCAGAACTCTTCCGTAGCTTCGTACTTCATAGTTTGTATGCCATTATACCGCATTTGAAGTTCGAATCGACACTGGGATTCATATATATCAATTTCGATGATGTATCATGCTAAGTTTGAACTCTGAAACCCTCCTGGAACTTCGAACTTACTTCGTGACCTATGTGAACAGTCGAAATTCAAACCCGAAGCATAAAGAGAAAGCACAAAGAAACACACCAATTATCGAATTCACTTCTTCTTTTTCAGCTTCATTCTTATACATTTTTTGGATATTTTATATCAGAATGTCGATAACAATGTCCTAAATTTATTTATAATTTTTTTTTGGATTTTTTTTTCATGTCGAAGGTTGATAATAAACCGAATACATGAGTTCGTATTAGCACAAAGAGAAACACAGATGCTTCTCAATCCGTATGATCATCACAAATACAATCTCAACCGTCAGATTCTTTTGTTAATCCGTATGAGTGTATCAAACGAAATGTGGTGCGTCCGTCATTTTCATTCACCAAACCCGTGGTCCGTCCGTCATTTTCATTCACTAAACCCTCCTCACCACTCGAACTCTATCTGTTTTGCTTTATCTTCATCTCATCTACTCTTCGTCTACTCCACACTCCACAGATGACCGGCGGAATTACTGGAGAAAATCTAATTCACTTAACCCATCTTTACTCATCATAGCCATCTCCTCTCCCTCTCTTCACCCGCTTTACCAAATCTCTTCAAAAACCCTAATTCTTTTACATAAAATCAAACCATTTACTTTCTATGGTTCTCCTAGGTTAGGTTAGGTCTTGGCCGGGAATAACACAAACTCAGGGAAGATATGAATTGTGCTGCTACCAGTTGCTGGTTAGATGTGGGGTTTTGATTTGAACTTTGATGAGTGAATTAAATGGGTTTAGATTCGAATCTGAGAAGAGCAAGTTGTTGTCTGAGGTTGATCTAGGTTTGGAATTAGTGAGGATCTTGTGGAGTTACTCAGCGGAGAAGTGAATCGGAAGGAATTGGGGGTTTTCTGTAATTGGTGTTGGATTTGATGCTGCTGTTAAGAATAGAAAATAGGGTTTGGTGGTTCAATCTTGGGTTTCTACGGAGAAGTTTTGAAAGAAGGAGAAGAATGGTTACAACAGTTCTTATTATATGAATGAGATTTGAAGCTGGTGGTTGCAATGTCTTTACTGGGGATTTGCATCTTGAAAGGTTTGTTGTTTTTTTTTTTTAAGAGGAATGGATTTTTTGTTGATTTATTGGGGATTTTTGGCTGATTTTTGTTGATTTTTGTTTGCAGAATATGCTTCAGACTTTGGCTGGACAACATTCTGATGTACTTGAAAGTCTTGCACCAAATGTTAGGAAGCGTGTTCAGGCTTTGACAGAGATTCAGGCCTGCGGCTGATTTTTCTTTAGCGATGGTTCTTGTGTACCTAGATTAACTTATGGGAGTCATTCTCTTTTCTTGGGTTGCCTGCATAGTAAGCGTAGCTGCACTTATGGAGGTAATGTCTTTACACTATGAGATCCTTCTGTTTTGATAAAATGTTGAAAAAAACTCTCAAAGTTAAATTTAACATGATTTATTGTTAGTAACATCTATTGCACTCCTCCTTAGCCAAAGAAAAGAGAACTAGATATTGATATTGCCATGTTTGTGTTGAATCAGTTTAATGGGTTTGAGTTGAGAAGAAGTTGCAGAAATGAGCTCATTCTTGCGCTGAAGTTACAGGTTCTGGTGCTGCTAAAATGAGGTTATAAGTTGGGTGCTAGTACTGGGATTTGAAGTGGTTGCTGCAACAGATTGAAAACGCAGAGAACAAGGAATTGGTTGATGCAATTGCAGGTGATTGAACTCTGAGTTGGTATTGGAGATAAGAGAGAAGCATAGGAGGTTGATATTCAATCTGAGTTTTGAGGAGGAGAGACACAAGAAATAGGAGGAAGATGAAGCTCTTCAAAAGAAGCAAGGTACGATTCTTGCTTAATTTTTTACTTTGTTAATTCTAGTTTTTGTATGCAATCGTGGATATATATTGCCCCCATGAATGGTTATTGAAGTGTTTATTTTTATTTTTAACAATTGGTATTTGTTTGGGGTTTGCAGAGGCCAAAAGGAAAAAGAAAAAAGAATCAGAGAAAAAGGCCAAGTTGGACGAGCTGGTTGAAAAGCAGAGGAAGAGAGAGACTAAAGTGGAGGAGAGGGTAAGAAAGGAAAGGGAGGCTCAGTTTAAAGCACCACCTGTTGATGTTTCTACTGATGCTTCTCCAAGTCAGATACAAGATCTTTTTTTTTTTGTCAAGTCAGAACCTAGTTACTTCATGCAATATTTTTGTACGTGGGTACTACCAGCTCTGATTCTGAGCGCGGACACTACTAATATGAAGTGGGTTGATAAGGTATTTCACAAGCTATAATCATTTGAGTTGTTGCAGTATGTTCATTATTACATTTCATTAAAGCAGACAACTGTGCTGCTTCATATAGAAAAACTGGAATCCATAGGAAGCTGTTCATTGTCACTGGCCTTCTGGTTTGGATTCATGTCTTGCAGAAAGAGAACACAACTGTGCTAGATAAGGATAGATTATTTCCTTGCATTCCCGAAATATAAGAATATATGGGCCCTTTTGTGTTTGTTTAAGATGTAAGCAGTTATGACCTTGAGGTTGCAAAAATCCAATTTTGTTATTCTTTGTTTTTCAAGCACTCAAGTTTCTTGAATGGCTGAGCCTGCGGTTGAATGGCAAAGAACTGGTGCTAAAGATCTCCGAGGGTTGCTAAGCTGTTGCTTGTGTTATTACTTTCACTTTAGTTTTTATTGATTTTCTAGGTTATAATGTCGATGCACAGCCACATAGCTGCTGGAAATAATGGAATTCTGTTGCGGATGCATTATAGTTCTATATAGTGATTTCATCAGAATTGAGACCTATCAATGTCTTTGGATATAATTGATTGAATATGGGGGTTTTGTGGTTTGTGCTTTGTGGTATTTAGTCCAAATTTAATTTACTGGTTCTTTTGTTTTGTGTTTGCAGTTGAATTACCTACTTGGTTTTGAAATGTTGAAGTTATATTTTTGCAGACAACCCCAGGACTATTTTACATTGGACTGCCAAAAGCTGGACCTGATTGCACCTGTAAATCTTACATGCTTCAGGTATGTTTATACTATTGGTTCTAAATTAGTTCCTTCTCAGTAAGTTTGGATTTTGTGGGCTATGCTCATTTTTTCAGTGTGTTTCTTTTTCTGTGCAATATCAGTGCTCGAATTGATTGGATGTCAATCCTTGGGAATAAGATAGGCAAGTCAGATATGGCAAAGCTTGAGGATATTGGGAGGAGTGTGCTCGTATGATAGTGCTTGTCTGATTGTATGATAGATATATGATATTTTAAGTCATGTTCAAAGAATCTATCATTTTCTTTTCTGCGCAACACAATTTCATACAAGGTGATTTGAAGTTAGCTAGGTAATGCAATTGGAGTGGAAGGTCTTGAATGAATGTAAATGTGTTACACTGGCAGTTTAATATGAAATTATGAATGTGAAATACTTTCGGCAATTCGGTTTCAACTATAATTTTTTTTCTTTAAAATAGTTATATGCACACAACTTCTAATAAGAGTTGTGTTCCATATTTCAACTACACAAACCAAAGACTGCGAAAGAATGTCTTTACGACATAACTAGGTGTTGTCCAACATAGTTCTACAATAACAAGTGTCGTGCAAATCTTATTCATAATAGTAATAAGAGTTGTTACATATTTCTACAATACACATCTGAGGTTTTCTAAGATAGTCCTTCAACTTATACAAGTGTTGTGTTACATATTTCTACGACACCTATCCTTTGTTGTGTTAGGATTTCAAAAAAAAATTCGAAAGAGAATCACAACTTTGGCAAAATATTGTCCAACCATGAATCAAATTACCCTTTACAACTTTACTCAAGTATTGTAGAAAAACTTGGACTTTCTACAATACCCCCACTACACAATGCATAAAATTGCGTTGTCGTAGGTGTACGACAACGCTAATAAAGTGTCGTCAATGATGATTTTTCCCGTAGTGTTGTCAAAATAGGCTTCATTATGTTAGCCTTTATAGTCCAAGTGATGTTAATGATCCAAGTACCAATTTGAGGGGTTTGGTTTGTTATGATCACTCCCATCATTTGCAATCAAGTACTATCTGAAGTAACTTCATGCTGTAGTACAGCGTGATGTTGCCATAATCAAGAGCTTAACTCTGAACGGCAGTGCTCATCTAGTCTTATGCCTTGCCCACAGCTAGCGTTAGGCGTCTAAGGGCAACGATTTTAAAATGAAATCAAACTAAGGAAGCAATTTGAGTGCCTTTATGGATACAAGAAAAATGTAGTTGAAACTAGAGCATTTTAATGCATCACTAAACTACCCATTTCTAGGGAGACCAAAATTAATTAATATTCAGACACCGCCTTCGCCTAGTAAGAAAAAAAAAAAAAAAAAAAGAGGTAAAGTTGCATATTTTGAATCTAAAACGTCATTGCTCATGTCGCTTTTCAAAATTATCAATCTCTTCTTGTTCTCATTAAAAAAAAAACAGTGGATTGGTGCAGTTCCTACGATTAAATGAACACAAGATGCGTTATCATAAAAAAGGAAATTACCATAAAAAGGAAACACCGTCAATTAGGGATCCTTACTAACAAAGGAAACTACCATAAAGAGGATTCCCACAACTTCTACTACTTCTTTCATCTGTTTGCCTATATATACATTACATTCATGATCCTCTAAATATTAGAGTTGTTATAAGGTCAGTGTTTTTCAGAGTTCATTGTGCACCACTCGTTACTTTGAACCATGTCATCTTCAATGCATGAGGCGTTTAGCATGCTAGAGCAGAAGTACTTGACGAAGAAGCCTGAAGCGCTTCACCTGCGAAAGGAGTACCTGGAGATGACATTTACTCCCATCGAATCTCCACATCCACTCATTCTGGAAATTCCTCATAGGACGGAGGAGGAGTTCGGTAGGCTTCGTCAGGCAAAACTGGCTCACATTTTAAAGAGAAATTCTGCCAGTAGATTGTTGGGTGAGGATCAGTATAAGACTGTCAGAAAGTGTCCTGCTGCAGAAAGTATGGACTTGTCTTGGGCTGACCCTGGTGTGCGGGAATTTATGTTCCCTAAGCGGGAAAACCACTGGGTTTTACAGTTACCTGATGTTGCCCTTGAAGGCACTCTTGGTACCCTTGAGGCCCGTGGCAATGGGTTCATATTCACAGCCCCCGATTTCCATATGCACTTCAAGGAGACTAGTGTAAAAGGGTGTTTCTTCTTACAAGGAGATGGCAAGCGGCCACATCAATTGCTATTCCACTTGCATCACGACATGATGGTGGGGACAAAAGAGATGAAGAATATCCTCTTCTCTTTGGCCAAGCAAGCCAGTAATGCGGACCGTGGCAATGAGTTAGACAACTTTCTGCGCAGTGTAGGTAGGGCTCAGTGGGATTCTGTTGAGATTATTAGTCCCACATGGTTGGGTTATTTAAGATCCTGCGGTTTATAATCTATTAGGGCCTCTCCACTCATTGCCAATTGGTTTTGAGTTGGATGCCCGTAATTTAATATGGTATCAGAGCAGGCTATTTGTGTCGAGTCAGTTGACCGCACCTTTACTCGCGTCACCCGATTTAATTGTCCACGTGTTTGTAAGACCCGCCGAGGCTACACGTGAGGGGGCGTGTTGAGATTATTAGTCCCACATGGTTGGGTTATTTAAGATCCTGCGGTTTATAATCTATTAGGGCCTCTCCACTCATTGCCAATTGGTTTTTAGTTGGATGCCCGTAATTTAATAGATTCCTATGCTATGTTTTGTACGTTTCAGGATCTGAATAAGTTCCAGTTTCAAGGAGTCCTTCCTTCGAAGAGAACACCTGTTATTTCCCTGACTAATTCTGCCCTAGTTATGCTTATGCTGCCGCCTTACTATGTGATCCCACTAAGCGATGTTGAGTTTGTTAATCTGGCACACGTTGAATCTGGGCCAACGGAAGCTGTGGATATGACAGTGGTGTTCAAAGACTATTCACGCGACGTGTTTCAAATCTGCGCAATTGACATAACAAAGCTCGCTGGCATAAAACGTATTCTGAACTTTGCAGGCGTGAAGTACTATTGTAACAGTAGGAAACTAGACGTGAAGGAGTGGAATTCCATATTAAGAGAAATTGTAGCGAGACCGAAATTGTTTGTTGAATGTGGTGGATGGGAATCCTTGCATCTCGAGGATGAGCTTACTTTGTCCTGCTACGGTATTGCAAAAGAGCCAGATTATGGTAAGGTCTTTCAATGATAAGAAAGTGAATCAGAGGGGCAATGGATCAAATTGTGAAGAAGTGAAGGTGAGTAAAGCTGGAAAAACTCAAGTTCAAACAGTGCAGCCATGGGAGCTACCAATTTATCTTTGTTGCTTCTAGTAGTTTCTGTACTTCTGTTTATTGTTTGCTTATTTATGTAGATGCGTGGTTAAGACTTTCAAGATTTCCTGCCTGAATGTTTTAATTTATTTTATTATAATTATTATATTAAGCATTATTAATTGTATTATTCTATTTAATAATACTATATATTAGCATTATTATTCCAACATCCAAACCATACATTTCTCAAATGATGTACCTTTTTTTTTAACGGTGGGTCATGGCTGAATAAATTGGACCATTACCTGTGCAAAACCTAGCATTTGAATGGTGATTAGTGTGGTGAAGAGTGCTTGGAATAGCATTTCCGATTATTATTAGGGTTGTCGGTTGCTATTTATTATAAGGATTTGCACAAGGCTTTAGTTGTTAACTGAGCAACAAGCTGGGCATCAACCCCTTTTTGGAATAACAACACCCAATCTATGAAAAAAAAACTGCCTAGACCACTACCAACATAATTAAGGGATAATATTTAAGATGTTTCCAGTCTTTTGATCATTTTTTCTCTTAGGCTTGTGTCTAGCAATCCCAACATTTTCCCTGTTTCATATAATTTAATATCCCGTTATAGACCGTGAACTTGCACCAAGTATATTAGCCATTTGACATAGACAGAAATTTCAATATTGGTGTTTCATCACCAGGGCCTACAATTCCCCAAAATGTGCTGAAATGAAGTATATGGGAGGTATAATTGGATTGTTTCAAACTTATCGATTCTTCCATCCTGAGACTAAATCCAAATATATGCCATACTGATTATATAATTTGTCTCTCTTGTCAGTTCCTAAACATTGAAAAGATAATTTTTAAAATCAAAATCACTGATGCTCCCGCCCGGCCCCTTTCGAGTGAATTCCGTAACTGAATTCTTCTTTGCCAAGAAATTTATGGTAAAAGCGTTCATAATAAGGCTTTTCATAAAATTCTAGGAAAGCATGCTAAAAAGCTTTCTCCCGACCGAGTAACTTAGCATTGCGAAGCAACGAGGGCTTTCTCACGACTGATTTGACTATATGAACTGTGTTTTGGACATTTTCATCCCAAAGACTTCAGGATTAATCCCAAAGACTTCAGGATCAAATTTCTTAAGAATCACTCATTAAGAATCTCTCAGCCACAAAAATTGACACTTCAAGTTCACTTTCCTTCTAGGAGGTATTTGTTGAAAGCGAAAACCGTCTTTTAAGGGCTTTGTTGAATTTACTTGTGGGCTTGTGGATCATTGTACACTGCGGTCTGGTTTCTTATGGTTTTGACTTTTCAAAGGTTAAGCATCTGGGATACAATTAAACTATTATATGATTCAGTTAGAGCATCTCCAATGGTAACTTGGTGTGCATCCTAAGTGGAAGGGTTTCTTTATGAATGTGAGATAAAAAAAAAATTAATTTAAGGATGTCAAAAACAATCCATCTCCGACCATAAACCAAATCTATTAGTTGAAAACTTTTTAAACCATTAATTAGAAGCTTAAACATTTAACTACTTAATTGATAACCTTAGATTTTGATGATTAGGATATTTACATACTTTAAGGAAACCTCTAAAACCAGAGGATGGAGTAGAGGATGTGAGAATAACTACGACACATCATCCTTACATTCATCTTTAAAGTTTCCATTGGAGAAGTTTTTTTTTCCTAAAAACACAAAAATCCTATGGGGCCTAAAATATAGGAATTCTCCAAAGTCTCATTGGAGATGCTCTTAGAGAAAGGATCACAGTGATGTAAGGTTTAGATTAGAAAAATCTTCTTAGGATAGCTTTTCTGTCAAAATATGCGTCTTGAACATGTATACAACTCACTCATGCACACTGAACAAACCTGGAAGTGTAAAGATTAACCTTAAGTTAACTGACCTCACAGTAAGATGAAAACATTGCTTCAAAGGGCAACAAGCACCCACATTTCAATTTCCAACTCTTTTTTTTTTTTTTTAATATCTGAGAATTTTTGAGAACATGAAACTTGCTGGTGAAAAAAGATGATGGCAACTTACATTGATTCTTAGATTTCCATCTCTTCCGTTTTTTAACATCCCAGAGATTATTGAGAACATGAAATTTGCTGGTGAAAATAAGTCAAGCAAGTATGTTCGTTACCATTCTGCAAAGCATGCTCCCTCGTGTAAAGAATTTTGTTTTTTTTGTTTTTTTTTTTTGCACTACCAGTACTAAAATTCTGAACTTCCAAGAAAAAAATACTAGCTCTTTTTGTTATATATGTAAAAACACCTATGTCCACAATTAAAAAATGTTACCGGTAACCACCACAAACCACAGTCAATGAATGTCAACAATAACCCATCTTGGTCATTGCTAATCATCTTGAAACATCTAATCGCCCCTTTGGTTAACCATCAGACTTGACACACATTCTGCTTAGCATTAGCCACCTAAGCGAACACCAACGTTTCAGGCATTTGCGTTCATATCATTAGTCAACATATGGTTGAAGAAGTTAATCAAAAACCGAAAAAAAAAGAGATTATTCCTAATATGCTTTCTTCATTAAGTGAAGTTATTCTTCAATTCCAATTCACTATTGGAAATTGGAGTAGATAGCTGGGATGCAGCACGAGTTCTTCCTGCAACAGGGGTTTCAGCATGAACAAGTGGAGAGGTAGATAGGTGAGGACCCCCAAGTTATACCAACATTTTTAGATAGCATTATTTTCAAACTCCACAAGGAGGAGGTTTTATCACTTACACACATACTAAAATTACAACAAAATTTTCAGAAGGCAACGAGAATCATCAACATTTCAATTCCCATCTCTTCAGTTTTTTAACATCCTAGAGTGTTTTGAGAAAATGAAATTTGCTGGTGAAAATATACAAGCCAAGCAAGGAATACATTGATTCTTGGCTTTATTTATAAGTACAACAATGTTAAGGAAGCAATTTATGGAGTAAAGAAGCGTTTTTTTTAAAATTTTCCTCTCTCCTCTCTCAAACTCCCTCTTTCTCCAAACCTTAAGCCTCATCTGTTTATCGCCTCCCTGCTCAGATTTGGTCTTTAAGACCAAATCTGAGCAGGATAGTGTAGTCAATGTTAGATTCAGTTTAGTTTCTTTAGTTCCTTCTCTGTTCGCCTTTCACCCTGTTCCCATCTCGGCATCTCGTCTACATCAACAAATCTTGGAGGCCGTTTGCGGCTATTGGAGGTGGTGGTGATAGCGGATCTGCTCTCCCATGTCCTTCTTCAAAGCTTTCTATTGATGACTCATTTGGGGTTTTTGTTCCAATACAGAACCGATTTCATCTGTTCCTATCACAAGTGATTGAGTTCATCATGGGGTTAGATACGGGTGTTCATTGTTGAGGGTTGTTGATTTTGCTTCTGAGATTTCTTATCCATCTGCTCCCTTTTCTTCTTCTTGTTTCAATCAACATCAAATCGAAATCACTGATTTCATCAACACCAGGTACTTGTTTATGTTGACGAAATCAGTGTCGACGGATTTCGTTATGGTGGCTTGGTTGTGGACGTTGATGAGCTTGGATTCTTAGCTTGATGGTGGATCTGGAGATAATGGCGGCGGCGGCGGAGTTAGGGTTGTTGCTAGAAGTCTTTTCTATAGTACTTTTACGGCTAGGGTTTCCATGTAATTTTGGGCAATTCATTTGTCCGGAAGAGGGTTTTCTATGTTGGGCTCTCACAAATTTATAATGTGAGTTAGCATTTTTTGGGCCTTGTATTTGTTACATTAGGCTGGGTCTTTACTTTTTTGGGCTTCTTTCTTAGAAGCATATGTCTGGGGTTTGTACTTTGTACAATTGTACTAACCATTCTATATAAAATTAATCTTTACCGAGCAAAAAAAAAAAAAAGGAAGCAATTTATGTGATTGATAGATATTGGAACTATACATCAATGGATTCAGCCTAAATGGAAATAAGATCAATGATGAATAATCCAATGAAATTTACTTAGACAATTTAATTGTTCCTAATGCAGAAGAGAAATGGAAATAAGGTGGATAATCCAATCAAAATTAAACAACACAGTACAGAGAATTTCAACCACCATATCCAGATCACACAAAGTCAAGAAACAAACTAACTTACACATATCTAGATCTACTTTCACACCACCATGGCATTAGTATAAAACATCATAATCTGTGGTTAATGGAGATTTGGCAACTGGAGTTGCTCGCTGATTGCAAAGATTAACTTTGGAGCTAGAAAAGCTATCCAAAACACCCCTGAAGGACAGAATACAAATCCAAATTTTGAAGTTGAGAGGATAAATCATTGTGCGAAATTTAGGATGATTAGTAAAGGTTCCCATGCAAATCCAAATTTCAATAATTCATAACTCAAACGAAGAAGAATTGTTGGATGATGAAGATCGGATCATAGAGAAATGGATTGTTGTGGAGACGGCGGAGTAGTGTTTGCCCTAGAAGAAAAGGCCATCTCTTGTGCTTATAAATGAACCCTAAGCCTGTCTCAATCATCAGACCCTTGGCCAACCTCAAGCGCGAGGTTTGGCTAACCTTGTCACTTAAGCCGGCCCGGCCCTTTGGTTAACCATCAGACTTGACACTCATTCCGTACAATTGCAAATGTATGTCTCAATAAGTAGTCCAAACAGACATTTATTACATACTCTTGTTGTTAAATGAGAAATCCCCATAGGTACGTAACGAGGAAGCTAAAAATATTTGCTCAGGAAAGAGGAGAAATGATAGTGCGATAACTACTTGTTGTTGGTGATAACGACGTTATTATTGAACCACCACCACTAGTTTCTGCCATTACGGATAGAACGTACTGTTAGTTGATTAGGGTTAGGATACCTCTACAAAGACGAGGGAGGGCGGCAAAGTTGGGAAGTACTAGTAGAATAAGGGTTTTAGATCTGCCCAATTAAATTAGGGTTAATAAATCACCGTAGATTTCGAATGCATTACCTAATCTAACAGCTAACAGCTATGAATTTTTTAAGACCGACCGTAGTTGGCTAACCAATAGATTTGTTATCGACGGATGTGATCCCATTAAGTAATAATCTAAATTAGCGACACTTCATGTCAAACATGGCATAGATCTAGTTACAACCTGTGAGTGGCAATGTTCTGAAAACCGGCCCGGACGTCGAACCGGTAAAGTTAGCGGGTCAAGGATCATTGGTTCAACCAGTGGTTCAACCCGGGTTTACTGGGTTAAGGGACCTGCATGTCACAAATAAGATGCACTAGTACTTTATCGTAATTTTACAGACTCTTTATAATTTATACTGCTGAAAACCTAATTATCTATGCCTCGTTCTCATCTCACTTCTTCTCATAGTTTTCTGTCTCATCTTCCACTTTCTTTCTCTCTTCCCTGTAGAAACCGCAAACAGTGGAGTATTTGATTTCTTTGCTTAATGTTCATCACTAATTATCACTCATAGGTGATCGTGACTCATACATGTTTTGAGTATAAATCTGTTATGTAAGAGCATCCACAGTCGTGGAGTATAACCAAATTTTTTGGTAAAAAACAGACGCAGTGGAGACGGAGTAAAGACCAAAGACCGGACTATAACCAAAACCCAGACCATATTTAGTCTTTAGTCTGGGTCTTTAGTCGGGCGTAAATTGAAGTTGCGCCTGATGGGCGTAACTCAAAGTTGCGCCCCAACAAAAAAAAAAAAAAAAAAAAAATGGGGCGCAATTTGGAATTGCGCCCAATGGGCGCAACTTTGAGTTGCGCCCCAACAATAATCAAAAATAAAGTAAAATTGGCGCAACTCAAAGTTGCGCCCAACAATAATTAAAAAAAAAAAAAAAAAAAAAAAAAAAAAATGGGACGAGATTTTGAGTTGCGCCTGATTGGGGCGTAACTCAAAGTTGCGCCTGACCAAATTTTAGTCTCCCTCCATTTGCGTTACAACACGGACTAAACCCAAATTTTAGTTTTTTTTTTGCTCTTTGCTCTTTGGTTATGGTCGCACCACTGCAGTTGCTCATCATAATAGCAATATCACAGAAGCACCTATTCAGCAAAACATCGATTAAAGCATCATCAACTTGGATACAGATCTGCTTGCTTTATGTTTTTTTTTTTATTGATTTTGTAATTAATTTTTCGTAAAGTTCATCAAAGAAAGAAGAAATGATTTAGTTATTTTTTTTTAAAGATTAATTTTACTTTGATCTCCTCTCCTATAATCTTAAGCTCATGAATTTTGTGCTTGTCTCTATGTGAAATTGTGTTGAATAATTTTGTTGGACGAAGATTCAGAAGAATACTCCCACAAAAAAAAAAATGTTCGATTTTAGATCTTGAATCTTGATTAATACTGGGTTGATCCAGTGTTGGACCTTACTGGGTCGTATGGTTCGGTGGTCGAATGGCCGGGTTAGCCGGGTTTCAAAAAATAGAGCGGTTTTTATGAAATTTACTGGGTCAGTGTTGAATCGGACCGGAAAAAGAACTGGTTCACGGATTTTCCGATCCGATCCGACCGGCCGGTCCGGTCCGGTTCTCAGAACACTGGTGAGTGGTTGGGATATTTAACCAAAGTCTTGTTAGGTGGGATTAGTGACTTAAAAGCGAAATTCAGGGGATGATAATTAGATTAGCATATCCCTTTAAAGTTAGATAATGTGGGTATTGATGCAACCACAGAGACCAAAGTAAAAATTCCATATCTCTTAAACTCTCAAATTTAAGTTTAGTAATTTAATGAAAATGTCAATAGATCGATGCAGAGGGTTAGGAAACCCGATGAACTGAATGCCCTTGGAATTTATGCATGCACATCTATTTTCCGCATCAATCAAACTTAATGGAACTTCATTTTCTATTGGTAACAGACTGAAACAAGTTGTGACCTCTAGGTCATCTCTGGTACATTAAGATTTCATATACAATGGAAAATAAATGAATTAACTGGCAAATGATGACACACCTTCTCCACTTCATAATTTATGTCATTTGTTTGTAAATGGTTCCCAATTTCACATACATAATATTAAATCTAATGAACTATGGAGATGATGAAATACTTGAAGAGTACAGCTGATTCAACAAGCAGATTCAGTTCTTGTGCTCCTGAGTGTTAATTAAATCTTCAGTAATCCTGATCCTACCAATGACTTCAAACAGTGGGAATTAAGGTTGAGACGACAGTGCATTGTGAGATTACATGTCAGGTTCGAGGAATAAGAACAATGGATTCCAAGTAGTAGGAAATACCAATTGGTCAGGCTATCAACATTACCTTTGGAACCACCACTATTACCTTCACTGGATACCTTTGCTCATACAACATTGCAACACTATCTTAACACACCTGCCAGTCAGAGCATACAGTTTCTAACACTCATTTCCAACTCTCTTGCTGCTTAGACCATTCTTGACTTTTTTTTTTTCTCGAAGAAAAGGTTATATTAAGAGAAAAAAGAAAAACCTTTACAAAGTACTAAGTAAATCACTCACTCATAAGGTCTTCCCAATTACTCCAAATGAGACTAGGGGTAACAGAATTGAAAGCATTGGTGTCACATGACCATAAGACTACAAGTTGTTTTACAATATCAATAATCTCCCATGTGCTTTTCTGAAGACCACCAAAAACTCTCCCATTTCTCTCCTTCTCCGCATAGGCCAAGATATCTTAAACGCCTTAATAAATAATTCCAAACATCAAATGAATAGGAACAATGCATAAACATAGGATCATCCGTCTCCTTTTTATCATTGTAAAGAACACATAAATCACTTTCAATATCTATGCCACGATGTGTAAGCATGTCTCTAGTTGGAAGGGAATCATGGAAACAGGCCCAAAGAATGAAACACCATTCTTGACTTTGTTCCATACTTAAAAGCTTTGGCGACTCAGGTTGCTTCAAAAAGCTAAGTTTCCTTCAAAAAGAAACAATTTAGACGCCAGCATTTTCAAACTCAACAAGAAGCAGGTTTTATCGCAGTTAAAATACTAAAATCATTACAAAAGTTTTAGAAGGCAATGAGCATTATCGCATTTCAATTTCCATCTCTTTATTTTTTTTAACATCCCAGAGGTTTTTTTTTTCGTGAAACATGAAAAATACAGGTGAAATTATATAATCCAAACAAAGGAATGCCAACCTTACATTTATTCTTAGCTTTATAAGTACAACAATGTAAAAATGAAACCAAATTAAGGAAGCAATTTATGTGATTGATGGATACAGAAAAATGTACAACCATTTTTGATACATTAAGCCAAAATGGAAATAAGATCAATGATGATGGTGCAAGTAAATTCATTCAAGTATTTATACATTTTAATTGGTTGAAATGCAGGAGAGAAAAGAAAAACTGACTATTCAAAATTAAACATTAGATTTTCTGAGGGAGAATTTTAACCCTTGAGAAATTTAGGATGATTGTGTCTGCTCTTTGTGCGAATTTCAACATGGATACTAAGAAAAAAAAGAAAGAAAACATACACATATACAGATCTACTTACACACCATGACTTGAACATGAAAATGGCATTAATATAGGATATAATTGAACAAGTATCTCGTAGGAGCCATATTACAAGCTAAACTAAATTTGGCTAACCCCCTGTATAGCAAAACTAGGTATGGCGGTAATTATAACTAGTAGGATCATACAATACTTGAGCAAGAGCAAGACAAAGCAAAATCTACAATTAGCAGGAACGTGGCTATATATTCCTTCAACAGTATCATAAACTTGCATATCCCAAATTCTCCCAACGAACTCAGAATGAAACCTCAATTTAAATGTGAGAGGAGAAATGATTATGCTAAATCAAGGATGATTGCTTGCTTGTGTCTCCGTCCACCCACGGTATATGAAAAGGTTTCCAAACAAACCCAAAATCCAATGATTCATAACTCATTCTTCTTCTATTTCTTAGAATTTGTTTGATGATGGAGATCAGATCTAGATCACAGATAGATCAGATTTCAATAATTTCAGTCTACAACTCCTCCTTTCTATTTCTTATTAACAGATACTAACTCAAACGAAGAAGAAGAAGAATTCTTGGATGATGATTATCAGATCAGATCACAGAGAGAAAGAAAGAGATGGATTTTGGAAACGGCGCAGTAGTGTTTTGCCCTAGAAGAAAAAAAAAAGGCCATCTCTTGTGTTTATATAGTGGATAAACCCTAGGCCCGTCCCTATCATAGAACATCATCAAGAATAATATAGAGTGAAAACTACTCATTGACTCAATCAAGTAACAGAGTTGCTAGTAGTATTTGTTAGACATGGAAAATACATACAAGTGAAGACTAATCAGTAAATAAAAACTAAGCCAACTAATTCAAAAGTGGCTGTGGCGTTAAAATCATTTCTATTCCTATAGAGGTTGGACTACCTTCCCCTACAGCTCTTCATGCATAAGACGCCAAAAGGTGGAGCAGAAGAGAGGTACTCGTTTAATATCCATCCTGTCTAACAGGTTGAAAACTTAACTTATGTTTTGCAAAAATTTACCAAGAAGACATTCGCCGAGTTGTGTCTGTTTTGGCAGGTCGGCACTCAAACTGTATAGCTACTTTCAAAGAAATAGATTTCTTGCACATGGTAAAACAGGTTTGATAAGAAAAATATTAGATCCTCCTTCTCTAAATGCAAAATATAATGAAGTTCAAATGCAAGGTAGGCAAACGTTCTCAAGCAAGATTTGGTATCAAAAATACAAAAAGAACACTCACCAACATTTCAATTTCTAGAAGAACCACCGAGTAGCATGAAGGAATAAGTCCCTGATTCGAAGGCTAGGCGAAGAAGACCTCTAGCACTTGTGCTCCCTAAACCACCTAAGTCACTTATCTCACAAAGTCAGTTTTGGAAGGTCTCATAAATTTGAAGCAAAGGTCGAACTAAATGGCTAATCGTGTACAATTTCAAAAGGCAACACGCACACCGACATTTCAGTTTCCATCTCTTCACATTTTTATGATCCCAGAATTCTTGACAACATTAATTTAGCTAGTAAACAAAGATAAGCCAGGCAAGAAATGCCAGCTTACAAGTGTAATGAAATTAAAAAAATAATAATAGAGATTTATGTGACTTCATTCATGGATATAGAAAAATGTAGTTTAAACTAGAGCATTTTGATACTTCATTCTGTATTATTTTACATGTTCATACTACTTAAATTTCTCTTCTGTTCCACCTCCTCTGGTATGGTGTTTTGGATAACCTAACATTGCTTCTCTCCCCTTTTACTTCTATGCTTCTCTCCCATAGAAGTAAATGGGCGAAGTGATATCTTTCAGCTGTCCAACGAATTTCGTCGCTGCCCACTTGTGTTGAGAGATTTGGGTGAAAAATCTCAGCCATCTTAAAAACCAAAGTACTTTTGAGAGGAGAAATCATTGTGATGATTGATTGCGATCTCCCTTCCAGGCTATATGAAGAGGTTCCCAAACAAACCCAAAATCCAATTCGAAATTCATTCTCTTTGTTTCTTACTCAAACGAAGAAGAAGAATTCTTGGATGTGGAACGGGCGGAGTTTCTGTTGGGATCTAGTTTTTGCCCTAAAATGAAAGAAGGGGCAGCATTTTCTTATATAGTAAAACCCTAAAAACCCTACTAAGTAGTACTAGTAGACCTTCGGCTAACCCACCTTTGTCCAACTTGAGCCCATTTGGAGTTGGTCAAATTGATCATCTGCAATCTAGCTGGCACTACCCTAGAAATTCAGTAAAAAACTTCATGATGTACTTCAGCTGTAAAAATGAAGGGCCCAGGTAACTCTAAATTGCAGCGTTCACCTAGCCCTATTCCCATTGCAATATCAAATTGGCGGCAAGTGACGGACTCAACTAAACCGGCCATGGTTGCAGTCCATTGAGAGACCTGTGATAGAGTTTAACTTATAAGCCTAAGAACTACTTTTAAGCATTATCTTATGCTTAAGAAAGCCTTTGGAACCGATGCATGTAGGGGAAACCGTGGCACGTATTAAGAGACCAGTTTTTAGTCGATGGATTTTATAAAATTGTCCGTTCTTATTCATGATCCGTAGGGTTTATTATCATCACACTCTTCATTGTGATGGGAATTATACCGCATTTACATCTTTAAGATTTTTCCATATGCTATGATTTACTCTACAGTCTTGGACCAAGTTATGTATTGCCTCCCCAAGCAAGCTTGCCAAAGATAGAATCCCACCTTTTAGGGTCATGCCCTGGACCAGATTTTAGATTAAAAAGAAAGGGAGGAGCAGATTTATCAGTAACCACCGACGCATCATAAGCATTCTTAACTGAGAACATCCCCTTTTTGTCCAGCAGATGCACGACAGTTAACTCCTTTATCTCACAGTCATACAATCTCCGAAACATTTTTGATGCCAGCACTTTCAAACTCAAAAAGAAACAGGTTATATCGCAGTTATATACACATACTAAAATCATAACAAAAGTTCCCGAAGGCAATGAGCATCATCAACATTTCAATTTCCATCTCTCCAGTATTTTTTAACATCCCAGAGTTTTATGTGAACCATGAAATTTTCCAGTGAAGATTTATAAGCCCATCAAGGAATATGCCAATCTTACATGAAATTTGCTGTTGAAAAAAATACAAGCCAGCCAAGCAAGGAATGCCGATCTTACATTGATTATTAGCTTTTCAAGTACAGCAATGTTAAAATGAAATCAGATTAAGGAAGCAATTTATGTAATTGATGGACATTGAAACTACATCATTTTGATACATTAATATATTAAGCCTAAATGGAAATAAAATGCCCAAAGGTCATGTAACAATAATGAATACTGGAATCCCAACTTCAGAGATACAAACTAAACATTAAATTCACTCTAAATTAAACATAAAATTTTCTGATGGAGGCTGAAGTAGTTAGCTTCGGCCATTGATCGACAAATGAAAGCTTTAAGACCATCAAAAATGAAAGCATTAGTATAAATTAGATGAATTAGACCACTATTACAAGACAAGTACTCACAACTCACAAGAGAGTAAACCCTTTCCAGCAAATCATGACTCCATTAAACCCATTCCAGCAAATCATGACTCCATTAAGCTCAATAAATTAGATGAATTAGACCACTATTGCAAGACAAGTACTCACAACTCACAAGACATTAAACCCTTTCCAACAACCTATGAGAGCTTGAACTGATTGAGGAAATTACTCCTACCAGCAGAAAAGTAGGACCAAATGCCATGCTCAACTGAAATAAGAATATGATCCACTGTTTCAATACTACAAGAGCAAAACTGACACAGACAAACAGACTAGAAGATTTAACTTCATCGCAAGTTATGTAGTGTTGGTAGCCTCCCAAAGAAAGCTTGCCAAAGAAAGAATCCCACCTTTTACGGCCACATTTTAGATTTAAAAAAGGGCAGAGAAGATGATTACGTCGATTCTCCAGCATCAATCAAAACAGCTACACAAGCTATTCCTAAATCTGTTCCTCCCATTACCGAGAGGAATTTAGACATCAGGAAAAAATTAAGATCTGGTTTAAACGTAGAGAAAAAAATGCTATCCGATTTCTTTGGATTTACTTGTGAGAGGAAAAATCATTATGCTCAATCAAAGATGATTTTGTCTCCCACCACCAGGATTTACGTACAGGTTCCAATAAAAACAACCAGTAGTTCATAACTCATTCTTCTTCTTCCTCTATTTCTTTCTGTGAATTGTTGGATGATATCTGGAAAGAGAGGTAGATGTAGGAGAAATAGTGTTTTCCCTAAATGAAAGAAAGAGAGGTCATCTTCTTATATACTAAACCCTAAGCCTGCCTTATCCCTAGAGGTTTGGCAAACCACCTTGTCCAATTTGAGCCCATGCACGTTTGGTGATCGTAGTGCAGAGAAATCATTGTTGTTGCAATAATGAAGACTTTTGACTAACTTGACTACAAGTGACCGACTCAACAAGAAATCGTCAGTAGACTCAGTCCAAAACCAACAAATTAGCAAAGTTAATAAAACAAATATGTAGTTGAAGGAAATCCTACAACCACATCCCAATATATCTAAATGAGATTCTAAGTGATCATAACAGAATTCTTTATTGATTATTAAGTTTCAAGCTGGTTACAAGATATTACAATGACTTAACTTGCTCTCCAAATAAACTTTCTCTCTTTTAGTTTCTTGTCTAACACATACTAAAAAGATCTCTCTTACATTAAATTCGATTATACTGTGTGTGATAGTCCTCGCTTACATTAAATTCAACACTAAAACAACAACAACAAAGAGCTTTTAGAAAGAACAAAAACAAGGTCTATGGAACTTCCACCATTTCCTTCACTGAATCTCTCTTCTCATAAACCATTGCAATACACCCACGAGTCAGGGAACAAACACTTACACATTCATCATTTCAGCCACTGATACTAATGATTCTTTTAGCATCTTTAGCTTTCTCTTTCTGCAGTATTTGTTAAAAAGTTAAAGAACAAGAAGAGTCCCAAAACATTATCCCAATTAGGACATTAATCTAGAGAAGTAGTGCAAACCTATCAACAGCAGATGTTTGTCAAATCCCTCATTTTTACAACAAAAGGGTTTGCAATATTCAATCCATACCAATACTTGGAGAGGAAAAATCATTGTGTGAAATTGATTGAGCCTCCACCCATGGTATATGTAAAGTTTCCCACATAAACTTAAAATTCAATAATTCATAACTCATTTTCTTCTAATTCTTTCTGTTTCTTTTTAGATTAAGAAGATTTTTGGATGATGATGAAGATCAGATTGAGAGGTGTGTGAAACGGCGGAGTTTGAGTTGACTGGGATTTTCTCATTACTATTATGACCAAGATGGGCTTCAATGTAGTTGAAACTACAGCATTTTGATAAATCAATAAACTACCCACAATAGATTCAGATATTTATTTAGACATTTTTATCTGTTTGAATAGCAGAAGAGCAAAGGAAAACTAAATGCTACTCTTTGATGGAAACAAACATTAAACAGTAAGCAAACAAACAAACAGCAGCTGATTAGGAGTTACAAACTTACAATTGTTACATAGATGTATTTTCCATTTTAGATGTTCATATTACTTAAATTTCCCACAGCGTCTGGTATGATATTTTGGAACCCGAACATTGCTAGATCTCCTCAGATCAAGCGGGCTAATGCTAGGATATCCAAACCATGTTGAAAACTAAAGTACTTGAAACTTTGACCTATTTTTGAGAGGAGAAATCATTATGCTAAATCAAAGTGGGTTGAGCACCCTTCCAAGCTACTCCACACAAACCCAAAATTCAATTCATAAATCATTCTTACAGCAGAAGATTTCATGGATGATGGAGATAGAGAGAAAAGAGAGGTGGAAACGGTGGAGTTAGTGTTCGAGATCCAGTTCATATCTTTAGAATGTTGTAGTTTTTGCCCTAAACCGAAAGAAAGGGCAGCAATCTTCTTATATAGTAAAACCCTAGTAAGCTTGTCCAACTCGAGCCCATTTAGAGTTGGTCAAATTTATGTTGATAGGGTTGGCCAAATTTGATTTTGGTATGACAATCATTTGCAATCTAGCTGGCAGTGGCACTACCCTAATTATTAAGTAAAAAGTGGTGTAGGCAACAGATAACTTCTGCTGCTGCAGTCGGCTGACTCTAAATCGTAATGCTCATCTAGCCCTATGCCAATTTTATTTTATTTTTTTTATGGTAAAAGTAATTTTATTAACTAGCAAATATAGTACAAAAGTTACATTTACAAATTCGTTGTTATCAAAAACATTAGAGAGGATGCTAGTTTTCTGGATTTTTTTTTTTTTTTTTGCAATTTGGAGGACATATGCTGGAGATTTTTTATCCTTGTTTCTTTAGCTAAGTAGTCCGCTGCTGAGGTATGCCAATTGGAAAACCAAATTGGCTAAATGTGAAAAGCAAACATCTATAGAGGAATTAAATCAATTCTCCCTGATTCGAGGGCTGGGCAAAGAAGCTCTATAGCACTTGGGCTCCCTTGGACACCTGAGTCACTGATCACACAAAGTCAAGAAGCAAATACTCAAAGTAAATGGCTAATAGTTAGTTTCATAAGGCAACTAACATTTCAATTTTAGATCATCCAAGAGGCTTTAGAGAACATGAAATTTGCTGGTGAAAAAAGATAAGCCAAGCAAGGAATGCCAACTTGAGTTGATTCTTTAGTTCATAAGTACACCGATCTTAAAATCAAATCAAACTTTGGAAGAATTCAAGTGAGTTCATTCATAGATATAGAAAAATGAAGTTGAAATTACACCTCGCAAATTCAGAGATGTTTTATCTTTTTGTATTGCAAAATATCATACTGATATTAACTACTGGTAATTAATTATTCATTCACTGCTGTATTTTCCAGATCTCGGTCTAGTAGTAGGCTTCTGGTGCATGAATCCACTCAATCGTCCTTCAATGAGTTAATTGTTGGAAATGCCACCAAAGATCTGGAGAAAGCCACTATATCACCAGATCTATCTCTTAGTTGAGAAGCTGTTTGCGATAATCAAACTAATAAATACAGATAAACCGACTTCTTTAGACTTAATTCGGAGAGGAAAAATCATTATGCTAAACTAAGGGTGATTTTTGCCTCCTATCATTTCTTTCTTTCTTTTCTTTCTGTGAATTGTTAGATGACGGAGATCTGATAGAGAGAGATATAGGGTTGAGGATTTAGATGAAGAAAGGAAAGGTCATCTATTTATACTGTAGATAAATAGATGACCATGCCCATGTGCCTCCCGAGAGTCCAAGACTCCAACACGCCAACACGTGTCGCAAGCCATATTTAGATGCACATCCCAACACATGTCGCAAGCCATATTTCCAAGCCGTTATGCCTTTGGCCCACGCCAAATATAGCGCCCTAGGATTGCAAGACTTGCAACTAGGTCAACATGGCCGCACGTGCCATTGGCACATGCCAACACGTGTCGCAAGCCATATTTCCAAGCCGCTATGCCTTTGGCCCACGCCAAATATAGCGCCCTAGGCTTGCAAGACTCGCAACTAGGTCAACATGGCCGTACGTGCCATTGGAACATGCCAAACACACACGCTGGTAACCTAACTTGCAAACCGTGCAACCTACCACCAAGGCATTCCGCACATGCCATTGGCACATGCCAAACACACACGCTGGTAGCCTAACTTGCAAACCGTGCAACCTACCACCAAGGCATTCCGCACATGCCATTGGCACATGCCACACGCGCCACTTGCACTCAAGATGCAACCAACACTCGAGACATCAACACAAGCGGGGATGCTTCTTTAGGGTTTTGGTTTGGCGGTCACTGACATGCGAGCGTACACTACGCTCACATTAAGAAAGCGTGAAAAGGAATAAAGCGGTCAAATAAAAGAGGAAATAATGGTGAAAAACGTTTTCACCCATTAAACCATGCGGTTACCACCTCCTCCCATTATTTCACCCTTTAATCTCTTCCTTCATGAGGCGAGTACGTTTCAATCTCGACTTATATAAATAGGTCTTACCTATTTCCACCGGACAACAAGTCTCGGTCAAGATAAAAATACTACACTCTCGAGAAAGGCAACTTTGCAAGCTCTCCCAAAAGCTTTCATCTCTTGCAAGCTTCCTAAGCTTTCACTTTCGATACAAGTCGAGATACTACTCTCCTCAACACCTTTCTTTGCTTCCCTCCCCAAATCAACCCTTCTCCTCCACTTTGTGACCGGCAAGTCTGGAACGGCCATTTCTTGGTTTAGGCCGGACTTATGCATGGATTGATCTCTCGAACCTATAAAGTGCTCACGTGCAGCACATTTTTTAGGGTTTGAACCAGTTTCTCACTTACCTACCGAATTTACCGAAATCGGCGAAACGATTTTACCCATAAACAATTGGCGACCACGGCGGGAGGATTGATCTATCGGCTACAATATCGGTTGTCGATCTCGTTCTTCGACCCGGATGTCAAGATGGTAGGGGAAGGCGACTCAATCCGATTCAACTACCGAGACGACCTGGTTACCGGTTGTAAAAACTACACAAGAAAAGCGGGGACTTGTTGAAGATGCTATTACTCAATCTGGGGACTCGCCAAAGATGCTACCGGCGATTGGGGACTTCTTTGGCGATGCTACCAACAAAACCGCTTGACAAAACCGCCTTTTACATGGAGAGGGGCGTGTTCGCAAAACCTATGATGTGAGTAAATTCGACTGGGCAAGATATACAATCTATTTTTAGGTTCTTAGTAAAACCGTCACACTACTGAGTCTTGTGCCTATTGCTAGCACACACTTTCATAAAAGCAATATTCCTTTCCCAAAACATAATCAGAGTCATATTATCGAAACCATTCATCCCAGAAATAATCCAATACCCTAAAAAATTACCAGCTGTCTATCAAAGGTCAAGTTTTGAACCAGACATCCAATATGTCCTTCAAAAAAAAAAAAGAGAAAGAACCTAAATGAAAGTTTAACAGAGAAACGTTCAAGGAAAATCATCCAACAGAATCCTGCTCTTCTTGGAGAAAGTCAACTTTGCATCTTCAAGAGCCGCTCTCTTCATAGTCAACATCTTGGAAAGCTTTTCGAGTTCCACCTCTTGTCGTGCAATCTCCTCGGCGGAAAGGCTTTCGATTCTTTGCATCTTTCAACTTTTGGATCTCAGCAAGGCCTTCGACAAACCACGAAGTGTTGAACTCCTTTTCTACACACACGTCGTGATGGTGCTCCCAGTCGGAAATAACGTCTTCAGAAATGGTATGACCAGTCACCTCACGCATATCCTCGATGGAAGATAAAGCCTCTTCCACACGCTTGACCAGCACAAATCGACTAGTGGTTTTCTTGGTTGTGGCCATATGTCCGTACTTCTCCCAGTTACGGTGTACAACGCCTCATGCTTAGCCAAGCACGTCAAGCCGCCAACCAAACACATGACCTGGATAAGGAACCAAGTACGGGGGATCAAAAATGGCGCCGCACTGGCCTCACGACTCACGAGAGGGTCTTCTTCCATGTCTATGGAAGCAACCATCGAGAGAATCATCCACCGTTTGAACCACATCCGTGCCGGCAATTGGCTAACGCCCATCTCCAAGTCACCGCGGTGGTCACAAAATGCAATTTTTCGTGTGGCTCTACCCCAGAGAATCATCCTCCGAACCGATTCCTCCTGTGAACTTGAGTTAGACATTTTTCAAAAGAGGAAACATAAGAAGAAAGAAAAGAAACGCTTGCCAGACACGCTTGCCAGACACGCTTACCAGACGCGCTTGCCAGACGTGCTTACCAGACACGCTTACCAGACGCACATGCCAGGCACACATGCCGCACGCGCATGCCAGCCGCAATACCACACTCTGTGCTAACAGTTTGCATCCTTCCAGCGCTAACATCTTTCGCCCTTCCCAGCACCATCCTTGCCCTTCGAAACAGCGCCATGGCTCCAGACTTCGTGATCAAAACCGTGTCATCTCCGCACGAAACACTTACGATCACCGGACCCAGGCCGCTTCCGCCACCCCAACGGTTCTTCAAGCATGGCGGCTTCAACCGTCACCGGAGACGCTACTCCACCATCAGGGCAAGATACTAGAAGATCCGGAGGAAGCCGACCTTCTTTTAGCACTGTTGATTTGATGAAAAGACAAAAGATACTTCAGTAGGACATGCGTTTATAGATGAAGAGGCTCGCGTTGCTCTTGGACGCCCAGTAGAAGGGGATAAGCAATCCAATTTCGTCACACATGAAGATCAGGATAGACTTCTCAAAAAATCGAAAGCAAGGGAAGTCAACAACTTTCCTGAGTTCACGGAGACCCTTCTCCCGTCAGGACCCGCACAATGGGAACTTCGCCCACAAAGTCGTACAATCTATGATGAGACAGTTATGTGAGATTCTATGTTTCTCCAGGGCGTAGCGTCAAGACATATTTGCACCCCTCAACCGCACCGCATCGAAGCGGGCGCTTCCGGCCCGGGAAGCCGTTCCCAAACCCCAACCTCTCCTAGAAAGCACGATTGATAGATGAAGGCTGGAGACTCCTAACCTCTGTTCTCTTGAGGGATGTCGAGTTTGACGTAACGTGACGCGGCCTCCGACTTCAAAATGGTAACCGTCAAGGCTCTAAAAGTTGCAAGACGTCGTTCCAACATTCTCTGGAAGTAGCTCCGCATCAACGTTCTCTCAGTAGCTACGCATCGGTATTCTCCGAAGAACGGCTTCGCTTCAACGTTCGCTTCAACGCCACTCCTTCTGCAAAGTTTGCTCGCTATATCATCCAACCTACCTTGTTACCACGATAATGTAGTCTCTCCCGATTACATCTCCAACCAAGAACCTGTTGCTCCTCACCCGTTGATACCGACGAGCCTCACCACAAAGCATCAATAATCTGCGCTCGAGTCGGGTTGGTGTTTATATGCTCCTTACTCACCATGAACTCAACCCATCTATCAAAACAATGCAATGGGCTTTGACACATCCCGAAATCAATGTTGGAAGAGGGAATATACCCCTTTATGAAGACGAGAACCGTATGGTGTTCTCTCGGGCGAACAGAACGTGTCTTCTTTTCATCTTCACCAGGTTAACAAAATTGGCACGAAACACGGGTGATTTTTACGAGCGAGAGACAAGTTTTTGGGCGAAGAATTGATCATCCATGTTTGGTTTGGAACTATGAACATCCTTCGATGAGGCGAAATTTTGTTCGGGGTAACATCTTGTCGGATTTCTTCATAACAGTTTAGTAACGAGATATCTCGCATACGAAGAAAGACGAAATTATCTCCAGAACACATAATTGCACCCAACAACAACAAAAAAGAGGGTGTATTCTTTCTTGGATCAAAAGCGCACACGCATATTTTCTTCGGGTTCAAAATCATATACGTAGTATTTTATACGAGCTCAAGTGCGTCTGCAGATTATCATTCTTCGGGTTCAAAATTATATATGGAGCATTTTTCTACGGGTTCAAAAATATACACGCAAAGTATCATTCTTCGGGTTCAAACTATATATGGAGCATTTTCTACGGGTTCAAAACTGCACGCGCAGTATTTCTTTTAGGACCGAAATTCATATATGCAATATTTCCTACGGGTTCGAAGTCATATGAAGCACATATACGGTATTCTTCTTTGGAATTCATATACAGTATTCTCTACGGGTTCGAAACTGCACATGCAGTATTTTCTTCAGGGTTCAAAATTATATACGTGATATTTTATGCGGGCTCAAGTGCATCTAAAGGTATCCTTCTTCGGGTTCAAAATTATTTATGGAGCACTTTCCTGCGGGTTCAAATCATATATGCAGTATTTCCCTTGGGTGCATATATACAATATTTTCTACAAGAAGCACGCCAAGAAATCACATGCGCAATATCATTGCAAGCACCTACTCTTAGGGTTTACACCTACGCGAAAGGGAAACAACAAAAGAAATCTTTGCGGACATACTTGGAAGCCGGTTCCTCTTTGTGACTGCATTTGGTATGAAAAGATGAAAGTGCAAGATGGGAGAAATGGACTTTATATATATTGTAACACCCCGAGTTCCGGACCAGTGTCAAACCCGTATGGAGATCCGAACTCGAAGCGTTAGGGTCGGAAATGGACTTAAAAAATTTATTTTTATACTAAACATAATTAAATCATTATATACATGAGTTTCTTCATATGAATTAGATAATCATCTTTAACAACATTTTCAACCAACATATTATTTCAAATTACATTTCAAGCAATACAATAATACAGTTCAATCACTACGCTACTCATTCCTAGCTTTATTTGCGCCACTCGATAAATCGCAAGGATGTCAATTGGGGTGAGATGACACTCAATAGAATGCATTCCCAATTCTCTAAAGATGCTCAAACATAATCATTTTATCAAGCAAAAACATATAACAAGAACGCACTTCAACGAATCAATGATATATTCAAGAATCACAATACCTCAATATTTTCGATAACTTATCCAATCTAGAATTCAGTCTATGGGTTCACAACATTAATGTTATTATCAACAAATCATCCATTTAGTGTCAACTCAACAATTCACATCAACAATATTGTTTTCAACAACTCATCCATTTAAGTTTCCACACGCCATTCACATATTAATATTGTCACGGCAAGCCATCAGTTTTCAATACCAAAATAATTATCAATAAGTCATTCATCAATGATTCAAAACATCTATTCAAGTATTAATATAGTCACGAAGAAAACATGAGTTCACGACATTATTCATGTTCCCTACAAATACTTCAATTCGTATTTCGATACTTGAGTTCATAAACCCAATAAAGTTTCCAATAGAGATTTCAACACACGATTCACAAATTAATATTATCATCACAACAAGTAACCATGAGGTCATATTAATATCAACAATACTTTCGACAAATCTACCAATTTAGGTTTTAACAATTGAGTTCACTGATACGAATGTCCTTGGTTCGTACACCCACCTATCGTTTATCGGCACGGACAGCCTCCATCGATGGTCAGGAACAAAAGTTCCTATGGGGATCATACCCATTTGCTCTCGGGGATCATTACCCGTTTCATTAACAGTATGAAAACCTTGGTTCATACACCACCTATCGTTTACCGGCACGGACAGCCTCCATCGATGATCGGGAAACACAAGTTCCCATGGGGATCATTACCCATTTAACTCTCGGGGATCATTACCCGCCATTAACATGAAACATGTTTCATATAATGGTAAAACATGAACTCATTTCCTTTTTATAAATTATTTTCACAAACCACACAAGCAACCATGGCTTAACAACATGAATTTCATTCAAGCATTTAATCAAACACACTAGATGCAACCACATTACATTATATGTTTCATGGTGATAACTTTATCTGATGATCCTCAAATTTTACAGGAACATTCTTGACACATTATTAAATAACATATCCAAAATTCACACCAAACCAACGGTTCAAACAAAAGATGTTGAATTTATAATGACAACATAAAAACTGGGCAGATTACATGTTGTTACCAAACAATTCATGATAAATTCATAACAATCTGAAATTGACTCAATCCAAAGCACAATGAAATATAAGATGTTTATATACAACTTTTATTAAGACCTCAAATCCTTTTAATACCATTAAGACTTCCTAAGAACATCAAAATCACAGCAAGGCGAAACTGTCCAGAAATTCAGAAATTAACACCCAATTTCAAACAAACATTCAACGGTGAATTTACATTGGAAAATTCTCAAAATTTAACCATGGGTACCTAATCATGTTATCTAACAATTTCAGAAGCCTGATCATCAAAAAAAGGCATATATTTATTCGAATAAATCACTGAATCATTACAATACAAAATCATATAAAGTAAACACCAAAGGAAAACACCTAAAGAGAAAGGGTTTCACATTCTACCTCAATTCCATTGATTCTCCACTGATTTTCCTAGCTCCAAATCATCTTCTTCATCTACATAGCTTTTGGTTTTCTCCCTTCTCTAATACCTTTCTCCCTATTTATATTTAACTTAATTGTTTTATTTATCTTTTCATTTCCCTTGTAATTTTCTTTAATTATTAAAGTTAATTAGGTAACTATATTTCCACCTATATTTTCTAGTTCAAGCAACCCACCTAGGTTAAGGAAAAAGAAACAATATTCTAGACCACATGGTTAGCTAAGTTGGGTATAACCCGACCCGAAATGTTAACTAAAATACGTGGTATTACATATATAGGCGTGAAGATTCTGAAATAGGGAAGGATTTCCCTTTACCAAAATCGTGCGTGTAAGAAACGGGCCCACAAGGGCGCCCAACTTCTCAATGTCGCCCAAGTTGCACCGGCCCCACCAATTGCACCGACTTCCCAATGACCGCCCAAGTCACGCATGCAAGCACGCACGGCTCCCACACCTTGCGCCGGTCCCTCCGCCTAGCACGCTCGGTTGCCCAAGTCACGCCCCGCAAGCACGCACGACTTCTACACCTTGCGCCGGTCCCACCAGCTAGCACACTCGGTTCCCCAACTCACGCCGACTTCCCAATGTCGCCCAAGCCGCACCAAGCCCCACCAATTGTGCCGACCTCCCGATTTGTGCAAAACTACTACGAGGCAAGGATTCCAAATCCTATTTATAAAAGGTCGACAAGCCTCCTCAATTCTTTTTACGGTTTCTTTGTTGATAGTCTGTCACCATCTTATGCTTACCTCGCAACAAAGCCCCGGTTCCGAGCTAAGCATGGGACTTAATGTTGATGGTGGTTTTTAAACAAGGGGTAAAATCGTAAAACCCCATGACCTAGTGTTACCCGCAACACATTAACTAAGATCATTTAACTCGGGTGTAAATAATTAATAGGGGTATTTTTTCAAAATACTAGATTAGGTTTTCGACTACAGTAACCCTAATTCCAAAACCAAGCCGCACACGCGCACCATGGCAACAATGCCAAACCAAGCCGCACATCGCACACCATGGCAATAATGCCAAACCAAGCCGCACACTCGCGCACCATGGCAACAATGCCAAACCAAGCCGCACACCGCGCACCATGGCAACAATGCCAAACCAAGCCGCACCTCGCGCATCATGGCGGCAATGTCAAACCAAGCCGCACCCTGCGCACCATGGCAACAATGCCAAACCAAGCCGCATCTCGCGCACCATGGCAAAAATGCCAAACCAAGCCGCATCATCGCGCACCATGGCAACAATGCCAAACCAAGCCGCACCCCCGCGCACCATGGCAACAATGCCAAACCAAGCCGCACCCGCGCACCATGGCGACAATGCCAAGCCGCTATGCCTTTGGCCCACGCCAAATATAGCGCCCTAGGCTTGCAAGACTTGCAACCAGGTCAACATGGCCGCACGTGCCATTGGCACATGCCAACACGTGTCGCAAGCCATATTTCCAAGCCGCTATGCCTTTGGCCCACGCCAAATATAGCGCCCTAGGCTTGCAAGACTTGCAACTAGGTCAACATGGCCGCACGTGCCATTGGCACATGCCAACACGTGTCGCAAGCCATATTTCCAAGCCGCTATGCCTTTGGCCCACGCTAAATATAGCGCCCTAGGCTTGCAAGACTTGCAACTAGGTCAACATGGCCGCACGTGCCATTGGCACATGCCAACACGTGTCGCAAGCCATATTTCCAAGCCGCTATGGCTTTGGACCACGCCAAATATAGCGCCCTAGGCTTGCAAGACTTGCAACTAGGTCAACATGGCCGCACGTGCCATTGGCACATGCCAACACGTGTCGCAAGCCATATTTCCAAGCCGCTATGCCTTTGGCCCACGCCAAATATAGCGCCCTAGGCTTGCAAGACTTGCAACTAGGTCAACATGGCCGCACGTGTCATTGGCACATGCCAACACGTGTCGTAAGCCATATTTGCAAGCCGCTATGGCTTTGGACCATGCCAAATATAGCGCCCTAGGCTTGCAAGACTTGCAACTAGGTCAACATGGCCGCACGTGCCATTGGCACATGCCAACACGTGTCGCAAGCCATATTTCCAAGCCGCTATGCCTTTGGCCCACGTCAAGTATAGCGCCCTAGGCTTGCAAGACTTGCAACTAGGTCAACATGGCCGCACGTGCCATTGGCACATGCCAACACGTGTCGCAAGCCATATTTCCAAGCCTCTATGCCTTTAGCCCACGCCAAATATAGCGCCCTAGGCTTGCAAGACTTGCAACTAGGTCAACATGGCCGCACGTGCCATTGGCACATGACAACACGTGTCGCAAGCCATATTTCCAAGTCGCTATGCCTTTGGACCACGCCAAATATAGCGCCCTAGGCTTGCAAGACTTGCAACTAGGTCAACATGGCCGCACGTGCCATTGGCACATGCCAACACGTGTCGCAAGCCATATTTCCAAGCCGCTATGCCTTTGGCCCACGCCAAATATAGCGCCCTAGATTGCAAGACCTGCAACTAGGTCAACATGGCCGCACGTGCCATTGGCACATGCCAACACGTGTCGCAAGCCATATTTCCAAGCCGCTATGCCTTTGGCCCACGCCAAATATAGCTCCCTAGGCTTGCACGACTCGCAACTAGGTCAACATGGCCGTACGTGCCATTGGCACATGCCAAACACACACGCTGGTAACCTAACTTGCAAACCGTGCAACCTACCACCAAGGCATTTCGCACATGCCATTGGCACAATCCAAACACACACGCTGGTAGCCTAACTTGCAAACCGTGCAACCTACCACTAAGGCATTCCGCACATGCCACACGCGCCACTAGCAGCGCCACTTGCACTCAAGATGCAATCAACACTCGAGACATCAACACAAACTGGGGGATGCTTCTTTAGGGTTTTGGTTTTGCGGTCACAGCATGCAGCGTACACTACGCTCACATTAAGAAAGCGTGAAAAGGAATAAAGCGGTCAAATAAAAGAGGAAATAATGGTGAAAAACGTTTTCACCCATTAAACCATGCGGTTACCACCTCCTCCCATTATTTCACCCTTTACTCTCTTCCTTCATGAGGCCAGGGTACGTTTCAATCTCGACTTGTATAAATAGGTCTTACTCTCCCAGAATTATTCTGGTCTCAACACTTTTCTTTGCTTCCCTCCCCAAATCAACCCTTCTCCTCCACTTTGTGACCGAAGCAAGTCTGGAACGGCCATTTCTTGGTTTAGGCCGGACTTGTACAGATTGATCTCTCGAACCTATAAAGTGCTCACGTGAAAGACATTTGTTTATGGTTTGAACCAGTTTCTCACTCACTTACCGAATTTACGAAATCGGCAGAAACGATTTTTACCCATAAACAGGTGTATACATTTCTTCTTTTCTTCTAACACTAAACGCAAATAGGGATGAAGTTTAGATGCGAGTAGCAAATACATTCTACAAGTTCTAAGTATGCGAAAAGTACAAGATCAACCTTCAGATGCACATATATTTTCAATTTCAAGAAGAAAAAAGAAATTGCACCAAAATGAAAACACTAGTTCGAATTCAGATAAAGCTAAAGTCTACTTCGAGCTACCACTGGCTCGAGGAAGATCAATGGATTAGGGATTCCAAGTATTTAAACTTCCCAATAGTACTCTTTGGAACCACCACTACTACCTTCACTGGATCCCTTTGCTCATACACCATTGCAATAAGTATCACAACTCATTTTCACCATCAGTTTTAAATACTCATTTCCAAGTCGCTTGTTTACGTTTACACCATTCTTAACTTTGTTCCACACTTAAAAGCTTTGGAGACTCGGTTGCTTCAGAAAACTAAGTTTCCTCCCTACATGGAGTTCTTGACGAATGTACTGTAGCATTAAAAGAAACATTTTATATGCCAGCACTTTCAAATTCAACAAGAAGCAGGTTTTATCGCAGTTTTACACATACTAAAATCATAACAAAAGTTTCAAAAGGCAATGAGCATCGTCAGTATTTCAATTTGCATCTCCTCAGTTTTTTAACATGATATCCCAGATTTTTGTGAAGATGAAATTTGCCGGTGATTCTTAGCTTTGGAAGCAATTTATGTGATTGATGGATATATAAAAATGTACAACATCTTCATCGGCACTAAGAGGTCCAGCTTGTTGTAATTTTTCGGAGACCGCTTGCTACACGTCCAGGTTATACGATTTCATCTCCACATGTTGCCATCGAGGGGTTAGAAGAGACCTTGAGCGATTTTGGGCTCCTATACTCGACTGTTATGAGTTACATAAAAGGTTAATTCTTTAACAATTTCTAAAAATTAATAAATTTAACTATACACATAAATGAATAATAACTATGGACTTTGCATCACCAATGACCCATCTTCATAGGTGCATCGTGTGTCGGAGCCAGAGGCTATTCTTCCATGTGTCAAGGAGAGTGCTGCTATGACGGTACCACCAAGATTGTGCAGATGATATAGGAGTACACAAGCTTAGTTACAAAGCCATTCACACACTCATCTATTTTAACGATGGCAGAAATACCTGAAACTTCTTCGGAGAGGAGAAATCATTATGTTAATCTAGGATGATTGGTCTCTCCTCCATGCTATATGTAAAGGTTCCGACACAAATCCAAGATTCAATTCATAACTCATTCTTCTTGGAAATCAGATTTAGTTCAGAGATAGAGAGATGTGGATGTTGGATGATGGAGATCAAATTTACTTCACAGAAAGATGTGGATCATATAAATCAGATTTAGTTCAGTGAGAGAGAGATGTGGAAACGGCGCTTTTTGATTTCAGGATTGGGTACTCATTAGATTGTATCCCTAAAAGAAACAAAGGTCTCTTATAGAGTATGAAGCAGTATGATAAAAACCCTAAGCCCATCCTTAATGGAGCCCATTTGGTACGGTTTCTAGGGCTACATAACACAATTGTCAAAGTTATTTTTTTAACCAACCACTATCTGAATTGAGTTGCATATCTTGTAATCTTTGAATTGAGTTACATATATTGAATTGAGTTACTACTACCTAGGTCTTTTCTAGGGGGCTGCTGGTCAACCATTTTTATTGCCAGCTTTATATTTATTTTTTGGTTTATGCTGTTGGACGATGGAGGAATGGCTAGATGCCGAATGTAGTCCGAGAGCTCTTTCAAGCACAAGCTGGGAAGAATGGATCCTAAAAATCAATTGGCGGAAGTGAAATGGCTCATGAATAAAACAAAGAAATTCAAAACAAGGCCAGATTGGGTTACGTTGATGTAGCTATGGTAAATACATTTATTTTGTGACATTAGTAAGATTCCTACGAAACTTTCTCCTTTGCGGTGTCGAAACTACGAAGCACCTGCAACATCATGGAACGTGTAGGTATATTCTTCTTTTCTCCTAACTCTAAATTAACTCAAATAGACATTAAGTTCAAATGCAGGCAGCCAATACATCCAAAGAAGTTATGTTGCTCAAATTTACATACATTTTCAGTTTCAAGAAGAAAAATTAACTGCACTAAAATGAAAACATTGGTTCGAATTCAGTAAAAAGCTTCAAGATGGGAACCACCCTGCTCTTGGGGAATTATGAATACTTACACTTCCCAACAGTACTCTTTGGAACCACCAGTACTATTACCTTCCCTGGAACCCTTTGCTCATACACTTAATGAACTCCTCATTTTTGCCATCAGTTTCAAGCACTCATTTACAACTCTCTCCTTTAGCTTCTTTCGCCATCCTTGACTTTGTTCCCAAAACTTAAAAGCTTGGCGGCTCTTGTTTCAAAAAGCTGTAAGTTTCCTCCATGGAGTTCTTGATGGGTGTGCTGTAGTATTACAAGAAACATTTTAGATAGCAGCATTTTCAAACTCAACAAGAAGCAGGTCTTATCGCAGTTATACTCTCATTTCAATTTCCATGTCTTCAGTTATTTTTAACATCCCAGGGTTTTATGTGAACCATGAAATTTTCCAGTGAAGATATATAAGCCAATTAAGGAATATGCGAATCTTACAATGATTGTTAGCTCTATACATACACCAATGTAAAAATGAAATCAGATTAAAGAAGCAATTTATGTGATTGATGGATATAGGAAAATATACAGCGTCTTGATACATCAATATAATAAGCCTAAATGGAAATAAAAAGCCCAACGTTCCAATGAAACGTTATATCGATTGGTTGCACCGGTTCAAAACCAAAACACTTCAAACATCGATTTAGTATTGAGAGGAGAAATCATTGTGCCAAAATTAAGGATCATTGTGTCTCCTCCATGCTATATGTGTAAAGGTTCTGACACAAATCCAACATTCAATTCATAACTCATTCTTCTTGGAGATCAGATTTAGTTTACTTTAGAGAGGATGTGGATGTTGGATGATAGAAATCAGATTTAGTTCCGGGAGAGATGTGGAAACGGCACTGTTTGATTCTGGACTGAGTAGCCTAGAGTATTTATAAGTACTTTTTAGTGTTGCCCTAAAGTGAAAGTAAGGTCATCTTTTGTGTTATATACTAGTAAACCCTAAGCCCATCCTTACCACTCGAGCCCGTTTGCTATTGTTTCCCTCCGACTTAACTTCTCTAAGTGGACATTTTTTTCAAAGAATTTTGGTTGACATCAAAACAATGACAGCCTCGAGGAATAACCATGCGCAACAGTGCAAGTAGAATGGTGCAGGCAACTCGACTAGTAACTTCTCTAAGAACATGTTTAACCATAATAATAATATAGCAGAACTTGTATAAGATGTATACAATGTATACGCTTGCTTGGGTTTGGCTCCTCATGTAGATGGCCATCTTTTGACCAAGCGTAACATGGCAATTTCATTATTAGGATGCAAAACGATCTTGGGATTTCTTACGAGATCTTGGGATCATTTTGCAGATAGCTAGCCATTGGATTGTTTAACCTTAAAAATGCACAATGTGAGGTAAAATATTAGGGAGCCATGTCCTACGAGATCTTCGGTTTTACTAATTAATGTCAAAGGCTTTTACTAAATCAGTTCAACAGGACTGACAAGTGACAATCAGTGTTGATCCCAAATTCGCAATGCTCTTATGATACCGAGAATTACAAGGGTGTCGCAGGCATATATATAAAATGTGATGCTACATTATATTTTTGCACACGGGTGTCCTGTGATAGGTGTGTTGTGGTTTGGCAGGGCGGAACTAAAACTAGACCGAGCTACTTTGAATCTCTACACCAGCAAAATTAAAATTTGAATACACCAAGTATTTGTGCTACAACCTAATACTAGACGGAATGAAAAGATTTTTGTAAATGGCAAACTATGTCGATATGAAAACAAAAGCCTAGGCTCTCTTGTTGAATCGAAATTGGTTTAACCACCACTACTACCTAGAAAACAAAAGCTTGTTTAACGTAAAGAAAACTAGACACACGGTTTTTTGCATTAGGCTCTCTTGTTCAGAACTGAAATTGGTTTGCAGGAAGCCAATACATTCGCAAGCAAGGTCTAACAAGAAAAACAATATATCGAATTCTGAAAACCTCAGTCTACTCCGATCTAATACTGATTTCAAACTTTGAGGATTAAGGTTTAAACGACCTTAAATGTGTTGTCACATATCTCTGTGGTAAAACTAGTGCTTCTTTGTTAAATGAACTGTTTGATCTAGTATACTAAAATGGTAAGCATGACTTGGTTCTTGACATTTACAACTTACTGATATCAAAATTGGTTACTTCCATGAGGTTTGAGCAATGACGACTAAAATAATCAAAACAAATTTATAATACATTACCAAATTTTAACACTTAAAAAGCAACAAATTGCTGCCACAATTATCTTTAGTGGATCATTCTTCATTTCATCCACCGATACCACTGATGCTCTAATCATCTTTATGTTCTCTCTTTCTGCAGTAATGTCTCTGTTAGGACGCAAATCTAGAAAAGAACTAAAAACCTATCAAGATTCATGGGTGTATCCAAAACCCTTTTTTCTACTACACAAGGGTTTGCAGCAATGTAACAGTAATGAATACCGGAATCCCAACTTCACTAAAACATGGTAATAAATTTTCTGTAGTAATTAGACATTTTAATTGTTTGGAAAACTAAACATTAAATTCACTCAAAATTAAACATTAATCCGAGGGAGAATTCCAACGCTGTAGTAAGAAAAAGAGAAAAAAGAAAAAGGCAAATTAAGAGATACAAACTTATATATCTGGATCTACTTCCACACCATCGGCTGTCTCAATGGAATGTACATGATGACGAGGTATCTCCCAGGTTCAGGTGCAACATCACTTAATGTTGAGAGGAAAAATCATTGTGCTGAATTTAGGATGATTGGTTTGTGTCTCCTCTATGCTCTATTTAAAGGTTCCCACACAAATCCAGATTTCAAAGATTCATAACTCATTCTACAACTCCTCTTTTCTGTTTCTAATTAACAGATACACACTCGATCGAAGAAGAAGTACTGTTTTTGGATAATGAAGATCAGATCACAGAGAGAAAGAGAGAGATGGATTGTGGAAACGGCGGAGTGGTGTTTTCCCTAAAAGAAAAGGCATCTCTTGTGTATATATAGTGCATAAACCCTATCAAGCCGAGATTTGGCTCACCTTGTCTAACTCAAGCCGAGCTTTGGCTAACTTAAGCCCCTCCGGTATTGGACTTACTCTCACCCTGTTAAGTTAGCCTTCAGACTTCGCCTTGATTCTGCACAATTGCAAATAATGTAGCTTGTCAATATGCCTGCCGAGACCTCTTTGTATGTCTCAGTAACAAAGATGGGGGGTTGAAAGTCTCTTCGAAATGAAAGACTTGATCAAATTTGGTTTAGGTAGAGGGAAATCCCACTTAATGTTAAACTCAATCAACCTCTTTAATAAACAAAAGAATAATGGTAAACGGTTTGCCGTATAATGTGCAATCTAGCACTACCCTAATTATCACTGTTAATTTTACAGTACATCAAGTAAAATGCTGTATCGCAACATGTAACTTCATGTTGTAATGCTACTGCAATAATGAAGAGTCTGACTCTGAATTGCGATGCTCATCTAACCAACTTGGCTAAAGTGACAGACTCGACAGGCAATCCGCACTCCACAAGTAATAAATTAGCAAGGAAAAAGGCAAATAATATAGAGAAGAATTAAATCACTACTCGGATACATGAACACCATCAAGTATACATAAAACTTGACAATTTTTACTTGATCCCTCATTCTTCTTCTGTTTCTTTTATGTGAATTGATGGATGATAGAGATCGGAGAGAGAAAGAGATCTGGATGCGGCGGAGTTTGAGTTCAGGATTTAGACGTAGTGTTTGCCCTAAAGGAAACAAAGAGAGGTCATCTTATTATGCAGCTTCCTATCCAAATTCTCCATATGCAGCTTCCTCTCCAAATTCTCCGGCATCAATCAAAACAGCTCCACAAGCTAATCCTCAAGATGTTCTTCCGTCAGTTAGGAGAAGAAATAAAGTATCATCGAGTGATGAAAATCTTGATTCTCCATATTTTGAAGGAAAATGGATCCAGTGCTATCAGGAACTTCTTTGGTCTTAATTTTGAGAGGATAAATCATTCTGCTAAATAAAGATGATTGTGTATTTCACCACCAGGCTATATTTCACCACCAGGCTATATGTAGAGATCAGAGAGAGATATGTGGAAGCGGCAGAGTTTGAGTTCAGGATTTAGATCTAGTGTTTGCCCTAAATGAAAGAAAGAGAGGTCATCTTATTATATATAGTAAACCCTAAGCCTGCCCTTATCTCTAGAGTTTTGGCAAACCACCTTGTCCATCTTGAGCCCATGCCCATTTGGTATTGTATTACTCCTGAGTTCATCTGAGAGAAATTATTGTTGTTGCAGTTATGAAGACTTTGACTAACTTGACTACAAGTGACCGACTCAACGCGAAATAGTCGGTGACTCACAACAAACAAATAAGCAAAGAACTATAGGTCTGAAAACTTTGGCATCTATTTAGAAGAGTCACATGAACATGGCAAATGTCAGATACGTATAACAGCTGCAAAGAAATTGAGTTTCCTTTCTCAAAACTACATCTCGCTCAAAAAATAATAAAAAATGAGATATATGGGAAGCTCACCATTACAAGAACAAATCTTAAATCTGGACCATACTTATTTCGAAAAATATCACAAATGTTCTGAATGACAGCTGAAGCAGCAACACATATAAGAGGGTATACTGGATACAAAAACCTGGACGGGGATGTACATGAATACACAACTGGAACGAGAGTACAATAATAAAATGTTGGAGGGTTAAAAGTTAAAACAAAATTTGGCATGATAAGTATGAACGCAATTTCAACGATGGTCATATGATAGAAAGACAAACTGAAACCTACAAGAATCAACTTATAAAGATATTATCACATAGACATTAAAATTGACCTTAGTGCTTGGAAATAACAATTATAGCCACATTGGTTAACTTTAACTTGATGTGAGGATACAAAATGGGATTAAAGGATTCTTTGTTGCAAAGGTCAACAAGAAAGACAAATGTAGTTTCCCATGCACATGTTTAATTAGAATCATGAATTTCAAACAAACCAAATGAATCCTGGAAAGTTTCAATTAACTTACCAAAATAACAATAGAAGAAGTGGCTGCAGCCGGAAAAATGACTTGCTTAAATCCTTACAGTAAACACTTGCATGTGACTGGAGCGATAAGCCAGCAGGCAAGGAATGCCAACTTACAGTGATTCTTATAGCTTTATAAGTGCAAACCATCTTAAAATGAAATCAAATCAAGGATGAAATTTATGTAATTGATGGTGGATATACAGAAATGTAGATGAAACTATAGCATTTTGATATATCAATAAACTACCCACAGCAAATTCAGATATCCATTTATACATTTTATCTGTTTGAACTGCAAAAATGCAAAGGAAAACGAACTACAATTGTAAAAGTACTAGATTAGGGGACTAACATTACATTCGATTTCGAATACAGACACTGACCAGTAAGTAAAAACACAGGTTATGGGATACAAAATTACAATTAATTACATATATGCACTTCGAATCTCAAACACCGTTTACGCGTTCATACGTTTTTCTTCTCCACCAGACAATAGAACACTGGAACATCCTCATCAAATTCAGAGATGCGGCGATGTATTCCTTGTACAGTGTCATATACTTGCATATCCCAAGTTCTACCAACAAACTCAGGATAAAACCTATTTCATTCAATTCAAATGTGAGAGGAGAAATCATTATGCTAAAGGATGATTGTTTCTGGCTCCGATCCACCCGCGTATATGTAAAACTTTCCCACACAAACTTAGAAATCCGTAATTCATAACTCATTGTTCTTCAATGGATGCTGGAGATGAGATTTAGTTCAGTGAGAGAGATATTAAAACGGCGCTGTTTGGAATAGTGTTTTCCCTAAAATGAAACAAAGAAAGAAAGGTCATCTTATTATATAGGATATAGTAGAAACCCTAGATAATAGATATCAGATCTAGATCAGAAAGAGAGAGATGTGGATGTTGGAGATGAGATTTAGTTCGTGAGAGAGATATCAAAACGGCGCTGTTTGATAAGGATTGGAGTTTTGTTTGCCTTATTATATAGGAGTAGTAGAAACCCTAGAGCTTGGGGCCTCCTTGGGCAAACCTTGTTAAACTTAAGCCCGTTCGGTATCGTTTCTCAGCTAGGGCCGCGAGGCAGCGAAATGATCTAGAGAGGAATTCAAATACAAGAGCATCATCAAATTTACGCAAAATTCAAAATTTGGGTTCACCATCTCGTAATCGCCATTATCATGACTAAACTACCCCTATTTTACTCCCCTCCAACCTCAACAACCAAAATGAAAATGCTAATGCCATAACCATATGGAACTAGCTCATCTTGCTTGGGGAGAGTTATATTGACTCATTAAGAGTTGTAGTTTAATTTCCAGGCACCCGCGCTTTCCAAAATAATGAAAATGGCGAAAGAGGAGAAATGAGGTACCCGTTTTTGGTGATTGATCCATCCCAATCAGAAGAAGAAAAAATTCTATCTCAAAAAGTCTAGTTGTTGCTTGATAAATGATAAACCCGGAACATCCTAATAAAACTAGAACAACACGATTCATATAAATTATTTGTGTTACGCGAACTAGTGTTGTTTGAACTCTGTACCTTTTTATAAGCCATGGCCAGTCGGCTGCTTACCTCAACCCCGGTCCCCTATGTAGCCATGGAACTGGTAAAGTTTCGCCCGACTAAAATTGCCAATTGAGTACGAATACAACAATACATTGTTTCGGAATGGGGACTTCCTAAGCACGAGCAAATTGGTTTTGGTTTCTGTCAATTAGGCACAAATTTGGTGACGCATATGCACAATCCCATTGGGATGACGGATGCTTTACTGAAAGCCCTTGAAATACACCTGTTTTTATCTCCCTAACAATCAAATTTTCTGTTGGTAAAACAAGTTGTGGCCTCTAGGTATATTTGTGCATCTCCATACATTCACATTACTACATATATATTTCATTCATGAAAAAAAAAGGCAAATCATAGAACTTCTCAGCTTCATAATTTATTTACTTGTTGGTAAATGATTAGCATACATAAATGTAAATTAAACTATAAAAACAAAGAAATACTGAGAATACACTAGCAAATTCATTTCTTGTGCTTCTGAGATCAAATTAAATCTTCGGTAAGCCCAACATATCAGTAAATGAGAAATCTCCTTATATACGAGGAAAGGGTTAAATCTTCAAGAGACATTGTGAGAGGAGCAATCATAGTGCGATCTGTTTGTTGTTGGTGATGACGATGTTATTATTGAACCACCACTGCTAGTTTCTGCCATTCCGAAGGATGGATGGTACTGTAACTGTTAGTTGATTAGGGTTAGGATTCCTCTACAAAGACGAGGGTAGGCGGCGAGTTCGGATGTACCGGTAGAAGGAAACGATAGTGCTTATATGGGTTTTAGATCTTCCCAAATAAATTAGGTTAACAAATCACCGTCGATTTCGAATCCATCGCCTAATCTAACAGTGGGGATTCTTTATGACTGACCGTACTACAGTTTTGTTATTGACGGCTGTGACCACGATCAATGTCTAGCCGATGATTTTGAAGGGTGGGATTTATTTTAAGGTGTCATCTTGGACGGTGTCAGTGCAAGCATAGATGTTGGACTTGTTTGTTGCCTCATTCATTGGGCGTGTGTGCAAGTGAATGGTATTACATATATCCGAATCTGAAAAGTGCAGGAGTTCGATGATTAATGAATTTACAGGGTGTAAATGATACGTGCATGTTTTATGTTTGGATGATATTAGGTGGTTTAGGTAGTTGTCGTACGGTTGTAAATTGGACATCTATATATTTGTCTGTAAGTATGTAATAGGGGAATGGAAATGTAATGTTATCTTGTCTGTATCCCTTCTTCCCCGATTCTAAATGATTCTTCTAGCCTCCTACTCGATTTCTTCCTTCTTTTATCTATTTATTCGTCTAACTTCACTGTCGATGCTTAATTGATAAGTTTGCACATATCATAGGTATCAGAGCTGTTCGATCTTGTCGGACGGTGTATAGAAATGGATTGGTATATTGATGCTATCACGAATCTCAACTCAATTCTTTTGGCAAACATTGATGAAAGACAATGATTGAATAAAGAAATCAAAGTCCTTATTTCAAACATTTCTTCAAACATTTCATGAGCAATCGAAGAAGAAGAACGCATCTATTTGGAAGATTCGTTTGATATATTTCTTTGAAAAGGATGAAACGGTGCGCACAAGGTTTCGAAATCTTGAATCTTTGAAATTAGTGATTTTTTCCCAATTTTAGGTGAAGAATTTCAAGAGATTGAACTGCTGTTCTAAAGCCACAAAGTGATGAACCCTATATATTTTGCTTTGCTTCTATTGATGAAACAAAAGTTTATTTCTTTTTGGCATTCAAGTGCAGTAAGTATGCGGGAAGAGTTCGTGGGCGCATCATAATCTTCATTGTCATTTTCCTTACCATGTCTTCTGTAATGCATGTTGTCGAAAGAGTAATACTCCATATTCATAACCTTGAGGACAAGGTTGTTTTCAAGGGGTTGGTAATGATACGTGCATGTTTTATGTTTGGATGATATTAGGTGGTTTAGGTAGTTGTCGACGGTTGTAAACAGAGACATCTATATATTTGTCCTGTAAGTATGTAATAGGGGAATGGAAATGTAATGTTATCTTGTCCGTATCCCTTCTTCCACGATTCTAAATGATTCTTCTAGCCTCCTACTCTGATTTCTTCCCTTCTTTTATCTATTTATTCGTCTAACTTCACCACTGATGCTTAATTGATAAGTTTGCACATATCAGTAAATCATATGCTGATCGTCAAAAGAAAGTATTATAAATTTAAGCGGAGGGGTTTTGGATTCTACTTTCAATCTTTTCACATTCTAAAAAGATAAATTGAGATCTAAGCGCAGCCACCATAACAAGCACACATATGTAGTCATGTGTATATTTGTTAGAGAAACTTGCATGGGGATCTAAATTTAAGCGGAGGGTTTTTGGCTAACTATTTCGGAAAAGATCGGGAAAGCTCCCAATTCCAGCTGAAGCAGCAACACATAAGAGGGTATATTTGATAGAGAAACTTGCATGGGGATCTACATTAATGTCACAATATATACGCAATTTTATATTGCTGAAACGAATTCCAATGCCAAAATGCAGGAAGTAATTTAACAAGCTAAACTAAATTTGGCTAACCCTGTAAAGAAAGACTAGGTATGGGTGGTAATTCGTAACGAGGATCATACAATATTTGAGCATGAGAAGACAAAGCAAAATCTACAAGAAAGTATATAATCAGTTCAGAATCGCAACAAACAACTGAGCAAAAACGAAATTTATGGCTCTTTGGTTCCACATAAATGGGCCACCCTTCCCACGATGTCCATATTCCATAGTAGTAATTAGTCAGTAACAACATAGTGCTCGGAGATGACAACAATTATGGCCCCATTTGTTAGCCTTTGATCATGTATGTATACAAATTTAGAATCATTGAACTTTCAAACAAAACAATCGCATTCTTGACTTACCAAAACAACAATAGAGGTTGCTGCAGCTGCAAAAAAATAGCATGTGACTGGTGTGATTAAGCGAGGCAAAGAATGCCAATCTTACATTGATTCTTAGCTTTATAAGAATTGTGTTGATGCCGATCTACTCAATTACTCAATCGCACAATTTTAGACAACTAATATAGTGACCCATAACATTTTTAACGAATTAGTAGTCACACAAATTCACATAATAACAACACAAAGACGTTACGAGTGTTATGCTGCTGCCTTAGAGTTTCTGGACCTCTATAAGTGCAACAAAGTTAAAATGAAATCAAACTTAGTGGATACGAAAAATAAAATAAAAATGTAATTGAAACTATAGCATCTGATACATCAGTAAGGAATGTTTTGTGATTGTTTTCTTTCAGTAGGAGACATTACAAAAGATTATACCCCCTAATATCTCTGTGTTCCACCGCCTCTGGTATGATAATTTGGATACTCTAACAATTTCCTCATCTCAAGAGGGGTAATGTTAGATTATCCAAAACACTATACCAGAGAAACCAGCAGTACAACCAAACAGTGTTAGGTAAATATTGACAGCTTCACCCCGAGCGCTCTAATTGCCCCTAAAGCAGTGGTATTATTAACATCGATAGCTTAAAGAAAGCCGTGGCACACTGCAATCAATATTCCATTAGTAACATCGATAGCTTCAGTGTAAAATCTTTGCCATTCTCCTGATGATTTTTCCTCCATTTGAAGAATACAATATAAAAGCTAAAAATTTCAAACTTTATATTACCATTGAGAGGAGAAATCATTATGCTAAATCAAGGATGATGATTGTGTCTTCCGCCAGACTATATGAAAAGGTTTCCACACCAACCCAAAATGTAATTCGTAACTCATTCTTATTAACTGATACTCACTCAAACAAAGAACAAAATATCTACTGTTGGATGATAAAGATCATAGAGATATAGAGATGAGGAAATGGCGGTGTTAGTTCACCCGAAAAAATTGGTGATAGAGATCAAAGAGATAGAGAGACGTGGAAACGGCGGAACTGTTGACCTAAAAATAAAAATAGATGGATCTTCTTAATATATATAGTAAACCCTAATTCTGTCCTTACGGCAAATCTTGTCAAACTTGGGCCCATTTGGTTTTCTTAGTTTCTTTTTGAAGCATTGAGCCCATTTGGTGATGTAGCATACCCAACAAAGCAATCTAGCACTACCCTAATATTTCAGGAAAAAAGAATAAGTAAAATGGTGTAGCCTTATAGGCAACAAGTAACTACATGCTATACTGTGACCGGCTGTTGCAAACTAATGAAGTGTCTGATTCTGAATTGCAGTGCTCATCTAACCAACTTTGGCTAAAGTAACAAACTCAACAAATGCACACCGACTTGGATAAATTTCTCCCACATTGGGATAACTTCTGACTCAATGCAGGGAGTTCATCTAGATCCAGCTAAGGCTAATTGGGATAACTTCTTTGTAATTTAAGTTTTTGTTTTCTTTGGCTTTTTAGCCTAGAAGCCTTCAGGCTTAGGGTTTGCTAGGTCTTTTGTTTGGCTTAACATTGGTTTTTTTTTTTCTTTTTTTAAGCTTTGGTAATGAAAATTCTTACTTTTGGTAATGAAAAAAGTGATCATCTATCCTTATGCCCATTTCAAACCCAACTTGGTTACAAGGGACGGAGACTCAGCGGTCATTGGCCACAGTTCACATTAAACGTATTAGCAAAGGAAAAAGCATACAATTCTATAAAGGAAGTAAATCACTACTCACAACAATTTTCAAGTATACGCAAACATCAACCTGTTATCAAATTCAAGCCTAAATATTCATCAATCGCCCAATTACAATAAAATGAAAACATTGCTTCAAAGGGCAACAAGCACCGAGATTTGAGGAGATGAGGATTTAGATTCATCCAGGTATTTCTACTGTAGTAAACCCTAAGCCAACCCTTGTCCAACTTGAGCCCGAGCCAATGCCCATGTGGTATTTACATTCTATTACTTCCGGAGCCCATGTGGTATACATTCTAACTTCATGCTGTATTGCTATTGCAACACGAATGGTCTTACACTGAATTTAGTGCTCATCCAACCCTATGCACATTGCAAAACCAACTTGGCTCAGTCGACTCAGTCCCCAACTAACAAATTAGCAAAGTTAAAAGAAAATAACCCAGAGAGGAATTAAAGCACTACCCAAACACGAGACTGTTAACATCAAGTATATACCCAGACCACGAGAGGAAATAAAATAACAGACCACCATTATTATATGGGTGATGCACAAACTCCATTATACATTCCTGCTCACAAAATCACACTATTTTTGACGAGCAATTCAAAGAGAAACAACATGAAGAGTCACTTTCTGATTGTTTTACTTGTGCCACGAAATTAACCTAGAGAAGCATTTGACACATCAATAAACCACCTATACCGAAATTAACCACGAAAAAAATTACAGTATAATTAAAACATTGGTTCGACTTCTGAAAACCTGATTTCAGACTTTGCAATGATTTCAGACTTTGCAACTTTACATGTATCAAAATCGGTTACTTCCTTGAGATTTGAGTAATGCCGACCAAAATAATCAAAACAAAATGAAATACAAAAAACTAACAAGTTTTAACTCTTAAAAGTGACAGATTATCTTCACTAGATCCGTCTTCTCATAAACCATTACAACATCAGGTCTCCTGTCCTACTTGAAGAACAACAAGAGGCAAAAAGACCATTGACATTAATGAATACAGAGAAGACGTGAAATACTATCAAGAAGATTCAGGTGTGTTTCTAACCCTATTGTGAACCAAAGAAAGGCTTTGCAATGTTCAACCGGCACCAATACTTTGAGAGGAAAAATCATTGTGTTAAATCTTAACGATGATTGGGACTCCCTCCACGCTATATGTAAAGATTCGCACACGAACCCAAAATTCAATAATTCATAATTCATTCTTCTTAGTTCTTCTATTATTTCTCGTTCTTGCCGTTCTTTTGGACGAAGAAGAATTAAAGGCAGAAATGTGGAAACGGTGGCTGGAGTTTAGATGTAGATGTAGGAGACGTATTGTATGCCCTAAATAAATGAAAGAAACAAAGGGCCATCTTATTGTATATATAGTAAACCCTAAGCTTGCCCTTATCTCTATCTCTGGAGGTTTGGCAATTTGTCCAACCCCCTTGTCCAACTAGAGCCCATTTGGTTACCCATCTTATATATATATACTCCAAGTGATCGTAGAGTATCAAGAGATTTGGGAAGTTTTGTACGACGGCATCCCATCTCCAATCTAGCACCAAGTAACAAACTCTACCTAGTAAAGTTTGGGAAGTTTTCTCCTAACCAAACTTTTCTCTGAAAGAAAAAAATCCATTAAATTTGAGTTCGGCTACCTGTGTTTTTAGAAACATTAGCCGAACTACACTTGCAGATCAGTTCGGCTACCTATTCTTCAAATGTCGTAGCCGAAATTTGTTAACCAAATCGAAATCAATTTGTTAATTGTTCATTTTAAGAAATGTTTAGTTAATGGTGATTGAATTGGCCAAAACATTCATTATCATCATTATCATCTTCATCTTCTTCTTCTCCCTCTCAATAATTCTTCTTTTCAAAAAAATCAAATTATTAATTTAATCTCACTAATCATTAATTAACTCACTAATTAATTTTATTACCAAGGGCAAGTTTGGTATTAAAAAAAATTTATATAAGGGGTGACTCAAAATTACTTCAAATATCCACCCAAAAAATGAAGAGTAATCCCCCTCCAGTTTTGAGTAGTGCCCAAAAAATCATTCTTTTTCTAAGCATTGAGCCCATTTGGTGATCGTAGTACGCCAAACAAGATTGGAGCAAGCAATCTAGCACTAGTTGTGCAACGTACGGACCGATGCGGATTAGGGGTCATCCGCGTCAAATCCGTCAAAATTATGGATTCGAAAAATCCAACCGTGTCCGCCAAATCACCCGCAAATTTCACATATGCGGATTAGCAGGTGATACCAGCCGGATACGGATAAATCACGGATTTAAAAAAAAAAAAAGGAATTACAGATGCACTGAAAATTTCACCAACAGTATACTGGGACAGAGAGTAAAGAAGTGCGGAATCATATATATATCCCTTTTTTTTGAGCGACCTCCATCAATTCTTCTTGCAGCTGCAATAATGTTACAACCAGCTTTTGCAAGATCTAAACAAAATTCACGACCCAAACCAGCTGATGCACCAGTAACCATCACTACTTTTCCTTTCAAATATCTCTACGGTTCTTCTAAATGATTCTTCTTTTCTTCTTCACTCCGCCCATTTTGATATTGCTATATTTATCTGAAGTTTGTTACATTTTTTTGTGACTAGAACAAAATGTTCTTTATCTGCATCCTTCTTATATGCTACTAGCCTACTACTTGATTAACGAGAACTCAAGAGACTTCAGTGTCTAGCTAGCTGATAAGTACTGCAATATTACGTGGTTGTTTATTGCTGAAATGGAGTCCACAAAATTTGGGTACTGTTTGTTATTTATTTTTTTGTTATCAGGTTTACTTTCCTAACATAATTATTCGGTCTACTTGACTAGTGACCATTTTTGCTGACTTAAATCTTTAATGTTTGTAATGTTTTTATGTTGTGTAGGTTGGAATGGAAGGCACTGAGATGCAGATAATGCATTAGACTAGAGAGCATTCACAGCATCTGGGGACTGTTGCCGGAGTTGTATGTGGGACACTGCTGAAAAGGAATCGGAGAAAGTTGTTGGCAAGGAAATCCCTATAGTAATTAACAACAACTAGAACACCAAGTCAGACTCAGACCACAATTACCCTGCTAACTCAGTCACACAATTTATTATTATGTTAGAAGAAAAAAAAATGCAGCATAATTAAAAGTTCCAATTCTGAAAACCTCAATTCTACTCCGAGATAACTCTGATTACAAACTTTGCAACTTTACAAGTATCAATGTCGGTTCCATCCGTGAGATTTGAGTAATGCCGATAAAAAAATAAAAAAAATTAAATCCAACAAATTAAAAGTAACAAATTCCTTCACTGGATTCCTCTCAATTTGAACATTATCAAGATTAGGAACACACTCACCCACCAGAAGCCAGGGCACATACACTTATACTAATCATTTCAGCCACCGGTTAAGAATCTTTGTCTTTCTCCTTCTCTAGTAATGTCCCTGTTAAAGAACAACATCAAGGAAAAAAGATCGTGGACGGTATATAGAGAAGACGTGGAAGCCTATCAACATTCAAATGTGTTTCCAACCCTTCTATGAATTCAACTGAAGGTTTGTAATATTCAACCTATACTAATACTTCGAGTGGAGAAATCATTGTGTTAAATCTAAACTATGATTTTGCCTCCCTCCACGCTAGGTCATCTTTGGTACATTAAGATATCATATACAATGAAAAATAAATGAATAAAATGGCAAATGATGACACACCTTCTCCACTTTATAATTTATTTCATTTGTTTGTAAATGATTCCCAATTTCACATACATAATTTAGTACTGTTAAACAGCTACCAAAATTGGGACATTATGTCTCTAACTTATAAAAATATTTTGAGAGGAAAAATTGTTGTGTGAAATCTAAGGATGATTGAGCCTCCATCCATGGTATATGTAAAGTTTCCCATACAAACCCAAAATTCAATAATTTATAACTCACTCTTCTTCTAATTCTTTCAGTTTCTTTTTAGACTAAGAAGATTTTTTGGATGATGATGGAGATCAGATAGAGAGGTGTGGCGGAATCAAGTTTAGTAACGTTTACCCTAAAATGAACTCAATATTTATATACCAAACCCTAAAGACTGTCCATATCCTAGTTAGCAATTCGGGGTACGGGTAGTAGTTCGGGACGGCATACGTACGGGAATTATACGGATTCGGATAGATCGGATTCGGTCAAAAATCCGGTCAACGGTTCGTTGTTCGGACAGTATTTCGGAACGGCATACGTACGTGCATATTCGTTTTATAAATGTGAGTTCGGCACTCAAAATTCGGCTAACATATATGATAAATTGATAAGTATTATGACTTTATTACGAGACTAATTTGATTTGTATATGATTTATAAGATGGAAAAAAATATTTTAGCGTGATTATTTAACAAGAAGTAAACAATTTAATCGCATAAATGTATTATAAAACTTATAGACTTTTAAACAAAAATCAACACATAAACAGAACTCTGGTGAGAGAGTCACCTATGGGAGTTCTAGTTCGGAAATATCATTCGGATACGGTCAGTTCGGATACGTTCGCGAATCATTCGTGAGGTCCATTTAATCCGGGAAATGGGTTCGGAGTTCAAATAGTTCGGAAGTATCATTCGGATTCAGTCAGTTCGGATACGTTCGCTAATCATTCCATATAAGCAATAGAGTAGAGCTTTGCTTTGGCGAACTACCTTGTCCAACCGTAAGCCCATTTGTTATTATGTTACCCCTTATAGTCCAAGTGGATGTTGGTGATTGTAGTGCAAAGAATTTTGAGGGGTTTGGTTTGGTATGACTATTCCATCATTTGCAATCCAGCACTATCATGAAGTAACTTCATGCTGTACTGCTGTTGCAATAATGAAGAGCCTACTCTGAATCGCTTTGATAATCTAGTCCTATGCCTTGGCCACAGCAGAAGGCGGCTAAGTGCAACGATTTTAAAATGAAATCAAACTAATTAAGGAAGCAATGATGTTAGTGACTTTATGGATGCAAGAAAAATATAGTTATGTTAATGGAATCTGAATGGGTTTACCGGAAAGAAAGAGCCGTATATATTAATGGAATCAAAAGTGAAAATTCTTCTCTGTAAACTAGTTATGTGATTTGGAAGGTAAGAATGGAAAATGAATACTTTCCTAGTCGATTATTAATTAAACATGGAAAATGAAAATTCTTCTCTGAAACCGTTGCATATCTCTTGCAATTTCATTAATTTCAATTATTTTTGTAGTTTCCTTGCAACTGTATGCAATCGTGTTGGAAGATGAACTGAAATCACGAGCCTTGTACTTGAAATGAAATGAAATGAAATCATAAGCAAGGTCCTTAACTTTCACCAAGTTATTGCCATATATTCCTTGATTACATAGATTTCTAGGTGTCCAGTACAGTGGACCAGTTTTAATGATACAACCAATATATTACAATTCAGACGCAAAAACAACCAGAAAGCATCTGATTAGGAGATGATATAAACTTACAATTGATTACATAGATGTAAGTAACTTTGAATCTCAAACACCATTTTACATATATACTACTAGTTATATCTCTTTTCAGTTCCACTTCGAACATCCTAACATTTCTTTTATCTCCACAGAATTTAACATAGATGTTAGATATTCGGGTTGGATCCGAATATGCTCGCCCATATTGTATGTGGCAAGCCCGGTAGGGTTCCATATTCCTTAGGGTTTGGAACCTATATAAACATCTCTAGCATATGTGTAAAAGGTTACGTGAATCACACATAAGTTTACCATAAGAAAAGTGGTAACTCTAACCCTAAAGAGAGTTACCATTAGGAGAAAAAGGTTTTAAGTTCTTAGCCTGTGAATCAAGTTTGTGTTCATCTTTGGAGATTGTAGTACCTGCTGATCGTCGTATAAAAGATTGATTTTTACTCGATGAATTAATTAACCTTGTCCGTTCTTAATGGTGATTAGTAGAGTTTCTCATCACACTCTTTATTGGTCTAAATCCAACAGACTATAATGGGATGCTCTATTGTATGACGTTTAAGAAGATGGAAAAGGAAAATGTAAGTCTGGGTTTTGGAATCTGAATGGCCTTACTGGAGAGAGCCTTGCATATTTCTCAAGTCTCTAGATATATATGAAACCAAAAGGATTCACCCTAAATTAGTGTTTAAGAAACTACTACTAGTTATGTAAATAGGATACAATGGAAGATGGGTTTTAGTTTGTGGAAAGAGAGCTCTTGTTATATCCGTACGGGTGGTGGATATGTAAGTCTGATTGTTTATCTGTTGGTTTATATCTTTGACCAACCACATCTCAATGCAGTCTATACACGCTGTAGATTATGTGGTTTTTATGCTGTGTAGGTTGGAATGAGTCACAAAGATGCAAAACTGAAGATAATGCATTAGAGACCATTCGCAACATCAGAGGGACACTATCGGAACAATTAGAATAACATACCACCGTTATTATATCGGAGAAGATGCACAAACTCCATTACATTACTAACTCAATCACACAGATTGATGCAGTTTGGTACATCAATAAACTAAAAAATGCTAATAATTAACTGTTTCCTTTTCCAAGGAGAAAAACATTAGAATTTACACACACAGCCTAGTAAGCAAGCACACAAAGACCTACTGATTAAGAAATACAAACTTATTACGTAGATGTACTTTGAATCTTAGATCATCCTTTGGGTAACTATAGTGAAATATCACTTTCACTTTTGATATTTTTAACACACTTGTCCCTGGATTGGAAAGAAAGTTGATGCAGAAGTGGAAATCTGCAAGGAAGTGACGAAGTTCAAGGAAAAGCCGAAGGAATGAGTCCACTAAAAACTTTCCCTTCTTCTGCAGATTTGGATTTCTTCCTTCACCATTCAGTGGCTAGTTACATAAATGAAGTCGATCTCCCACTTCGGAAGACGTTTGTGAGTGATCAATGGTGGGTTGAGGATGAAACCCACTTCCTTTGATTTTCTTTTGAGAGGAGAAATCATTATGCTAAATCAAAGATGATGATCTTCATCCATGGTATATGTAATGGTTCCCACACAAACCCGTCATTCAGTAATTCATAACTCATTCTCTGGATTTGTTTTAGACGAAGAAGATTTGGTATAGGTGCGGAGGCGGCGGAGTGGAGGAGTTTAGGATGATGTAGATTTTGCCCTAAAGGAAACAAAGATCATGTTAATATTTAACCCTAAGCCTGTGGAGTTTGGGCGAGCCACCTTTTTCCAACTGGAGCCCATTTGGAGATGGTCAAAGTGATGCAATCTAGTGATCACTGATTGGAGGGTACCAACAAATTTGAGTTTTAGATTTTGGTATGACCATTGGATCATCTGCAATCTAGCATTACCCTAATTATGCAGTAAAAAAGTGGAATTGGCAACAAATAACTTCATGCTGCACTGATGTTGCAGAGTCTGAGTCTCTGAATCACAATGCTCATCTAGCCCTATGCTCATTGCAAAACCAACTTTGCTACAAGTGACAGACTCAACTTTGTACATTCCAAATACATTAATGGCTGCTATGAGATATGGAAGGAAGAAAGATCTGTACTTGTCCGGTGAGAGTTTCCTGCCGAGATGAGGTAATGCTGCATGAACCTAAAGTTCACAAATGTTACTTAAAAATCAGAGTAAAACTGCAATTCTATGATATATAGACAAAAAAATGAAATACAAAATTACGTCTCATTTATTTAAATCGCTCGCTTCCTTGGATAAGGTCTTGTAACCTGCAATTCTATGAGGAAGGCACATGCTTCAATACAGATAAAAATGGAATATTCGACAGATATCTGGTAAGCTGAGTCTTTTGTACTCAATCCAGGTAAAAATGTGAGAGCATCTGAACGCCTTAGCCACGGCATTAGGCAGCTAATCCCAGAATCTCAACCCACATAATTTCTTGGCAACACTATTATTAATTGAACCCATCAAAGACTTTAATTTTTCGACTTTTACCTTCGTCAGGAAAACAGAAATGTTAAGTACGTGCTATAATGTTATTTAAAATTTGCATTGTTTCCTTTTTCTTTAAACCAAACGACTAATCGAATGGTCATATGCTAGATAGAAAACGATAGCACTTTGATACATGGATAGACTGATGGAAATCTACACGAGAATTGATGAATGCCATGCAACACAATAATCAATAATGGAACAGTAACTTCAGTGTAATGGAGTCCAACATAAGACCGAACACATGGATGATTAGGAAATACAAACACATAACTTTGAATCTCAAACACTATTTTACTTGTTGACAATACTTATATCTCTCTCTTCCGCCGCCACCTGGTGTCATACTTGGGACACACTAAAATTCCGTCTTCTCAGAATTTAAAATACATAACTCTCGAAACCAAGTAATTTTCTCGATTGGGGATTAAAATGGAATAACCTTCAGAGATCCATCTAGTACACCGTTTAAAGTAAAAAAGTGAGATACATGTGACTCCAATACAACCTTTTTCCATTGTAATGTGATCTCATGCTCAATAACTAATCATCTAATGAGCTCTGTATCCACGTAACACCTTGGGATTTCAGCATTTCGGCAGCTTCAATGCATTGCTGACCCATAAATCAAATCATAGAATAGCCACTTCAGAACACTATGGACTGATATGCATATCAGCATATGTTACTCCCGTTACTTTATTAATGATATCAGTGCATCTTTAAATCGTGGAAGTGTTTTGAGTTGCACTACACCCATCAGTCATTTCGGGGAAAGCAAAGGCAAAAACAAACCTTAAAAACTATGTTAACAACTTTTTATTTTTTTAGCTAGATAAGTTTGCACACGAGGAAACACAAGACGATGCAAGTACTAGTAGACCCCAAACAAAGAATTCTCGATAACTCCTTAAAATTTACCCCCTCACCACCCCTACAAGGGAAGTACAGTAGAAAAATTTATCCCTTCCACTATTACAAGACAAGTTTCAATACCAGTAAAACAAGAACCACCTTCGGCCAATTGAAAGCTTGAGTTTCTTATGTCCTCTTTAGCTGTAGTTACGAGAAATCTCACAAGAACCACCTTCGGCCAATTGAAAGGTTGAGTTACTTATGTCCTCTTTAGTTGTAGTTACGAGAAATCTCACAATCACATCCTTAGTAGATTCTATGAAATAATCTAAGAAACCATATTGAAACACTTAAGAATTCTTATTAAAATCTTATAATAAGTACAAAGATATGAAGAAACCCTAATTTGGGGAGCAAATAACTTTCTCTCTCCTGAATTTCTTATCTAAGCTCACCAAAAAGATCTCTCTCCCACTACAAAGGCACTCGGCTCCTTATATAGGAGTTTACATAGTGGAAGCTGTGCGTGCTTGCAGGCGTGACTTGGGCGGCCATTGGGAAGTCGGCGCAATTGGTGGGGTCGGTGCAGCTTGGGCGACATTGGAAAGTTGGCGTGAGTTGGGAAACTGAGCGTGCTAGCTGGTGGGACCGGCGCAATGTGGGGAAGCTGTGCGTGCTTGCTGGCGGGACCGATATAATCAAGGAGAGAGTAGGTGTTTCTACAGATAGCAAAGTTTCCTTATTTTGCCTTCCTTCACGTGCGGCTTCAATCGGGGCATTGTCCATGCTAAGATCTGGAAGCATTATGTCCCTCATTGCCTCCTTTCCTTTTTTTAAGGTTCCGTATTCACACCCAACGCAATTGCATCATCTCCCTCGTTTGAGAAAAGGTTCTTACGGTTGGGTTTCTCTCTTTGTCATGTCGCGAGAGACGAATCATCTTCTAGCCAGCCAGATTCTCCAGGTGAAGGCGCGAGGTCTGATTCTTGCAGGAGCATCCCAACAAGGGTTATTCGGGTTAAGAAAATCATACCGGTATGTTTTCTTCTTCTTTGGTGGACTGACGTACGCTTTACCGCTTGTTTGATGAATGAAAAATTTCCCTTTTGTGCAGAGATATCCCGTTGGAGCATGCGTTACTGTTATCGACGAGGATGACCTAGTCGTTCCACTCCCTTCAAATCCAACCTTGTTGATTGCTGCAGACTTGGAGAACGCTGATTTAGGGCTCTCTTGTCATGAATACCCCTATGCAGGTTTGTCGTTTGGGACTCGTATGAGGTGTCTCTCCTCCAATTACCGGAATGTTGGCGGTTTCCTGGTGCGGAAAGAATTCGTGGTCCTTTATACGAGGATATGGAAGACATACGGCCATATCGCTACCAAGAGCGTAGTGAAGTGTTGTTCGTCCGCCTTGGTTTCCGTGGTGAACTGTCTTTTGCCAATGATTGCTGAGATGGAGAATATGTCCATCCGTGCTGCTGCAGATTCGGCCATTCAAAGGTGGGAGAACATGGTGTCCACCTGTGAATCCTTGGAGTTTAATATCAGCTGGTTGCGGCATCGTCTCAATATTGTGAAAGTCGACAGAGTGGTATTCTTCTTTGGTGTGATTGGTGATTTTTAGCACCAAATATCCTTCCTTAAGAACCCTGGATTTTACATGGCTGTTTTACGCCCTGGAAATCCTGTTTCTGTATGCTTGTGCATGGCCGAAAACTTTTGGCACCCCGGGATGAAATAGGGAGACGTTCCATTGCCGATGTGCTGCTATCAAGTCTTCCAGGACTTTGTTCCAAGTTAATCCTTCAAACCATCTTCTGAATCTTGGACTATCGTACGGAATGGGATGCGTTCAGAAGTCCCAGGTCATACTTCGGTTTGACATGATGGCAATGTGAATACGTGAATGTAACCTTCTGGCGTGCTTTTGGAGTTTTGGTGCACATGTACGGCTTCATGTTGAGAAATTCCCGCGGCTCGTAAAACCTCGATAGTGATGATGTTGAAATCAGTAATAACTTGGTTGTGGGGAGTGAAAGCATCTCACGCTGGTAGTCCCCATGCATAACGTACTTTCATTACATCGTCTTGAATCCCCCTCCACGGGATTTGATATAAGCCTATCGTACTCTTCTGGATGTGACACTTGGATGCTCAGAAATTACATGATGACGTATTCTGGATAGTGCAGGCTCGGGATCCTCCACGGCCTCGTAAAGTGTTGAAGGAGTCTTCTAGACAGAGAGGTGATGATATTCTTGCGCTGCACCCTTGAAGAGTAGAGGACCTTGTTGTGGGTACGGCTTTTTAGTAGACTGTGTCTTCGTAGCTTTGACAGTGAAGGGATCCCGTGTATATCTCCCGTCCTCAAGTATGGTTTACGTGTTTCCATCTTTGTAGTAATTCTTTGCTGCGGTGAAGCTCTGGCTGGTATCAACGAATGAGGGACAACAGTTCTTGGTAGGAGATGTAATCAGGAGAGACTACATTGTCGTGGTAACAAAGTAGGTTGGCTGACATTCTATGGGCTTCCGTGGAAGTAAAGGATTGGCTGGATGCGTAAGCGAGCAAACTGTCCATGATCACGAGTTTTAGTGAGATGGATTAAAAGGTGTCCATGACTACGAAGATTGGTTGGCTGTGACTATGTTCCTTGATATGGGGAGTGTGGAGGCACGACCCTTGCGAGAAGGAGTGTCGTTGAAGCGAACGTTGAAGCGAAGCCGCTGGAGAACGTTGATGCGTAGCTATTTTTGGAGAGAACGTTGATGCGGAGCTACTTCTGGAGAGAACGTTGAAACGACGTCTTGCAACTCTCGGAGCCTTGACGGTTACCATTTTGAAGTCGGAGGCCGCGTCACATTCTGTAAAACTCGACATCCTTCAAGAGAACAGAGGTTAGGAGTCCCCAGTTTCATCTATCGATCGTGCTTTCTAGGAGAGGTTGGGGTTTGGGAACGTCTTCCCTGGCTGGAAACGCCTGCTTTCCTGATGCAGTGCGGTTGAGGGGTGCAAATATGTCTTGACGCTACGCCTTGGAGAAACATAGAATCTCACATAACTGTTTCATCATAGATCACGACTTTGTGGGAGAAGTTCCGTCGTGCGGGTCCCGACGGAAGAAGGGTCTCCGTGAACTCAGGAGAGTTGTTGATTTTCTTTGCTTTCGATTTTGGAGAAGTCTTTCCTGATCTTTACGTGTGACGAAATTGGATTGCTTATCCCCTTCTACTGGGCGTTTAAGAGCAACGCGAGCCTCTTCATCTATAAAACACACGTCCCGCTTTGAAGTATCTTTTGTCTTTTCATCAAATCAACGAGTGCTAAAAGGAGGTCGGCCTCTTCCGGATCTTCCAAAGTATCTTTCCCCGATGGTGGAGTAGCGTTTCTCGGTGACGGTTGGAGCTTCCATGCTTGAAGAACCGTTGGGGTGGCGGAAGTGGCTCGGTTCTAGTGATCGTAAGTGTATCGTGCGAGAGATGACAAGGTTTTGATCACGAAGTTCTGGAGTCATGGCGTTGTTTCGAAGGGAGAGGATGGTGCTGGAAGGGCGCAAGATGTCAGCGCTGGAAGGATGCAAAATGTTAGCACAGAGTGTGGTACTGCGGCTAGCATGCGCGTGCGGCATGTGTGCCTGGCATGTGCGTCCTGGTAAGCGCGTCCTCGGCAAGCGCTCGGCATGCGCGTCCTGGTAGGAGCTTCCGGCATGCGCGTCCGGTAAAGTATTTGGATCGTCTTAGAATGGGCGCTGGCTTGGTGTGGACGCTGGTTAGGCATGGACGCTGGCTTGGATTTCGGCATGGTGTGAACCGTTGGCTTGTCACGGCGCTGGCTTGGCGTGGCTCGGACTTTTTATTGCGGGCCCAGTTGCCTCTTCCCATACGTAGCTCAAATAGGAAATCCTTTCCTTATTCAAATTCCAAAAAGTGTTATGCTCATGAAATGGGTTGGCTCCCCTTTTTTTTTACCTCGTATGTTTGTTGTCACGTCATGGTGTTAGCGGTAGCGCGGTAGTGATAAAGTGGGCGAGCATATTCCAGCTATGTACTCCAGCGTTTCTCTTTCAATTTGTTTTATTGTTTTCTTGTGCTGGTGCAAACCATAGCCATAGGTATGCCTTTCATAAACTTGTGGAAATACTTCATCATAAATAATTCTTCGAAAATCACTGTAATAACATCTTCTAATAGTGACAGGTAATTATTATTGTGCAAAGTAGGCACGTACGGGTAGGTGGTTTTTTTTTTTTTTTGAAAGGCAAACAAAGCGCCTGGTTTATGGTTTTTGTCTTCCTGGATTTCTTGGGTTGATAGATAAATGTTACCGTGACAATTTGGGTTATTCTTTTTGGAATGAATTGTTTAGGAGTTGATTGTTTTAGTTATGATTGAAAGTGACGCAAACATCCTAGGAAAACCATGGAACCGTGTGTTGGTAGATGACATGGGATGAAACATAACATGGCTATCGGTTTTATCAGAACTTGAAAAAGCAAACCACGTATTTTTGTCTAGATAAGACTTACTCGGTTTCTCAGATCTTCTGATGAGAATTAACTTTCCGGGTGCAAGACCAAGTTTTTTTTTTTTTTTTTGAGAAACATGGTCATGGGAAGTCCCTAGTCTTCCAAATCGTTGCTGAGTTGTCGGATAACCTGTGCCGTTAATCCCCGGGCGGATCGTTTTGCTTCTTGTGAGAAGTCCGATGTCGTCCCTTATCATGTCATGACTAATAATCGAGCCATCGAGTAAGCGAGTCGAATGGATCGCCTTCCTCTACCATCTTGACGTCGGGTCGAAGAATGAGATTCTTTGGTTGAAAATTGACATTGTAACCGAAAGATCGAACCTCCCATTTGTGGTCGCCAATTGTGTATGGGTAAAAATCGTTTTCGCCGATTTCGGTAAATTCGGTAGGTGAGTGAGAAACTGGTTCAAACCCTAAACAAATGTGCTGCACGTGAGCACTTTATAGATTCGAGAGATCAATCTGTACAAGTCCGGCCTAAACCAAGAAATGGTCGTTCCGGACTTGCTTCGGTCACAAAGTGGAAGAGAAGGGTTGATTTGGGGAGGGAAGCCAAGAAAGGTGTTGAGACCGAGAATAGTGCAGGAGAGTAGTATCTCGACTTGTATCGGAAAGTGAAAGCTTGGGAAGCTTGCATGGGAAGCTTGCAAGAGATGAAAGCTTTTGGAAGAGCTTGCAAAGTTGCCTTTCTAAGAGTGTAGTATATTTCTCCTGACCGAGACTTGTAGTCCGATGGAAATAGGTAAGACCTATTTATACAAGTCGAGATTGAAACGTACCACGGCCTCATGAAGGAAGAGAGTAAAGGGTGAGATAATGAGAGAGGTGGTAACCGCAAGGTGTTTATGGATGAAAACGTTTTCACCATTATTTCCTCATTTATTTGACCGCTTTATTCCTTTCCACGCTTTCTTAATGTGAGCGTAGTGTATGCTGCAAGCTGTGACCGCCAAACCAAAACCCTGGAAAGCATCCCCCCAGTTTGTGTTGATATCTCGAGTGTTGGTTGCACCTTGAGTGCAATTGGTGCCGCTAGTGGCGCATGTGGCATGTGCCATTGGCATGTGTGGAATGCCCTTGTTGCGGGTTGTACCTCGAGCGTAAGTGGCAATGCCAGAGCTGCTAGTGGCGTGCGTGGCATGTGCCAATGGCATGTGCGGAATGCCTTGGTGGTAGGTTGCACGGTTTGCAAGTTAGGCTACCAGCGTGTGTGTTTGGCATGTGCCAATGGCATGTGCGGAATGCCTTGGTGGTAGGTTGCACGGTTTGCAAGTTAGGCTACCCGGTGTGTGTTTGGCATGTGCCAATGGCATGTGCGGAATGCCTTGGTGGTAGGTTGCACGGTTTGCAAGTTAGGCTACCAGCGTGTGTGTTTGGCATGTGCCAATGGCATGTGCGGAATGCCTTGGTGGTAGGTTGCACGGTTTGCAAGTTAGGCTACCAGCGTGTGTTTTTGGCATGTGCCAATGGCATGCGTGGCCGTTAGGGCCGTGGCCTTGGTAAGAAAAGCTACCAGCGAGCATGTTGGCATGTGCCAATGGCGTGCGTGGCCGTTAGGGCCGTGGCCTTGGTAGGAGAAGCTACCAATGAGCATGTTGGCATGTGCCAATGGCTTGCGTGGCCGTTAGGGCCGTGGCCTTGGTAGGAAAAGCTACCTGCGAGCATGTTGGCATGTGCCAATGGCATGCGTGGCCGTTAGGGCCGTGTCCTTGGTAGGAAAAGCTACCAGTGAGCATGTTGGCATGTGCCAATGGCATGCGTGGCCGTTAGGGCCGTGGCCTTAGTAGGAAAAGCTACCCGGCGAGCATGTTGGCATGTGCCAATGGCATGCGTGGCCGTTAGGGCCGTGGCCTTGGTAGGAAAAGCTACCGGCGAGCATGTTGGCATGTGCCAATGGCATGCGTGGCTGTTAGGGCCGTGGCCTTGGTAGGAAAAGCTACCGGCGAGCATGTTGGCATGTGCCAATGGCATGCGTGGTCTGTTAGGGCCGTGGCCTTGGTAGGAAAAGCTACCCGGCGAGCATGTTGGCATGTGCCAATGGCATGCGTGGCCGTTAGGGCCGTGGCCTTGGTAGGAAAAGCTACCGTGAGCATGTTGGCATGTGCCAATGGCATGCGTGGCTGTTAGGGCCGTGGCCTTGGTAGGAAAAGCTACCAAATGAGCATGTTGGCATGTGCCAATGGCATGCGTGGCCGTTAGAGGCGTGGCCTTGGTAGGAAAAGCAACCAGCGAGCATGTTGGCATGTGCCAATGGCATGCGTGGCCGTTAGGGCCGTGGCCTTGGTAGGAAAAGCTACCAGCGAGCATGTTGGCATGTGCCAATGGCATGCGTGGCCGGTGGCCTTGGTAGGAAAAGCTACCAGCGAGCATGTTGGCATGTGCCAATGGCATGCGTGGCCGTTAGGGCCGTGGCCTTAGTAGGAAAAGCTACCCGGCCGAGCATGTTGGCATGTGCCAATGGCATGCGTGGCCGTTAGAGGCGTGGCCTTGGTAGGAAAAGCTACCAGCGAGCATGTTGGCATGTGCCAATGGCATGCGTGGCCGTTAGGGCCGTGTCCTTGGTAGGAAAAGCTACCAGCGAGCATGTTGGCATGTGCCAATGGCATGCGTGGCTGTTAGGTCCGTGCCTTGGTAGGAAAAGCTACCAAATGAGCATGTTGGCATGTGCCAATGGCATGCGTGGGTGTTAGGGCCGTGGCCTTGGTAGGAAAAGCTACCAATGAGCATGTTGGCATGTGCCAATGGCATGCGTGGCTGCTGGGGCCGTGGGCTTGGTAGGAAAAGCTACCAACGAGCATGTTGGCATGTGCCAATGGCATGCGTGGCCGTTAGGGCCGTGGCCTTGGTAGGAAAAGCTACCAATGAGCATGTTGGCATGTGCCAATGGCATGCGTACGGTGGCCTTGGTAGGAAAAAGCTACCCAATGAGCATGTTGGCATGTGCCAATGGCATGCGTGGCCGTTAGGGCCGTGGCCTTGGTAGGAAAAGCTACCAACGAGCATGTTGGCATGTGCCAATGGCATGCGTGGCCGTTAGAGGCGTGGCCTTGGTAGGAAAAGCTACCGGCGAGCATGTTGGCATGTGCCAATGGCATGCGTGGCCGTTAGGGCCGTGTCCTTGATAGGAAAAGCTACCCGGCGAGCATGTTGGCATGTGCCAATGGCATGCGTGGCTGTTAGGGGCCGTGGCCTTGGTAGGAAAAGCTACCAATGAGCATGTTGGCATGTGCCAATGGCATGCGTGGCTGTTAGGGCCGTGGCCTTGGTAGGAAAAGCTACCAACGAGCATGTTGGCATGTGCCAATGGCATGCGTGGCCGTTAGGGCCGTGGCCTTGTAGGAAAAGCTACCAAACGAGCATGTTGGCATGTGCCAATGGCATGCGTGGCCGGTGGCCTTGGTAGGAAAAGCTACCGGCGAGCATGTTGGCATGTGCCAATGGCATGCGTGGCTGTTAGGGCCGTGGCCTTGGTAGGAAAAGCTACCCGGTGAGCATGTTGGCATGTGCCAATGGCATGCGTGGCCGTTAGGGCCGTGGCCTTGGTAGGAAAAGCTACCAGCGAGCATGTTGGCATGTGCCAATGGCATGCGTGGCGGTGGCCTTGGTAGGAAAAGCTACCAGCGAGCATGTTGGCATGTGCCAATGGCATGCGTGGTTGTTAGGGCCGTGGCCTTGGTAGGAAAAGCTACCAGTGAGCATGTTGGCATGTGCCAATGGCATGCGTGGCCGTTAGGGGCGTGGCCTTGGTAGGAAAAGCTACCAGTGAGCATGTTGGCATGTGCCAATGGCATGCGTGGCCGTTAGGGCCGTGGCCTTAGTAGGAAAAGCTACCAGCGAGCATGTTGGCATGTGCCAATGGCATGCGTGGTGTTAGGGCCGTGGCCTTGGTAGGAAAAGATACCTGCGAGCATGTTGGCATGTGCCAATGGCATGCGTGGCCGTTAGGGCCGTGGCCTTGGTAGGAAAAGCTACCAGCGAGTATGTTGGCAGGTGTCAATGGCATGCGTGGGCTGTTAGGGCTGTGGCCTTGGTAGGAAAAGCTACCGGCCGAGCATGTTGGCATGTGCCAATGGCATCCGTGGCTGTTAGGGCCGTGGCCTTGGTAGGAAAAGCTACCATCGAGCATGTTGGCATGTGCCAATGGCATGCGTGGCCGTTAGGGCCGTGGCCTTGGTAAGAAAAGCTACCAGCGAGCATGTTGGCATGTGCCAATGGCATGCGTGGCTGTTAGGGCCGTGCCTTGGTAGGAAAAGCTACCAGCGAGCATGTTGGCATGTGCCAATGGCATGCGTGGCGGTGGCCTTGGTAGGAAAATCTACCAGCGAGCATGTTGGCATGTGCCAATGGCATGCGTGGCCGACTTGGCCTAGGTTGCATGGTTTGCAAGCCTAGGGCGCTATATTTGGCATGTGCCAATGGCATAGCGGCTTGGAAATATGGCTTGTGGTGCGTGTTGGCATGTGCCAATGGCACGTACGGCCATGTTGACCTAGTTGCACGTTTTGCAAGCCTAGGGCGCTACATTTGGCATGTGCCAATGGCGTAGCGGCTTAGTTTGGCATGGTTGCCAATGAGTGCGATATGTAGTTTGGTCTTGGCGTCGCTGCCATGGTGCGAAGTGTGCGGCTTGGTTTTGGCGTCGTTACCATGGTGCGCAAGTGTGCGGCTTGGTTTGGCGTTGTTGCCATGGTGCGCGAGTGTGCGGCTTGGTTTGGCATTGTTGCCATGGTGCGCGGTGTGCGGCTTGGTTTGGCATTGTTTCCATGGTGCGCAGTGTGCGGCTTGGTTTGGCATTGTTGCCATGGTGCTAGTGTGCGGCTTGGTTTGGCATTGTTTCCATGGTGCACAAAGGTGTGCGGCTTGGTTTGGCATTGTTGCCATGGTGCGCGAAGTGTCTGTGCTGGGTTTTGGAATTAGGGTTCTGTGTCGAAAACCCTAATTTGGTATTTTGAAAAAATACCCCTATTAATTATTTACACCTGAGTTAAATGCTCTTAGTTAATGTGTTGCGGGTGACACTAGGTCATGGGGTTTTACGATTTTACCCCTTGTTTAAAAACCACCATCAACAACCCCAATCTCGCCAGGTTATATATAGTAGTAAAAGAACTATTTTTTAGGGACCAGCCTTTTTTTGGGGGGACCATTCTTTTATTTTGGGTAAGATATTATAAGTAAATCTAGGTCACCCCTTATCTAGATATTTATGATAATACCTAAATTACCCTCTTATTATTTTTGGTTAATGATTAGTTAGTGTGATTAGTGAAATGATTTTGAATAAAGATTTGAGATTAAAAAATCAGATTTTTAAAAAAGAAGTAGAATTATTGAGAGAGAAAAGTTAGAGAAGATGAAGAAGAAAAACATGGAAAATAAAAAAAAAATTGAGTTCACTAAGCTAGACTATTAAAGTGATGAATTATTTCTTAGATGGTGAATGTATTCTTCCCCAAAGCCAATCTCAAGATGAAAACGATAGATTTTACCAACCACAACCGGAATAATACTATTTGGGTACCAGGTATGCTCTAAACTTAGATAATGTTGGTTGAATTGGTCCAAATTTTCAAAAAAATATGAATTTGTTAAGTAGATTTGGGCTTGTTCGGTTACCTTGTGTGAAGAACATGTAACCGAACTCATCTAAAAGTGTAGTTCGGTTACTTTTTCTAAACACGCAGGTTACCGAACTCTCCAATAATGGAGGTTTTTTGAAGTTCGGTTAACGGACATGTTACCGAACTTTGTAAATAGGATTACACTGTTATGTTCGGTTTGGCCGAAATGTAACCGAACTTTAAGGTCTATAAGTTCGGTTAGTTTGCAACTAATAGCTAACCGAACTTATGTAAAATAAGATTGCACATTAGTGTTCGGTTGTTTCGCAAACTTCATACCAACCAATATCTAACCGAACTACACACAATTAGTTAAGAGTTCGGTTTGTCAAGGTTTTTTGCGAACAAACCGAACATAGTGGGACAAGTTCGGTTAAATTGAAACTCAACATAGTGGGCAAAATAGCACAGTTCGGTTACATGGGATTTTTTTTTTTTTTTTTTTTTTTTTTTTTGTAATATTGGTAAAGTTCAGTTAGAAAATAGTTTTAGCCTTCTTTGTGAACCAACCGAACATAGTGGACAAAGTTCGGTTAAATCAAAAATCAAAATAATAGGAAAAATAGCACAGTTCGGTTACACTTGATTGTTCTTTTTTTTTGTAATATTGGTAAAGTTTGGTTAGAAAATAGTTTTAGCCTTCTTTGCGAACCAACCGAACTTTGAGTTCGGTTAATAAAAAATTAATTCGTGATAACCGAAGCGTTCTTCGTGTTTTTGGTTTCAGAATGTTCGGTTAGCAAACCAGTTTTTTTTTAAACTGTTCCTAACCGAACATGTCCTCAGAACTTCCATTTAAACCATATTTTGATGACTACTGCTCAAAATTTCAATCAAAAACGAATTAGAAGTAATAGGTTTATGGGAAAATACTTATGGATAGGTTTGTTTATAAAAGATTTATTAATCGACGATGAAAATTCAACGAATCGACCAGGCTAAAAATTTGATGATTTTGATTAGATTTGTATATGATCAGGGTTAGATGATCATAAATTGATGAAGAAGAGAAGAAGAAAAATTGTAGAATAGAGGAAGAAGAAGTTGTAGATTAGTTATAATTTTAATTAGGTAAAAGAGTAAATATGTTAATGATTAAAATTAAGTTATATATATATATAGAGGTGGTGGTGGTTGGTGGTGGTGGTTGTCGGAGGTGGTAGTGGTAGGCGGCGGTGGTGGGAGGAGGTGGTGGTTATATATATATATATATATAGGTGGTTTTTAGGTTAGTTTTAAATTAAATTAGTTTAAAGGTAGGTTAGTCATTTCCACACTTTTGGACACCCCTTATAACTATAGGGAAGGTGGCCTAATAAGACCATGATCCCCCAAAAAAAACCATGGTCCCTAAAAAATGGTTCTAATAAAAACCCTAAGCCATCTTACCACTAGAGCCCGTTTGGTATTGCTCCTCGCGACTTACTCTTCTTTTAAGAACCATTTTTTAGGGACCATGGATTTTTTTGGGGGGACCATTGTCTAATTAGGCCACCTACCCTACAATGTTAAGGGATTTGCCCCTTACCCTAGTTAAAATTAACCCTAATCTAATAACCGCCCCTAATTTAAAAACAAAAGAATCCCTAAACCTAGCCGCACAAAAAAAAAAAAAAAAAAAAAAAAAAAAAAAAAAAAAAAAAAAAAAAAAAAATTGAGGAGAAAATTGTTCTAATGTTCTTCTCTTCTTCCCCAAATCGAGTATAAGAATGGTTCTTCAAAAGAAAACTCCAAGACTCCATAGAAAATGTCCCGATTTAGCACATCTAGCAAATCAGAAATCATCAAAACCCCATTACTTTTAATTGAATAGAAATCATTTGATCATTTGCAACTAAAATGGTATGTATAGGCAACTCAACTGGTAACTTCTTTAAAATCATTTGATCACAGTGTCCATAGCGAATAATTAATCAGCAAGGAGAAAAGCAAAAGATCTAGAGATGAGGAATTAAATCACTACTCAAAAACAAGAACATCAAGATTGCATTAAAACCAAAAATATAACATTACAAGACTACTCAAGACTATGTTAAACTCTTAAACATATTTCACCTCTTTGATCAGCTTTTGGATATCCTCGGATGCATGGGTTTTACCGGAGAGAGCCGTATATATTTTTCTAGATGTATAATGAAATCAAAAGGCTTCTCTCTAGGTTAGTGTTTAAGAAACTATCAAATTGCAAACAACGTGGATCAGTCGTCGGGGTGATGGATATCTTTGACTAACCACGTCTAAATGCTATACGGGTATCCGTATTCCACAAGGTTTCGTTGGACGACTTGATTGAGTGTTGACCGTTTCTCTGACTTATAAATCCTTAATGTTTTTATGTTGTGTAGGTTGGAAAGCTGCAGACAATGCATTAGAGAGCACTTGTAACATCGGGGAAGTGTCACGGAGTACTTGTACGAAAAGGAACCAGGATAAAGTGGGTGACAAGCCAATCACGATTGAAACCATTAGAGTATCAGACCCATTATTACTCATAATATCCTGATAAAGTTAGTAGTCGAAGAATCATTCCCATGGATGTGCAGGATGTGGGATGTCACCAGCATCTGCAGCGGGATGTGGTTGTGCAATTGGTGTAGTCATTGTACTATTACTGAGATCAGAGCCCAGTAGAAGTCGCCAATGTAAATATGGTATAAATTCAGTGGGTAAACCTTTGAATTACACCAAAGAGGAAAGAATAACTCTGATCCAGGAAGTAGTACAATACTAATTTTACACAGAAAAGGCTTAATCTCTCCTTCTTAGGAGATGAGTATTTATAACCTTCCTAAATCCCTCTTGAGTTGCTGGATACCGTACACGTACACCATCTTGACTTCTTCCTCACTTTGACATCTCGAGTCCGTACACGTGTCCTTGATATCTCTTCCACTATGGAGCACCTCTGCTCTTGGATAGGGACTACCCTCTGTTGGGACCCATTTACTATTGGCACTCTTCCATTCAACTAGCGGGCGCCCCTTTTCCTTTCCCGTACTTTGTTGCAAGGTGTAGGGTCCTAGGGCAAGTCCCTACACTCTCATCATTTCTTCATTACATCTCTAAGGTTTGTCATAAGGCGTAGGGTCTTGGAGTAAGACCCTACACTCCATCGCTCCTTCCTCCCATGCTCATTGCCCCTTCATGTTTTGTTACAAGGTGTAGGGTCTTAGGGCAAGCCCCTACACTCTCATCATTTTCTCTTATCACGCCCATTGCATCTCCACGATTTACCATGAGGTGTAGGGTCCTGGGGCAAGTCCCTACACTCTCATCACTTCTTCCCTCCACGCGCACCGCATCTTCGTGAATTGCCATGAGATGTAGGGTCTTGGGGCAAGCCCCTACACTCTCATCACTTCCCCTTTTCGCACATATTGAGTCTCCACGATTTGCCATGAGGTGTAGGGTCTTGGGGCAGGTCCCTACACCCCCATCACTCCTTCTTCCCACGTACGCCGTATCTCCACGATTTGCCACAAGGTGTAGGGTCTTGGAGCAAGTCCCTACGCTCCCGTCACTCCTTATTCTCGCGCTCATTGCATCCCTATGTTCATGCGGTGTCTTCGAGTAAGTTCTTACACCTTGTTGAGGTGTAGGGTCTTGGCGTGGATCTCTACATCCCCATCACTCCTTCTTCCCATGTTCATTCCTTCTTCATGTTTATGTAGGGTCTTAAGGTAGGTTCTTACATCTTTGTTAAGGTGTAGGGTCTTGGAGTAGGTCCCTACATCTCCATCACCTCTTCTTCCCATGTTCATTCCTTCTTCATGTTTATGTAGGGTCTTAAGATAGGTTCTTACATCTTTGTTAAGGTGTAGGGTCTTGGAGTAGGTCCCTACATCCCCATCACCTCTTGCACTTTATATTTTTGGGTATCTACATTAAGTCCCCTGACTGACTGTTTACATATCCAAGGTAAGCAGCAGTCACGTAATCCTCAAGTCGTGGTATTCTTCTTCATTCATTATTAATTTATGCGGGTACGCATCACCTCCATCTTCTAGCTACGGTAGTACTCCCTACCTTACCCGTGGCCCTTGCTTCCGTATGCGTAAGACATATGAGATGCATCTTTACTTTATCACTTTCCATACCTTGCCCATACCGATCACCCGTACAAAAGGGGCTATTCAATCTCTCCTCATGCCTGTCACCACCCCTGTCTTCACGTATGCTTTCATTTTTTCCTTGCTTCGAGTACTAACCTCATCAACTTATTATTTCTTTGTCCATAGCTGATAATTTCTGCCCGATTCCTCTCCACGAACATCATCGATCTCACGTCGATCATGCAGCCCATGATGCTTACTTACCCTACTCATGGGTATGGGATGCTCTCATGTGCAGGCGCAACTTGCCCGTGAGGACCAATCGCACACGTCTCTACGGTGTAAAGTATCTTTATGAGCACAGCATCCGTTTTCCTGGCACAAAGTCCCCATGATGACCCGTCTGCCATATTCACCTACCATCTAGGCTGGGCAACCCATCATATGTCTCAAAAACAAATCTCGTATCCGTTCCTCTCACTTGAGTCCCCAACTGCCATGCTCATCTGCAATAGGAGGCTACCGCTCTTTACGCCATTACTGCTGTTGATGCGTCGCGTGTCTGCGTATCATTCTTCCCCATATGATGTGACATTTTACCTCGTTTTTGGCGAAAGTTTGTAGTATTCTCACCTCTCTCTGTTCTTCATCTATATATATAGACCCTCCTTGTCATTCGTTTTTATCTCCTCATCTCATTCTCTTCCTTACTCTTACTCCCCTTGGCGTTAACATATCATGAGCGATTCTGATTCCAACAACGACGATTCCACAGGCGAGGATAATCAACTCAATCATAGCACGGATGCCTCTTCTGATGCAGACACACTCACCCCAAATGTCTCTCAAAGCGCGGGTACTTCCTCCCTTCAATCTCGTAGGGGTCGAGTTATGTCAACGCAAGAACGTCGAGAACGTGAAGCCGGTCGTGAAGCTGCTGAGAAGGCAATACTACTGACTGATGGTTTCGACCAAGCCGCCCGCTCTTCCATCATCGTTGCCACTGCTACTGATGCGTCTTGGCTCTTAGCACGTGAACCTTCGAAGCCTTTTTCCTTGACAGTGCCGAGGTACCATACCTCACCGCTCGTCGAGGTGATCATGTACTTCCCAATGTGTCTTTGCTTGGCGCATCCACATGCCCTCCCGTATGGTCGAAATGGGTAGACTGTGTGCTCCTTGAACCTTCTAATGTCGAGATTTTAGATGAAATTGGTGTATATAACGCCCTTCAAGCTTCCAAGTTCAGGCATATAACACGCAATCTATGGGATCTTCGTCGTGTGGTTCTTCGCTGGGTGAAAGGGGTTCATACACTCTTGTTTGCTTGAGGATAGGCTACTCCACTCGGAAGACGTCGTGGCTATCTTGGCTCTCCCTATGCATGGTAATGCTCCTTATAAAAATGTATTGGAATCTCGTAATACCGAAGAGTAAAAATGTGCAGAGTGCTCCGCCAAGCTAGGAGTTGTTCTCTTCAAGAAGACGTTCCTCGGGTGCTCCTAAGAAGAAGAAACGGGCTGGTCTTAAGGCATGGGCAGATTTTTGGTATACACGAGTTGCTGTAAGTCCCTCGACTCATCGTCTTTGCCTATCATGTCGAGGATCACCCCTAAGCATGAGCTTGCGGCGTTACTGGTGTTTTGGTTATCCCATGACCTTTTTGAATATGGTGTAAGGGATAATATCAAAGACGAACTCATAGTAATGGCAGTATTGATGGTCAACAAAGTCTCTTTTCCCTTGGCTCCCATGTTCTTGGGGGGGTTGTACCGCTATCTTGACACCTTAGCCGGTGACCTCCAGTGGGTAAATCATCCTGATCATACCATTGAGAGTAATGCTGCCATGGCTTTCCTTCAAGTATGGCTATGGGAACACTTAGGAATTATCGTCCCTCCCCAAACTCCTTACATCTCCGCCATGAAGTTTGTCATCGTGCTGTGAACACTACTCGCGTCCGTCGTTCTACGCAGACATTATCTCATCCTCGCCTTGCTCTCTATAAGGGTCTTCGTCCCCATCGCGCCGTGCGCATTGTTGATGTTATGGATCGTCTTGAGGAATTCACCTTTTGGCCCTATCTGGACGGTGCTTGCGGTTTTCCCACGTATCGCTTTTCCTCTACTTCTCCTGATGATGAGGTGGTAATAGGACTTGAAGCTGAGGTTGATTCTTTTGCTTGGGACTTTGCTCTTGCGGTGACTCCTGGCCATATCCCAGGATTTTATGAAGGAAAATTTTGTGCTTTATCTTACAACATTCATCGTGTTGCTCGTCAGGCAGGTTTCGACCAAGGTGTTTGCGCTACTGCACTTCTTCCGTTTAGTGATGATGATATATTTGTAGCTAGGTGCTTTCACCGGTTTATGTTTATGGATGGGCGTTGTCGGGTAGTCGAGAGCTTTCCTTTTGAGAAGAATTTGCCTTACGGAAGTCGTGTCTTGTCAGCAACCAGCTTGTGGCAACGTTACTGGCGGGATCAAGTTCTGAGGATGACTAAATTTTGTAGTCTTCCCAGCGAGACTAAAGAAGGGCCTAGCCCTCCAGTTCTTCATCAATCTGGTCGTATTAAGTTGGAATCATCTATTGCTGCTGCGGAAGGTTTACACTCGAGCACCCGAGGTAGGGTAGTTGGTCCCCGCCGTCGTAAATCTAATCTTATTCGTTCGACGGAAGAGTACGGTGGTGAGGTTCCGGACGAGGTCTTGGCTGTTCCGATAGAGGTAAACTCCTTCCTTTTCACCCCGGCCATACGTCTTGATCTGATTGTTTTCTGATACTTCGTCAGTATGTTATAGTCTAACCGGTCGCGGCGGTCTGGTCGTACCCCTATTACCTCCTCACCGGTTGCTCAACTCCCAGAAGTACCTGATCATGCTGTTGTTCCCTATGGTAGGCCTCTTTATTACTATATTCCTCCTCCTCTGTCGTTATTGCACGTGCTTATTTATTTTGTTCTATAAATACGAGCTGCTGTGTTGTGTGTTTTTTTTTTTTTTTTTCACTTGCTAAACATTTCTCTTTCTTCGTTCTTGCTTTAGTCTATGAGCCTCCTCCCCCTCCTAGCTCTAGTCGTTCAGGTCGTTCGAGTCATCTCTCACTTCTTTGCTCGGTATTGTCCCTCTGTTCATCTTACCTTCATATACGTTAGTGTTTGGTCATCCCTAACTCCCCCTCCCTTTTTTTTTTAGGGAATGAAAGGCGGTCGTCGTATTTCGGAGGATCGTTCCGATTCCAATGATCTGAAACGTACCAAGTCGTCAAGCCATGGGGGCGAGGCTCCCCGTCCTTCGGTGTCCAGTTCTTCCAGAAGAAAGGTTCTTATGCCCACCTCTATTACTGACCCAAGTGTACCCGGTTTGGGCATGAGATAAAACAGGGTGACCTTGCGAACGATGGTGAAGGATATGTGCTAGTTTACGGCTTCTCGGGTTGCACTGTGACCACGGTGCTCGTTATGCTCGGATCGTGAAGGATCACGGACATATACCTATTTGGGGCCAGTTCCTCTTGGGGATGTTTTGGTAAGCTTCGTCAATGGCTTATTAGATGTCGTGGCTGGGATGGAGGATGAGGACGCCATTCCACACTCGGCTAATCAGCTGAGCGTGTGGAGGTCGTTAATAGACAGTGCCGCAGGCTTGGGGTTTAATGTTCAATGGTTGAGTGATAAGCTAACTGCACTCGAGCTGGGCACTAGCAATCGTCGTGCGGAGCTTTCTCAGATGATTGAGGAGACTCGTTCCCGTATCCAAGAACATGAAACTCGTCTAATTGCCCTTAGTACTGAGCAAAGATCCGTGGCTCAGTCTCTTGCAAAGCTTTCGATCAGTATTACTACCGAGAATAATGCTTTGGCCGAGGCTACCTCCCAACTTCGTGAATTGGAAACAGAGCTTGAGTCCCTCCCTTAATATGGTTGTATTGTAGTTGATGTCATATCGTCGCCCTCGCATGTGCGTATGCGGGTTGTTTGTTAGGTGCGTAGGCGTGTCATGCTGGTCGATCCTGCATGTTCCCTTTTCTTAGTATCTCTTTATCCTTTCCCTTTTAGGACCGCGGAAAGGTATGTACTTGGTTAGTTGTTATGCCAAGCCATGTATCCGTTTGAATCCTTGTGTGTTTCTGGTTTGTTTGTGAAAGTAATCTTTTGTGTGTTATTCATCTCTCTCTTTTTTTTTTTTTTTTTTTTTTTTTTTGAAATTCGTGTACTTCCTTGGGCGATGTGCTGGTAGTATAAAATCCAGTCTTGTGGTATACTAGCCCATACCTGTAATCAAATATCTTCTATCTTTATTCTTACCGCACAACCCCGCTTGGCTCGGAATATATAGCATATGCAATTATGCCTTCGCAGCTTCGCGGCTCATTCATATGCTAGGGGTCTTACGCATATGTGAAGATCACTTTGCTAACATGCATCAGCAACATGACGTTGAGTTAGCTCACGTCGAAGCCCAGAAGTCTACTCTTTTGTCATGTAACCGCATTGTTCCTATCGTTTTGGAAGAACAACGACTTATCATGAAATCGGAACGAGTTCGATTTTTATGCAGCGTGAAGACTGTAGGCGTTCCATTAATATGATTATGTTTATCTTTGGGTAATTGAATCAGTGTATTCCCTGCTATCGGCCTACACTGGTCACTTCGCCCGTCATTTCTTGAGGGAGGAGTTCGCCATGCTCTTGCATGGGGCTTATTACTCATAGTGCAATGATCGTTTTATGCTATATGCCTAACGTGTTTATATGTTACCTCAATCTTAATAAAGCATTTGTCATCTTGATGTGTCTGATGGCAAGAACACCAATGTGAGGTGTTGATTTGGTCTTGTAAATTACCCGTTGTTTTGTTTGTGCATTGATTGACATTATGCATGCATACACGTTGACGCCCTGGTTGTGCATGGGTCTTTGTTATTTGTGTAACGCTACCATGGTCTGTCTTCTTTCTGACTCGCTAATTGTTAGAATCTGCTAAGGTAAGTGTTGTCTGAGGATTCTCTCCTCACACTAAGTAACCGAGGTTCTAGTCACCCATCGACTACTTGCCCTTCTAAGGACAGTTTATGTTGGGGCATCTTCCCAGTACTATTGCTCTTGCTTTCTTTTGTTGTAAAGCGAGCCACACCGGATCTTGGTGTATCTGATCGCTCTTTCTTTCTTTTGATACGAAGTGAGCCACACCGAATCTTGGTGTATTTTTGGTGCTTTTGCCTTATTCTGTTTAAGGCAGCCACTGCTGCTATTATTTTACTCGCCTCCTTTTCGGGTGTGCATGGATGAGTTAAGAAAATAACACAAGGTAATATTTGTGCCCCAAAAGATTTTATTTATGAGATAGAAATTAACTTTTACATATAAAAAGTCTTAAGCCACATTCCGTTGACCTTATCATTAGCTTTGGTCCTTACCCTTTCCTTTGATCTTGCTTCCATCAAGGCGTTCAAGCTTGTAATACCCACTCTCCGCTGCTTCTCGGATGCGGTAAGGTCCTTCCCAATTAGGAGCGAATTTTCCTGCGCTCTCATTACGTTGTGCATGGGGCGCGATGGAAAGCACTAAGTCTCCTACTTCGAAACTTCGTGGGATGACCTTTTGGTTATATGACCTTGCCAGGCGATCACGATATGTTGTTGCATGCGCATCTGCCTTGTCACGACGCTCGTCAATACAGTCTAATGCCATAAAGCGCCTATTCTCATCAATGCCTACACCGAGGCAACCAACAAGACCTTGCTAAGGATCCTCAGTCGCAGTTTATACGACAACAAACGTCTATGGCATGACGAACTACCCATGGCACTTTGGGCATACCGCATTGCAAAAAGAAGCGGGATGAACGAGAATTCCAAGAGTCGCAGGGCCCATTTGCCTACTCTACCATTTTGAATGGGCGTGGTAGTCAGATAAGTCACCGGGTTGGATGCTGCAATGACATATGTTTGGTGCACCAAGAGGTAATGTCGCAATTTTGAAGCTGCCAATAACAATGGGAGGCATGCCTTTTCCACAGGCGAGTACCTGAGTTCAGCCCCTTTGAGAGCCTTACTGATATAATAGATAGGTATTAGGTGTGTGTCACCCATATCTTGTGCTAAGAGAGCGCCAATCGCCGTGTCTGTATTCGCGAGGTATAAATGCAGTGGTTTTCCTTTGATTGGCGGCCTCAGGACGTACGGGTTTGTTAGGCAACGCTTGATGCAATCAAAAGCCTCTGCTTGAAGTGGCCCCCATGTGAACTGAACATTCTTTCGGAGTAATGGGTAAAAGTGCTGCATGTACTGGGCAAGTCCTGGGATGAACCTTCGAATATAGGAGATTCGCCCAATTAGGTGTTGTAGCTCTGTCGTAGTCGTCGGGGCGGTCATTGTAAGTATTGCTTGCGCTTTGTCCTTGTCCACCTCGATGCCCTTACTCGTTACTTGGTATCCCAAAAATTTTCCAGAGGTCACCCCAAAAATACATTTGGCAGGATTCATTTTCAAGCTGTATTCTCGGCATCTGGTGAATACTTTGCGCAAATTAGGGATATGATCCTCCCTTCGTTTACCCTTGACCACGATGTCATCAATGTATATTTCCATTGCGGTATGGTTAAGATCATGAAAGATAAATGTCATTGCTCGCTGGTATGTAGCCCCTGCATTCTTTAGACCAAAGGGCATGACAACATAATAGAAGTTACCAATAGGTGTAGAGAATGCTGTCTTCTCGGCATCCGACTCCTTCATTTTGATCTGGTTATACCCACTTTGACCATCCATGAACGAGCGCAATTCATCGTCTGATGTGGAATCAACCAACATGTCGATGAGGGGGATTGGGAATTCGTCTTTGGGGCAAGCTTTGTTCAGATCTCTGAAATCTACGCAGCAGCGCAATGTTCCATTCTTCTTCTCGACTGGTACAATGTTAGCCAACCATGTAGGATGATGTATAGGCTTGATATATCCAGCAGCTAACATTTTAGTTATCTCTTCTTTAATTTTGTTTTCGATGTCGTGGTGAAATCGTCTACGAGGTCGCTTCGGCTTGCTAGTAGGAGATACTTTGAGCTCATGACATACTAAGGCTGGGTTCAGACCCGGCATATCTTCATAAGACCATGCGAAAATATCTTGAAATTCTCTTAATAAATCTTCTAACGCTTTGCTTTCTTCGGTGGTGAGGAAGTTCCGATTTCTAGCAACTTAGGGCAACTGTCGTGCCTATGTTTAATTGTCTCGTAGCCTCGTTGCTTTTAGGTTCGGCTCGGGGACGATGCGCTCCCGAATTTGATAGGGTCACCACTTTGACCGGGTGTGTTGGTTTACGCCATATTGACCTCCACTATTGGTGTGGTGCCCTCCTGTAATTGCTATAAGCGATAGACATGACGTCCGTCTGAGCGCACTTCCTTCTTGAACCTTGAAGCTTCGGTGTTATTGCTCCGCTTGTGTTTTTTCTGATTAGTAGACGTTGCCCCCTCCTGATAAGTGGTTTCCCAGTCTGGGATGGGAGTGGAATAGATGTGAGTGATTACTTCATTCGGTTCACTAAGGCCAGTGTAGAATGCGGCTTGACCATGTATGCTTCCTCAGGTGAAAATGGATTTTCTGTCGCGGAGATGCGTTTCTGTTTGCCTTTTAAGATGAACTTGACGCATTGGTGATATGTGGAAGGGACAATTCCATGCTTGTGGAGCCATGGTCGTCCTAACAACATGTGATAAACTGTTTCAACATTCATGACGTGGAATGGTTCTATTGATCGAAGGGGTCCTGCCTTGACCTCTATATTAATGGTACCTATGGTATACTGACTTAAACCTCCAAACCCTTGGATCCTGGTTTGAGACTTCCTTATTTCTGAGTCTTTAATACCCATGTTTTGCAAAATCTTTGTAAGGGACTAAGTTCAAGGAAGCTCCGGTGTCGATGAAAGCACGCTTGAAGGACTTCTTTCGAAGGGATGCGGTGAGGTAAAGTGGTCTAGTGTGATCACAATCCACTCGACGATCGGCCTCACGAAAATGTGATTACATTAGTGGGCAAGGGTATCGCCTATCAAGGTATGCCGTCATGTTTTCGTTAGTGCAATACGGGTAATGAATTCCGCGCCATCGACGTTGAGCTTGTGTGAAGCCTAGGGAATCGAAGAATTTCGCAAATAGCGGTTTCTTTACTACCTTTGCAGCGATGTACTCGGTGTTGTCTTTGCTATATCCATGGCTGCAACTTCGGCCAAGATGTCTACATGTTCGTCATCATGCGCCTCGGAGTATTCATGTTCACCCGTCTGCACTTCGCCCATCTGTACGTCCAAGTCTGTTTGTAATGCATCTTCTATGTGTGCGAACATTGCTGCTTGGTGAGCTGCGAACGGAGTATGTTGGATCTTATTAGTACCCAGATCGATTTCACCTTTCTTCATGCGGTTGTGGAACCTCCATCGTAATGTGCGGCATTCCTTTGTAGGATGTTCCACTTTACGATGAAATAAGCGGTAATTCTTTTCTCGTTTGTCTTGTTCCGTTGGCTCCTTTGGGGGTCTTTGGTAGCTTGATGTCATCATTGCGGATCCATTCCTTGAGCGGAGTCAAGGACTATGTCAAAAGAGCAGGGGTACTCAGGAGGTTCCTCTCTGTCGTTGGAGTTTGTTGGTCGTTTACCGCGTCGTTCTTCATTGTCTTTGAATGGTCGACGTCGTTGGTTACCTTCATCCCGAGCATATGAAACGCTGTGAGGCCAAGCTTTGCTTTTCGGCGTCCATCTCTTCTTCAGTAGCGTCCGTTCTTGCGCATGATTCTTCTAAGTCGGCAAAATTTTCCATGCCAAGCATTCTCTAATACTCGCCGTGTACCGCAGAGGTAAGGCAAAGCAATGCGGATGTTGACCAACTCCCTTCTCTGGGATGACGATGTTGCACCTCAAATATTCCATCCGGAAGCGTTTGACAAACACAGTCTTCTTCTCACCTACGCGGAATCGTATCTTGCATAAGTCCGAGATTGAAATCTTCACTGGCTTGGAGTAAAATTTTTGCATAAAAAGTTGCTGTAATTGGTCCCATGTCTCAATGCTACTTTGGGGAAGAGTGATGAACCAAGTGAATGCATCTCCTGTGAGAGACTTTCCGAACTCCCTTAGGCATACATGCTTGTTCGCAGCGTGTTCATTTAACATCATGGTAAAGCGGTGTAAGTGTTCCATTGCATTGCCCGTCCCGTCGAATAAAGTAAACTTCGGAGTTTTATACATAAGAGGCATTGGGCGGGCCACCACATCATGAGTAAGCGGTGATTGAACCGTGAACGACTTGGATGATGCTTCTAATCCATACTTGTCTTCGATGTATTTGGCCATCTTTAGTTCATCTATCGTAAAGTCTGTCTAGTACAACTCGTGGAGTGAATCGGGTGTGTGAGGGGTATGTACATCATGGGGGGTAACAGATATGTGCTCCCCGTTTGTGTCTCTTGGCTGTAACATGCACATTCTCGGTCTACCTCCTTCGCCAATCGCTCCATTATCATGAGTTATCGGTGTAAGTGTAGCAATACGCGCTGCCAGTTCGATGCGTCGTCGCTCCATATCTTGGAAATCCAACAATGCTTGCTGGAGTTCAGTAAGCGGCTCTCCCTCTGTCTGTGCAGGATGTGGGATGTCACCAGCATCTGCAGCGGGATGTGGTTGTGCAATTGGTGTAGTCATTGTACTATTACTGAGATCAGAGCCCAGTAGAAGTCGCCAATGTAAATATGGTATAAATTAAGTAGGTAAACCTTTGAATTACACCAAAGAGGAAAGAATAACTCTGATCCAGGAAGTAGTACAATACTAATTTTTACACAGAAAAGGCTTAATCTCTCCTTCTTAGGAGATGAGTATTTATAACCTTCCTAAATCCCTCTTGAGTTGCTGGATACCGTACACGTACACCATCTTGACTTCTTCCTCACTTTGACATCTCGAGTCCGTACACGTGTCCTTGATATCTCTTCCACTATGGAGCACCTCTGCTCTTGGATAGGGACTACCCTCTGTTGGGACCCATTTACTATTGGCACTCTTCCATTCAACTAGCGGGCGCCCCTTTTCCTTTCCCGTACTTTGTTGCAAGGTGTAGGGTCCTAGGGAAAGTCCCTACACTCTCATCATTTCTTCATTACATCTCTAAGGTTTGTCATAAGGCGTAGGGTCTTGGAGTAAGACCCTACACTCCATCGCTCCTTCCTCCCATGCTCATTGCCCCTTCATGTTTTGTTACAAGGTGTAGGGTCTTAGGGCAAGCCCCTACACTCTCATCATTTTCTCTTATCACGCCCATTGCATCTCCACGATTTACCATGAGGTGTAGGGTCCTGGGGCAAGTCCCTACACTCTCATCACTTCTTCCCTCCACGCGCACCGCATCTTCGTGAATTGCCATGAGATGTAGGGTCTTGGGGCAAGCCCCTACACTCTCATCACTTCCCCTTTTCGCACATATTGAGTCTCCACGATTTGCCATGAGGTGTAGGGTCTTGGGGCAGGTCCCTACACCCCCATCACTCCTTCTTCCCACGTACGCTGTATCTCCACGATTTGCCACAAGGTGTAGGGTCTTGGAGCAAGTCCCTACGCTCCCGTCACTCCTTCTTCTCGCGCTCATTGCATCCCTATGTTCATGCGGTGTCTTCGAGTAAGTTCTTACACCTTGTTGAGGTGTAGGGTCTTGGCGTGGATCTCTACATCCCCATCACTCCTTCTTCCCATGTTCATTCCTTCTTCATGTTTATGTAGGGTCTTAAGGTAGGTTCTTACATCTTTGTTAAGGTGTAGGGTCTTGGAGTAGGTCCCTACATCTCCATCACCTCTTCTTCCCATGTTCATTCCTTCTTCATGTTTATGTAGGGTCTTAAGGTAGGTTCTTACATCTTTGTTAAGGTGTAGGGTCTTGGAGTAGGTCCCTACATCCCATCACCTCTTGCACTTTATATTTTTGGGTATCTACACTAACACTTACATAGATGTAGTTTTAAATCTCAAACACCATTTCCATGTTCTTTACTTTGGATACCTTAAAATTAAGAAGGGACTTCCCAATTCCATACACATCTCCATCATTGAGAATACGAAAATGGTCGTCTTATTCAGGAGTAAGATCTTAGTCTCACAGAGAGGAGGAGAAGACTTGAAGCCTTATACATCCGATCGAAACTTTTTGGCTTCCAAGATTTGAATGGAACAGACTTCTATAGACTTATCTTCGACTGAATCCTGAGAGGACAAATCATTATGATAAATCAAGGTTAATTTTGTCTCCCACCATGCTATATGTAAAGATTCCCTCAAAAACACAAAATTCACTAATTCATAAATTCACAAGATTCTCTCAAAAACACAAAATTCAAAATTGTTGGATGATTGAGATCAGAAAGATGTGGAAACGGCAAAGTTATTTAGAATTTAGTAGTAGTGTTTGCCCTAAAATGAAAGAAAGGTTCATCTTCTTATATGGTAAACCCTAAGCCTCAGGACTAACACTATAGAGGCCTGTTCCTTGTCCAAACTTAAGCCCATATGATATAGGATCCTATCCTCCTCCGCAAACACAATTCTCAAAGTTATTTTTAAGTTACATGCTGCAAGTTCTGACAGTCACCACTATACTACCTCTTAGGCTGGTGATCAACCATTTCTATTGCAGCTTTATTTATTTTTGTGGCTTCTGTACTTGGTGATAGAGGAATGGCTAAATGCCGAATAAAGTGTGAGAGTTTTTTCAAGTACAAGGTGGGAAGCAGGGATGCTAAAAGTAGAAGATCAACCTTTAGATTCACATACAATTTCAATTTCAAGAAGAAAAAAGAAACTGCACTAAAATAAAAACATTGATTCGAATTCAGAAAAAGCTTTAAGTCTACTTTGATACGACCTTGAAATTACCGTACACTGTGAGATTACATGTCAGGCTCGAGGAAGTAGATCAAGGGATCCCAAGAGTATTTCGTGAACATGAAATTTGCTGGTTAAAATATATAAGCCAAGCAGGGAATGTCAATCTTACATTGATTCTTAGCTTTACAAGTACAACAATGTAAGATCGAAATCAAGCCAAGGAAGCAATTTATGTGATTGATGGATATAGTAAAATGTACAGCATTCTGATGCATCAACAGATTAAGCCTAAATAGAATTTAGATCAATGATGGATAATCCAATCAAAATTAAACATTACATAGAACTGCAACCCTGGCTAGTAAGAAAAATAAAAAAATGACGGCAATACAAACTTACACATATCTAGATCTACTTTAATACCGTCGTCCCTCTCATTGACTTGTACATGCAAATGGCATTAATAAAGGTTGCCAAACAAATGCAGATTTCAATAACTAAAAACTCATTCTACAACTCCTTGGATAATGAAGATCAGATCAAATCATAGAGAGAAAGAGAGAGATACAGTGTGGAGACGGCGGAGTAGTGTTAGGCCCTAGAAGAAAAAAGGCCATCTCTTGTGTTTATATAGTGGATAAATGAACCCTAAAGCCTGTCCCTATCATCAGAACTTTGGGTAACATAAGCACGTTAACCACCAGACTTCACCCTCATTTTGTATGTCTCTACTTTGTCACTTTATTAATTAATGGGTTTGATGTCTTTGAATCGTGGATGTGTGTTGAGTTGCACTACACCATCAGTCATTTCGTAACTACAGGGAAGGGAAGGCAAAAAAACACCTTGAAAACTACATTAACAACTTATTTTTTTAGCACAACAAATAAGATAAATTAAAACGCGCCGACACACAAACGAAAAAGAATTGTGGGATGATGAAGATCGGATGTTGTTTTACTTAGTCGATAAAAAAAAGGGAAAATGTTTTGTTTTATGAAATTGTAATAGTTTTTCATCAGGTTTGAATGTTTGTATTGTATTTTGGAGTGTACTAGTACTAGATTTTGTTTGGGCAAAGACTATGCCTATTTCTAAAAAGATTTGGAAACATATATATGTTGGATGATGAAGATCGGATCATAGAGATAAGGAGGTAGATGGGGCCGGCGGAGTAGTGTTTGCCATAAAAGAAAAAAGGCCATTTCTTGTGTTTATATGGTACTGTAAGGCTACATGTGCGATGCACATGCTTGAATTGGATTCTGTTAAAAATTTGATAATAATGGAAAGAAAAACTTAAAATAAAAAATTAATATCCTTGTTTGTACTCATTACCAAGATAATTTAAAGAGCTTTACAAATATATTAATTTTGCAAAAATCCGATGTGTATTTTTACAGATATCTAAGTTTTAATTTTTTTAATCTATTTTTAAAACAATGACATTCCTGTAAATATACAAATATATTAACTAAAAGCTTAGTTAATGGGGTATTATTGTCATGTGAAAAGGCTTCACCAAACAATTACCTCTTTTCTTTATCTTAGTATAAGATAAGATAAGATAGTGCATAAACCCTAGTAAGCCTGTCCATATCATCAGACCTTTTGCAGCTTGGCTAACCTCAAGCCCGAGCCTTGTCTTATAACTTTAGCCTCTTTGGTTAGCCGTCAGACTTCACCCTCGTTCTCTACGATTGAAAACCTCTTTGTATGTCTCGATAACTTCGGAACACTATGGACTGATACATATATGTTACATCCATATTTCGTAAATGCGGCTTCAATTTTCGTACAATTTTCTTTTCGTAAATGCAAGAAAGGAAAGGCAAAAGCAAACCTTAAAAACTACATTAACAACTTTTCATTGTTTTTAGCACAACAAAGACCATCATGTGCTGCTATTGGACGTAACCGTGAAGGTCAACACCAAAGTAGTTTCACAAAGGGATTTGAAAATGAGCCTCCTGTCATTGCAAAAATAAAAAGCCTACTGGTTTTTATTAGGAATCAAGTAGGCTGCAAATATGAACTATAACTCCAATATCCTCAATGGATCCCAACAGCATCCGCTGGAGGCTTAATGTGAGAATTGTGGAACAAATTAAGGGCTAGTTGAGCCGATATTCAGTTCTGCGAAGTTCAACTTTCTTCGGTGTGAAGCGGATTCTTGAGCTCATAAATTCTCTAAAAACGTTGAGCAGCATCGGACATCTTCTCAAACCCCTGGTCTCTATAGAATCTTAGTCCTATGTTCTTCCCTTTTCTGTCTTAGCCTCTCGTGTTTTTTTTTCTTTCTTTAAAACACGAGGAAACACAGTACAATGCAGTAGAGCCCCAAACAGGGGTTTGGAATTCAGAATTACTGGCAACACACCCTAAAGGCAGTACAAGGAAGGTGCGCAAACAAGAAAACACTAAGCCCAAACAAACCCCCCACCATGCCAACAAGGTCAGTGCAGTAGAAATATTTATCCCATCTGACTAATACAAGACAAGAAACACCTTCAGCCAATTGAAAGCTTGATTTCCCGGTGGTATCAGGAGCCTTTAATTTACCTCTTCAGTTGCAATGATTTTGTCATTTCTAGTCGAGGGTACAATCCACGTAATAGCAGCTGGAAGCCTCCTCAAAGCTGCTTCCCTTGATCCATGAGATTAATCCCTAGAAGAAGTAAGTGCCGTGTTTCTTCAACCCAACTTATGTAGTGTTGGCAACCTCCCCAAGAAAGCTTGCCAACGAAAGAATCCCACCTTTTACCAAAGAAAAAACAAACAATCTACAAAAGCAAATCTCATATACAAGAACAGTACATCATCAAGTATACGCAGAATTAACCAATATCCATCAACTTGTGATCATGTTCAATCCTAAAAACTCATCTATAACCCAATTGCTTCAAAGGGCAACAAGCACCAACATTTTTTTTTTTTTTTTTAATGTCTGAGGGTTTTTTGGGAGCATGAAATTTTCTGGTGAAAAAAGATGAGTCGAGCAAGGAATGGCAACCATCAATAGCTTCACTTTCAAAGTTGTGTGTGCTGTAAGGTAACATCAATAGCTTCACTTTGAAATCTTTGTTACTCTCCGAATGGAATGTATTTTCTCTACTGGAAAATCTCAGCAGTTTAAAACCTAAAAACTTTTAAACTGGAGTTACCTTTGAGAGGAAAAATCATTATGTCAAATCAAGGATGATGATTGTGTCTTCCACCATGCTTTACCGAGATTTCCCACTCAAACCCAAAATGTAATTCGTAACTCATTCTTCCAGTTTCTTACTAACTGATACTCACTCAAACGAAAAACAAGAATTGTTGGATGATAGAGATCAGAGGTAGGAAGCGGAGGATTTGGTTTACAATGTAGGAGTGTTTTCCCTAAAAGAAAGAGATGGCCATCTTCTTTATATACTAAACCCTAAGCCTGTCCTTACTACTAGAGCTTGGGCAAAAGTTGTCCAACTTGAGCCCATTTTGTTTTTTATTGTTTTCTTCGCCCATTCGGGAAAAGTGGGAATTATATAAATAACCTCCTTTTTGACGGGCTTCAAAATTATCCTTATGAAGCAATAAAAATGAACCGTTTTTTTGGGACCATGGTTTTTTTGGGGACCATGGTTTTATTTTGGGTAAGACATTAGAAGTAAATCTAGGTCACCCCTTATCTAGATATTTATATTAATGCCTAAATTACCCACCTGATTAATTTTGGATAATGATTAGTTAGTGTTAATAATAGTTAGTGTGATTAGTGAAATGATTTTGAATAAAGATTTGAGATTAAAAAATCAAATTTTTTAAAAAATATAGAATTATTGAGAGAGAAAAGTTAGAGAAGATGAAGAAGAAAAACATGGAACATAAAATTTTCTTTGAGTTCACTAAGCTAGACTATTCAAGCGATGAATTATTTCTTACATGGTGAATGTATACTTCCCCAAAGCCAATCTCAAGATGAAAACGATGGATTTTACCAACCACAACCGGAGGAAGACTATTTGGGTACCCAGGTATACTCTAAACTTAGATAATGTTGGTTGAATTGGTCCAAATTTTCAAAAAAATGTGAATTTGTTAAGTAGATTTGGGCTTGTTCGGTTACCTTGTGTGAAGAACATGTAACCGAACTCATCTGAAAGTGTAGTTCGGTTACTTTTTCTAAACACGCAGGTTACTGAACTCTCCAATAATGGAGGTTTTTTGAAGTTCGGTTAACGGACATGTTTTACCGAACTTTGTAAATATGATTACAGTGTTATGTTCGGTTTGGCCGAAGTGTAACCGAACTTTAGGCTCTATAAGTTCGGTTAGTTTGCAACCAATAGCTAACCGAACTTATGTAAAATAAGATTGCACATTAGCGTACAAAGTTCGGTTGTTTCGCAAACTTCATACCAACCAATATCTAACCGAACTACACACAATTAGTTAAGAGTTCGGTTTGTCAAGGTTTTTTGCGAACAAACCGAACATAGTGGGACAAGTTCGGTTAAATTGAAACTCAACATAGTGGGCAAAATAGCATAGTTCGGTTACATTGGAATTTTTTATTTTATTATTTTAATTTTTTTTGTAATATTGGTAAAGTTCGGTTAGAAAATAGTTTTAGCCTTCTTTGCGAACCAACCGAACTCTGAGTGGGAAAAGTTCGGTTAATTCAAAAATCAACATAGTGGGAAAACTAGCACAGTTCGGTTACATTTGATTTTTTTTTTTTTTTTTTTTTGTAATATTGGTAAAGTTCGGTTAGAAAATATTTTTAGCCTTCTTTGCGAACCAACCGAACTCTGAGTTCGGTTAAGAAAAAATTAATTCGTGATAACCGAAGTGTTGTTCGTGTTCTTGGTTTCAGAATGTTCGGTTAGCAAACTAGTATTTTTTTAAGCTATTCCTAACCGAACATGCCACTGTAACTTCCATTTAAACCATATTTTGATGACTACTGCTCAAAATTTCAATCAAAAAAGAATTAGAAGTAATGGGTTTGTGGGAAAATACTTATGGATAGGTTTGTTTATAAAAGATTGATTAATCGACGATGAAAATTCAATGAATCGACCAGGCTAAAAATTTGATGATTTTGATTAGATTTGTATATGATCATGGTTAGATGATCATAAATTGATGAAGAAGAGAAGAAGAAAAATTGTAGAATAGAGGAAGAAGAAGTTGTAGATTAGTTATAATTTTAATTAGGTAAAAGAGTAAATATGTTAATGAATTAAATTAAGCTATATATATATATAGAGGTGGTGGTGGTTGTTGGTGGTGGTAATCGGAGGTGGTGGTGGTAATCGGTGGTTGGTGGTGGTGATAATCGGAGGAGGTGGTGGTGATAATCGGCGGTGGTGGGTGGTGGTGGTGAATGGAGGTGGTGGTGGTAATCGGTGGTTGGTGATGGTGATAATCGGAGGTGGTGGTGGTAATCGGCGGTGGTGGTGGGAGGAGGTGGTGGTTATATATATATATATATATATATAGGTGGTTATTAGGTTGGTTTTAAATTAAATTAGGTTAAAGGTAGGTTAGTCATTTCCACATTTTAGGACACCCCTTATAACTATAGGGAAGGTGGCCTAATAAGACCATGGTCCCCCAAAAAAAAACCGTGGTCCCAAAAAATGGTTCATAAAAATACCCCTCTCCATTCAAAGCCCATCGGAGGCCCAATTAGAATTTTACTAGATTACTAAATTACCCTTTGTATATAATTAATATCTTAAAACAAAAAAACAGTTGATCCAACGGAAAGAAAGAAAAACGAGTTGGAGAGAGAGAGCAGAGCTGTTCTTCCGTCAGCTGTAAATCAGAGAGAAGAAATTCGAAAAATTATATTTGAAATCAACAGATTCAACAACAGAAAATCATCTTCTTCTTATATTACTGAATCTCTTTTCATCAACATCCTAATTAACAACAATCAATCTTAGATCTGAAATCGTTTCTTCATCAAAAACAAAATCAACAAAAATTTTGCGATCTGAAACAAATTGGTAATGGTGATTCGTTATTGAAGATTAGTAGAGATTTATTTAATATTTGCATGCTCGATTTGTAGTATCTCAATCTTCATATTTGATTTCAGTTTTATTTGTATTTTCTGTTGCAGAGATCGAGAATTTGAAAGCTTGATTGCTTGTGTTTGATTCTTCTAGATTGATTGGTATCTTAAACAGGTAACTTCTAGATTGATTCTTCTACATATTATTTAAATTCGAGATCGTTATTGATATCTTAAACAGGTATTCTTCAATTCTTCAATCTCCAATATCCGCTGCAATGTACTTTGAATCAGTTCTATTTTTGAATTATTCTGTAGAATTTCATAGTGTTGATGAGTTAGTAGGTGAATTATTTTGGATAATACTGATTGTTGAAGAATTATTTTGAGTATACTGAATGTTGATCAGTTTTGATATAATTAGAAGTTAGAAGTTAGTGTAATCAATTAGAATTTACAAGTTAGTGTTTATATACTCAGTTTACATATATAACGTTCGACATTGAATATATCTTTAACGAGGGGGCGCAGCCCCCGAGTGATGTGCGACGAAATCTGAATTTGTATCTTAGGTTAGGTTTAGGCATTTTCTTATGGTTTACAGTGAACTTTTTAACATGGAGCATGTATGTTCATGTAGTATTTCATGTTGCAGGTTCATATTTGCACCGATTGCATACTAATTCGATGCGTAGTAACACATGTGATGCTGTTTATGTTGTTTTTTTGTTTTAAAGTCCTTGTTGTTGACACTAAAAATTTGTACAATATTCAGATTTTTTGTATCAACATTGGTTGTTGATTCAGGTTTGTTGAATCAACTTTCATTGTTGATGGAAATAACCTGGATAAATTTATGATTATGGTTGTTGATAGCTGTTTTATTGGATCAACATTGGTTGTTGATGTAGGTTTGTTGGATCAACTTTCATTTTTTGATGCAATAACCTGGACCTTTTTCTGATTATGGTTGTTGATAGTTGTTTTTTATTGGATCAACATTGGTTGTTGACTGATTATGGTGTCAACATCGTTTTTATGTTTTATTAGATTTGTTGATCCAATTTGACTGTTTTATTATTACAGGCCAAAGATGGTTGTTGCAGAGTTGACTTTATCCAATTTGACCGTATCGCATGCTGTTTCACAGTCAACTACTGTCAGCGAGATGATTAGTGTGGTGAAACAATACTGGCCTTATGTACCTGAAGACCTCGTACTTTTTGGTTACACTGTAGATGGAAAATCACATGTTATCAATCACGATTTGGAGTTGAGGTTTTTCATTCACTACTGCATCTTTAAAGGTGATATTGTGAAGTTTAACATCCAGTTTAAGATTGTTGTTGATTCTATTTCTCCTTCTTCTTCTGTTGCTCCTTCTTCGTCATCATCAAGCTGTGTTTCAAATAATGAGATTGTTGTTGTAGAACATTTGACTGATGATTCATCTTTGGTCAAAAGGGTCCCCAAGAAGTCAGATGCTTGGGCCAACATCTTAACCGGGGTAGGGAAGGGTTTTGAAAGTAAAATCGATTATCGTGATTCTGTTAAGAAGTATGAATATCATAGTGGTTACAAACTTGACGTACGTAAGAGTGACAAGACACGTTACATTGTGCGGTGTATGAACAAGGAAAGTCAAAATTGTAGCTGGAGGTTTCATGCATCTCTCGTTGCCAATACTAAAGGTGTGTTTCAGTGCAAGACATTTCACGGAGAGCATGCATGTCATTTAGCTTCTTCTGATCCATCAAAAGTCAGGATGACGAAGTCTTTTCTGAAGGATATCTTAATAGATGAATTTTGAGCATCAAAGAAGTAGAAGACTACTGCTGATGTCTAAGATCTGCTCTATCATGAATATGGTATTGATCTCTCGTATAGTCAGGCATACCATGGGTTGTTGTTCACTAAAGAGTCTCTTTGGGGTGATGACATCAAGTCTTATTCAGACTTTGTTTGGTATAAGGAATCAATTGAGCATTATAATCCAGGAAGCGTCGTCAAGTTTGAGTATGATGGTGTAATGAAGCAATTCCATATATTTTTTGTTGCTTTCCAAGCTTCCATTACTGGGTTCAATAAGTATTGTCGTCCGATGTTATTCATTGGTTGTACTTTTCTCACTGGGAAGTATAAGGGAGGTCTTATGGTTTCTTGCGGGAAAACTGGTAACCAAGGTATGATTTTTAATGTTTTTTCCTCTTTCTTAATTATTAAGTTTTTAAACTTTTGTTCTTGAATCACACAATATATGGATTTCAATTATATGGATCACATAACTTTTTGTTCATCCCATAACTACTGTTTGTTGATCACATTTTTTTGTATCAACTTTTGTTGTTGGTCCATATTTTCAATTGTTGATCCCATGACTTCTGTTGTTGATCCCTTAATTTCAATTGCTCACACCTATAACTTGTTCATGGGTCATTTTTTGAATCTTTGGTTCTTCTTGTATTTTGTAGAGATCTATCCAGTTGCATTTGGAATTGTACCTTGCGAGAATTATGAGAGTTGGGAATGGTTCTTAACCAATTTGAAGGATATTATCAGTGAAGACCGTCCATTGACCATCATATCAGACCGTGGAGCTGGCCTTTTGAAGCATGTTCCTATTGTCTTCCCAAAGGCTTACCATTCGTACTGTTTGTCCCACATGAAAGGGAATATTCCGGTTCCAACGGGCAAGAGCAGGCAAACTGCTGTGAAGTTGTTTGAAGAGTGCTACACTGCGTTAACAAAGGAGAAATTCTATGCTGCTGCCAAAAGTATGAGCAATCTGAAGCTGGATTCAGTGATTGATTGGATGGTGAAGATTCCATTCTAGAACTGGGCTGCTCATTCGTTTCTAGTAGAAAGGTATAGTGAGAACACATGAAACATTACGGAGATTTTTAATAGTGTGATCAAGCATGATAAGCGCCTTCCAGCACTTGAGCTTATCGACTGTTTTCGTGCTAAGGTAATGGTGCAGAACTACAAGAGGTTGGTGGAGTCTAGTAAGTGGACTTCAAATCTTACTCCAAAGATACAGGCTAGGCTCAACAAGAGGGTTACCGACTGCCGTTTTTACAAGTTCCGTAGATCTAGTGATAGAGTTTTTGAGATCATTTCTCCTACTGAAAAGCACACAGTCGACTTGGATACTAAGACATGCACTTGTAATTGGTGGCAGAAGCATAGTTTCCCTTGCACCCATTTAATGAAAGCGATGTTGCAGATTGGGCCAGACGAACCTTACAAGCATATCATTCCTTATTATACCACCGAGTACTATAGAGGTCTCTATGCTAGACCTATCTATCCTATCCATGATAGTGAGAGGCCGCCTAAATTCAATGAGGAAGGTTATGTCTTTCCTCCCAATGGTGGTCGTGAGTCAGCTGGAAGGCCAACTACTTCAACGTATAGGGGTTCTCGAAAGAAAGTTCGCAAGAAAAGGAAGTGTGGCCAGTGTGGGAGACTTTCCTTATTAAGTATGGAAACTTAAAAGCCTTACCTATTAGTTAACAATTCTAGACGGTTAATCAAAAACCGTGCAGATAAACTATTTCTCTCGACGGCTAGAACTTTCACCGTCCTAAATACTACTTGTTGGGACGACTTCGAAAAATTAGGCGTCCTTAGATCCAACCTGTTTTGTAGTGATCTCCATATGAATACTACATAATGACATATCTTCCAACATCAATAAGTATCCCATAAGCACCATAATGGTGTACTCCTTCCACCATTAGGTCTCTCACATAACCAGGATTCCATGACTAAAACACGTAGCCTAGACCTCCTTAAATAGGAGTCACAAACTTGGTTCCCAAGTATTAGCCTCCTTGGTTTAGGAAACCATCTCCAATTAGGAAACCATGGTTAATTTTGGTATTCCATATTTATGGAAGTTGACCTAAACTAGGGAATCACCGTTTCCCTACATGATATATAGACAAAAACATGAAATACAAAATTACGTCTCATTTATTTAAATCGCTAGCTTCCTTGGATAAGGTCTTGTAACCTGCAATTCTATGAGTAAGGCACATGCTTCAATACAGATAAAAATGGAATATTCGACAGATATCTGGTAAGCTGAGTCTTTTGCACTCAATCCAGATAAAAATGTGAGAGCATCTGAACGCCTTAGCCACGACATTAGGCAGATAATCCCAGAATCTCAACCCACATAATTTCTTGGCAACACTATTTTTAATTGAACCCATCAAAGACTTTAATTTGTCGACTTTTACCTTCGTCAAGAAAACAGAAATGTTAAGTAGGTGCTATAATGTTATTTAAAATTTTCATTGTTTCCTTTTTCTTTAAACCAAACGACTAATCAATAATGGAAATCCATACGAGAATTGAAGAATGCCATGCAAAACAATAATCAATAATGGAACAGTAACTTCAGTGTGATAGAGTCCAACATAAGACCGAACACATGGATGATTAGGAAATACAAACACGTAACTTTGAATCTCAAACACTATTTTACATGTTGACAATACTTATATCTCTCTCTTCCGCCGCCACTGGTGTCATACTTTCTTCTCAGAATTTAAAATACATAACTCTCGAAATCAAGTAATTTTTTCGATTGGGGATTAAAAAGGAATAACCTTCAGAGATCCATCTAGTACACCGTTTAAAGTAAAAAGTGAGATACATGTGACTCCAATACAACCTTTTTCCATTGTAATGTGATCTCATGCTCAATAACTAATCATCTAATGAGCTCTGCATCCAAGTAATGGTTTGCACAAATGAGCATCAGCTACAGTCACGTAACACCTTGGGATTTCAGCATATCGGCAGCTTCAATGCATTGCTGACCCATAAATCAAATCATAGAATAGCCACTTTTCTAGCAAAACAAAAAGTACATAAACACTAAATCGTTGCTTGCATGGGTTCAAAAAAAAACTACATCAAACATCGATTTACTATTGAGAGGAGAAATCATTGTGCAAAATTAAGGATGATTGTGTCTCCTTCATGCTATATGTGTAAATGTTCCGACGCAAATCCAATAGTCAAATCCATGTTATACGTTTCATCTCCACATGTTGCCATGGAGGAGTTAAAAGAGACCTGAGCAGTTTTGGGCTCCTATACTCGACTGTTATGAGTTACATAAAAGGTTAATTCTTTTAACAAATTCTAAAAATTAATAAGTTTAACTATACACATAAATGAATAATACCTGACGGACTTTGCATCACCAATGACCCATCTTCATAGGTGCATGTGTGTCGGAGCCAGACCATTCACACACTCACCTGTTTTGACTTGATGGCAGAATTACCTGAAACTTCTTCTGAGAGGAGAAATCATTGTGTTAATGAAGGATGATTGTCTCTCCTCCATGCTATATGTAAAGGTTCCGACACAAATCCAAGATTCAATTCATAACTCATTCTTCTTGGAGATCTGATTTAGTTCAGAGATAGAGAGATGTGGATGTTGGATGATGGAGATCAGATTTACTTCACAGAAAGATATGGATGACAAAGATGAGATTTAGATTTAGTTCAGTGAGAGAGATGTGAAAACGGCGCTGTTTGATTTCAGGATTGAGTAGTAGTGAGTCTTTACTCATTGTTTGCCCTAAAAGAAAGAAAGGTCTCTTATATACTAGGTAGTAGTATGATAAAACCCTAAGCCCATCCATAATGGAGCCCATTTGGTATAGTTTCTAGGGCTACAAATGAAAGCCGTTTTGGGCATATCAAAAAATTACCGGGCACATTTTGTCTAAGTTCGGCTTAAAAGTTATCAGCTGAACCTTGCGAACCTAGGCAAAAAAAAAGTTGTGAGCCTAACCTTGAGTATGCCCAGTAATTTTTTGGTATGCCCAAAAACATGTCTCCTACAAAACACAATTGTCAAAGTTATTTTTTAACCACCACTTTCTGAATTGAGTTGCATATCTTGTAATGCTGAATTGAGTCACATATCTTGTAATGATGCTGATCAACCATTTTTATTGCCAGCTTTATATTTATTTTTTGATTTATGTTGTTGACGATGGAGGAATGGCCAGATGCCGAATGCAGTCTGAGAGCTCTTTCAAGCACAAGATGGGAAGAAAGCAGAGTTTTAGTTTACTTTAGTTTTCTCTTTTCCTGGAATTTTCTTATGTTTTTTTGTCCCGTGTGTTTATGCCGTTTTTTTAACCGAAACTATTATTTGGTGTTACATTCATATAATTTGAGGAAAAGTGGAATGGAGAATTTTCAAAGGGGCGGGGAGGCTCACCCAAGGGTGGGTATTCTCACCGCGCGACGTGGTCGCTTATATGACCTAGGGGTTTAAAGGGTTTGATATAGCATATAACCTGTATATATGACATACAATAATATATGGTTGGGTTTGGCTGCTGTAGATTTTTTGGCCAAGCATAAAATGGTCATTTTATGATTAGGGGGCTAAATGATAACTTTGTAATTGGATAGCCTAGTCCAAGTTAAACAACCTAATCAAAACACGTACACTTAAGCATTATGATGACGGTTCATCTTCCAAGCTCCATGAAGCAATGTTCGAGCCTAAACACAAGACAAAGTTTTAGACAAGTTGAAACTCGAGCTTGAGTCAAGGTGAGATTAAGTCTAGGCACGGGACTAAGCGAGGAAGATGAAGCTTAGCCTTCAACTCGGGCGAAGGGGAAGCCTCCGCAAACACAGAGCTCGAGATTAGCCTAAGATAAGGACCGACCCGAAGACGAACCTCAGGGTAAGTTAGCTTCCACCCTTACCTTAGCTTCAGCCTCCGCAAGACAATGATCCCTTTGGCCGGTTCAAGTAGGCATGACAAAGGAGTGAGTTTGCCACTTTTGCGTCCATTATAGGCTTGACAAAGTGGTAAATCAGCCATGTGAGGTCCAGTCTTTACCGAGCAATGTAGTATTGACCGGGCAATCGCCAAGTGTTGCGACCTAGTAACCATCACGGAGGATTGAGTATTTATCGCTAAGTAGATTTTTAGTATTTTAAAACTTCTTCTCTCCTATTTGAGTTACCTTTCAGAGTAGAATCATTATGCTAAATCAAGGAGATCAACCTTCAGATTTAGGTACATATTCAGTTTCAAGAAGAAAAAATAAATTACACTAAAATTAAAATATTGGTTCGAATCCAGAAAAAGCTTGAAGTCTACTTTGAGCTACTACTGATTTCAAACCTTGTGAATTAAGGTTGAAATGACCGTGCATTGTGAGATAACATGTCAGTCTGGGGAAGAAGATCAACTTGTGAATTGAGCATCAGCATGAAGTACTTCCACTTCTTAACAGTATTCTTTGGACCACCACTATTACCTTAATTCACTGGATCCCCTTGCTCATACAAAATTGCATACACCTTCGTCAGTTTCAGATACTCATTTCCAACTCTACTGTTTAGCTGCTTACACCATATTCTTGACTTTGTTCCACACTTAAAAGCCTTGGAGACTCGGTTGCATCAAAAAGCTAAGATTCCAACCTACATGGACTTGTTGACGAATGCCCTGTAGCATTAAAAGAAACATTTTATATGCCAGCACTTTCAAACTCAACAAGAAGCAGGTTTTATCGCAGTTATGCACATACTAAAATCATAACACAAGTTTCAGAAGGCAATGAGCATCATCGACATTTCAATTTCCGGCTTTTCAGTTTTTTGTTAACATCCGAGAGTTTTTTGTTAACATCCGAGAGTTTTTTGTGAAATTATATAAGCCAAACAAGGAATATGCCAAAATGTAAAAATGAAATCAGACTAAGGAAGCAATTTAATACAGAAAAATGTAACAGCATTTTTGATACATCAATAGATTTAAGCCAAAATGAAAATAAGAAACCCAAAAGGATCATGTAACAGTAATGAATACTGGAATCCCAACTTCAGTATAACATGGTAATAAATTTTCTGTAGTATTGAGACATTTTAATTGTTTGAAATGCAGAAGGAAAACTGAACATTAAATTCACTCAAAATTAAACATTAATCTGAGGGAGAATTCCAACGCTGTAGTAAGAAAAAGAGTTAAAAGAAAAAGGCAAATTAAGAGATACAAACTTACATATCTGGATCTACTTCCACATCATCGGCTGTCTCAATGGAATGTATATGATGACGGCGCTAATATAGAACATAATTGACGAGGTTATCTCCCAGGTTCAGGTGCAACATCACTTAATGTTGAGAGGAAAAATCATTGTGCTGAATTTAGGATGATTGGTTTGTGTCTCCTCCTTGCTATATGTAAAGGTTCCCACACAAATCCAGATTTCAAAGATTCATAGCTCATTCTACAACTCCTCTTTTTTGTTTCTAATTAATAGATACACACTCAATTAGATAACAGAAAGAGAAAGATGGATTGTGGAAATAGCGGAGTGGTGTTTGCCCTAGAAGAAAAGGCATCTCTTGTGTATATATAGTGCATAGACCCTAAGACAGACCCTATCAAGCCGAGGTTTGGCTCACCTTGTCTAACTCAAGCCGAGCTTTGGCTAACTTAAGCCCCTCCGGTATTGGACTTCGCCTTATTCTCAGTTCTCACCCTCTTAATTTATCCTTCAGACTTCGCCTTGATTCTGCACAATTGCAAATAATGTAGCTTGTCGATATGCCTGCACGAGACCTCTTTGTATGTCTCGGTAACAAAGATGACTATAGGGACTTCATCAAATTTGGTTTAGGTAGAGGGAAATCCCACTTTATCTCAAACTCAATCAACCTCTGAAGTAAACAAAAGAATAATGGCAAACGGTTTGCCGTATAAAACTAAAATGAAACCTTTAATTTACCTCTTTAGCGGCAAAGATTTTGGTATTTCTAGTAGACCGCAGAATCCACATAATGGCACTGGAATCCTCCTCCAAAGCTCCTCTTCCCTTGGTCCATGAGATTAAACCATTACCAGCGGACCATTAGAGATTGAATCGATTGACAAAATCACTTCTTCTCCCAACAGAAAAGTAGGACCAAATGCCATGCACAACTTGGATATTGAATAAGAATATGATCCACTACAAGAGCAAAACCGACACGGACAGGATTGGACAAGGAGAAGTAAGTGCCATGTTTCTTCACCGCTAGCTATGTAATGTTGGCAGCCTCCCCAAGCAAATTTTCCAAAGAAAGGTAATAAAGTACATCGAGACTCTCTCCCTAATCTCCACCACGATTCTGAAGAAGAGAAGGGTTCATGATCCGAGGAATTTGAATGCCCATACCCTCAAGGGTTTGCACACATTTTTCCGAGCCAACCAGTGGTGATTTTTAATATCATTGGACTCATCCACAAGAAGTTCCTTATTACCTTCTTAATACATTTAATCACATGCACAAAGAGAAATAAATAAGAATACTTTGCAGAGACTGTAGAATAAGAGTTACGTTACCTCCTTTAGAGAGCATCTTCTTCGTTCAAGAAGCAAGTCTTCCTTTACAAATTTCTATCACCTTGTCTCACTTAAAGGCAGAGTTAGTTTATCCCCCAAAAGCATACCGGGATAAGTAGTATCCTCCATAATCGCAGGAAGGCCTTGCGAATCATGAACCTCACCCACCCAAAACAGTTACTTAGAAAATGTTTGTATAGCAAGTAAATAATCCATAAATAATCTGCAATCTAGCACTACCCTAATTATCACTGTTAACTTTACAAAGACAGCAAGTAAAATGTTATATAAGTAACTTCATGTTGTACTGCTCCTGCAATAATGAAGAGTCGACTACGAATTGTGGTGCTCATCTAACCAACTTGGCTAAAGTGACAAACTCAGCAGGCAATGGCCACACTCCACAAGTAATAAATTAGCAAGGAAAAAAAGAAAATAATATAGAGAGGAATTAAAATACTCTTTGGAATACAAGAACACCAAGTATACATAAAACTTGACAGTTTTCATCAACTTTGTTATCGAGTGTAAAAGTGAAAATTGCTCTTTGGCAAAATTAAGGAACATAGTTGCTAGTATTTGTTAGACATCGAAAATAAGTAAAGACTAATCAGTAAAAAGTAGCTGACACCCATAGCTTGTTAGCCTTAAAATCATCTCAACTGTTATGGACGTTAGACTACCTTTCCCTGCAGCTCTTCATTTTTTTTTTTGACTCAAAAAGGTTAATATATTAAGAAAAGCAGTTCATCATTAATAAAGTAATGGGCAATATATTAAGCTATGATTTTGAATAATCGGAGTAGAGAAAAGAAAAAAGGAAAACCAAAATCAAATACACCCAAGGCTAATTAGAACATAACGGCCTCCCAATTATTCAAAATCATATCTAAGCTCACTCCACTAAAAATCTTTGTTCCTGAACACCAATTATGGATTAGCACCTTCACACTATTTATGATTTTTTCCGGAGGCTTATACCCTCAAGCTCTTCATGCATATGACCTTAACTATGTTTAACTTACCAAAATAACACTAGAAGTAGTGGCTGCTGCTGGGAAAATGACTTGCTTAAATCCTTACAGTAAACAATTGATGTGACTGGAGCCATAAACCAGCAGGCAAGGAATGCCAACTTGCAGAGATTCTTATAGCTTTATAAGTGCAAACGATCTTAAAATGAAATTAAATCAAGGATGCAATTTATGTAATTGATGGTGGATATACAGAAATGTAGATGAAACTACAGCATTTTGATATATCCATAAACTAACCACAGCAAATTGAGATATTCATTTAGACATTTTATCTGTTTGAACTACAAAAAAAGCAAAGGAAAACGAACTATACTTGTAAAAATACTAGATCAGGGGACTAAAATTAGATTCGAAGATAGACACTGACGAGTAAGTAAAAACACAGATTAGCTAGGGATACAAAATTACAATTAATTACATAGATGCACTTCGAATCTCAAACACCATTTACTTGTTCATACGTTTTTCTTCTCCACCACAACAGAACACTCGAACATCCTCTACTACAGGTGCAGAGATGCGGCGATGTATTCCTTGTACAGGATGATAAACTTGCATATCCCAAATTCTCCCAACAAACTCAGGATGAAACCTATTTCATTCATTTAAATATGAGAGGAGATATCATTATGCTAAATCAAGGATGATTGCTTGTGTCTCCAATCCACCCACGCTATATGCAAAAGTTTCCCACATAAAATCAGAAATCAGTAATTCATAACTCATTATTCTACAATTTCATACAGTTTGTTTGATGATAGATATCGGATCTAGATCAGAGATAGAGATGTGGATCTTTGGGGATGGGATTTAGTTCAGTGAGAGAGATTTGAAAACGGCGCTGTTTGTTACTAGAGCTACAGGCCTTGGGCAAACCTTGTAAAACTTAAGCCCGTATGGTATCATTTCCCAGGCAGGGCCGCGAGGCAGTGAAATGGTCTAGGGAGGAATTAAATCACCACTCAAATACAAGAACATCATCAAATTTACACAAAATTCGGATTCACCATCTCCTAATCGCCATTATCATGACTAAAAGATCATCTTAATATTTATAGTGAACCCTAAGCCTGTGGTGTTTGGGCGAACCACCTTTGTCCAACTGGAGCCCATTTGGAGCTGGTCAAAGTGATGCAATCTAGTGATCACTTATCGGAGGGTACCAACAAATTTGAGTTTCAGATTTTGGTATGACCATTGGATCATCTGCAATCTAGCATTACCCTATTTATGCGGTAAAAAAGTGGAATTGGTAACAAATAACTTCATGCTGCACTGATGTTGCGAGTCTCGAGTCTACGAATCACAATGCTCATCTAGCCCTATGCTCATTGCAAAACCAACTTTGCTACAAGTGATAGACTCAACTCATAGTGCAAATGACCGCGATCCACGACTAATAAACTACCAAATCAAATAAAAAACAATCTACATAGGAATTAAATCACTACTCGAATACAAGAACATCATCAAGTATACCCAAGACTTGACTAGTATTTATCGACTACAGATCAGGTTTAAGCCTAAGAACTGATGTTTGACCCAAATAAGCAACAGGGTAGCTAGTACTTGTTAGACATGTAAAATACATACAAGGGAAGACTAATCAAAAAGTACAAAAACTTTAAATGGTCGCTTAAGCTGCAGTTCTTCGAAGCAATTTGTACATTCCAAATACATTAATCTGGCGCCACGGATATGGAAGGAAGAAAGATACGTACTTGTCCAGGTGAGAGTTTCTGCCGAGATGAGGTAATGTTGCACGAACCTAAAGTTCACAAATTTTACTTAAAAATCGAGTAAAACTGCAATTCTATGATATATAGACAAAAACATGAAATACAAAATTACGTCTCATTCATTTAAATCGCCCGCTTCCTTGGATAAGGTCTTGTAACCTGCAATTCGATGAGGAAGGCACATGCTTCAATGAGATAAAAATGGAATATCGACGGATATACGGTAAGTTGAGTCTTTTGCACTCAATCCCAGATAAAAATGTGAGAGCATCCGAACGCCTTAGCCACGGCATTAGGCGGCTAATCCTTAATCTCAACCCACATAATTTCTTGGTAACACTATTATTAATTGAACCCATCAAAAACTGGGTTCATATTCGGAAAAAGTGATACTTTCTCCCCGTTTTGAAAAAGTGAAACTTTCGTCCCATTTCATAAAAAGTATCACTTTTTCTGAAATGGGACGAAAGTATCACTTTTTCAAAACGGGGAGAAAATATCACTTTTCCCGAAACAGAACGAAAGTATCACTTTTCCCGAAACGGAGCGAAAGTATCACTTTCCCGAAATCGGATGTGATAGTATCATTTTTCCTGAAACGGGATGTGAAAGTATTATTTTTTCTAAAACAGAAAATTAGTCGATCCATAAACCAAAATATGGTTGCATGATGTGTTACGCATCCTTTGTGGTGGTTTGGATAATGGCTATGCATTCAATTTTCGAGAATTGTGCCTAAAAATGATAGTATCATTTTTCTTGAAACGGATGGAGTACATCGTTTTATTAGTTGCAATGGAAAATTAGTTGATGCATAAACCAATATTTTGCTACATAAAGTATTATACATTTAATTTTTTAAAATTGTCCCTAAAATGATATATATCTCCGAATTTTTCGTAAAAACTCCAAATTTGATATTGTTGTTTTTACTTGTTGCGTAGAGTTTTTTATAACCTTTCTAACGAGATAAAATTTGTAAAATTCCAAGGCACGGATTTTTAGATATGTTATATTAAAGTTTGCTTTCCAATTATACCCCTGAAAAGATAGGATAGTTATAGCAATTGGACTAAAAGGGAGGGATATTTTTGGTTTTTCGGCCCTAACCATTTTCAATCTTTTTGTGGTAATTGATCACTTAGATTTTACAAAAAAGTGGCCATATAAAGGACCTCCCTAGCTTCGCTCGGCCCAACTATCCATACTAGTAGATTCAGATAGCTGATTAGGAGTTACAAACTTACAATTGATTACATAATGTAACCTTGAATCTCAAACACCATTTTACATACTACTTCCGTTCCACTTTGAACACCTAACATTTCATCTATCTTCTCAAAAGTTTAACATACAAAACTCAGTCGAGTAATTTTTTCCAAAGAGGCTAGCAGTACACATACACAGATCTCGATTACCGTAAAATATGTGATTGATATACCATAAAATAACAGAATAGTGAAGAACAGAATAGTTCAGATCTGTGTAGGACTCTAATGTTCACATAACTGAAATGGTAGGGAATCGATAGAATGGAAATTGTAACTGAAATTGTAGGGACAGCCTTCATCTTTAGCAAAGAGACCAGTCCATCTTTCAACGTTCCTTGGATTTATTCATGAGAGGAAAAATCATTGTGCCAAATAAGGATGACTTTGTATCCTCCATGCTATTTGTAGAGGTTCCGACAGAAATACAAGATATAATCTCATAACTCATTCCTCTTGGACATTAGATTTAATTCAGAGAGACAGGGAAAGAGATGAGGGAACGGCGATGTTTTAGTGTTTGCCCTAAAATGAAAGTAAGGTCATCTTATGTTATATAAATAGTAGTAAAAACCCTAAGCCCATCTTACCACGAGAGCCCGTTTGGTATTGCTCCTCGCGACTAAGTCTGAACTTCGCAAGTGGGTGTCAAACCACGTTTAATCTCAAAGACTGACCATTTGATCATATGCAATTTAGCAAGTAAAATGGCATATATAGGCAACTCAACTGGTAACTTTTCTAAGAACATGTTTACGCATTATATAGCAGAACGGGGAATGGTCACAGTGTCCGTCCACGGCTAATGAATCAACAAGGGAAAAAGAAAAAGATCTATAGATGAGGAATTAAATCACTACTCAAAAACAAGAACATCAAAATTGCATTAAAACCAAAAATGTAACATTACAACACTACTCAAGCCTCTTTTAAACTCTTAAGATATTTCATCTCTTTGCTCAGCTTTTGGATTTCCTGGGATGCATGGATTTACCGGAGGGAGCCGTATATATTTTCCAAAATGTATAGTGAAATCAAAACGCTTCTCTCTAGGTTAGTGTTTAAGAAACCATCAGACTGCAAACAATGTGCATCAGTCGTCGGGATGGTGGATATCTTTGACTAACCACGTCTAAATGCTATGCGTGTATTCGTATTCCACGAGGTTTCGTTGGGAGTTGATTAATGAGTGTTGACCGTTTTTCTGACTTAAATCCTTAATGTTTTTATGTCGTGTAGGTTGGAAAGCTGCAGATAATGCATTAGAGAGCACTCGTAACATCAGGGGGAAGTGTTGCCGGAGTACTTGTACTGAAAAGGAACCGGATAAAGTGGGTGACAAGCCAATCACGATTGAAACCATTAGAGTATCAGACCCATTATTGTATGGGTGATGCACAAACTCCGCTAACTTACTCATAATATCATGATAAAGTTAGTAGTCAACACTGGTACAAAATTAATCATTCCCTTTTCAAGGGAGACTAAACTTGGAATTTAAATCTAAAAGAAAAAAGAAACAAACAACAATTAATAAAAACTAACACTTACATAGATTTATTTTTAAATCTCAAACACCATTTACATATTCACTACTTTGGATACCTTAAAATTAAGAAGGGATGTCTCAATTCCATACACATCCCCATCATTGAGAATACGAAATGTGGTCGTCTAATTCAGGAGTAAGATCTTAGTCTTAGAGAGAGGAGTAGAAGACTTGAAGCCTTATAGATCCCATCAAAACTATTTGGCTTCTTGTATTTGAATGAACCAGACTTCTATAGACTTGATCTTCGACTGAATCGTGAGAGGAGAAATCATTATGCTAAATCAAGGGTTATTTTGTCTCCCACCATGCTAAATTACTGAACACAAAATTCAGTAATTCATAAATCATTCTTCTTCTGTTTCTTGCTCAATCGAAGAAGAAAAATTGGATGATTTAGATCATAGATATGTGGAAACGGCAGAGTATAGTTATATTTGCCCAAAAATGCAAGAAAGGTCATCTTCTTATATAGTAAACCCTAAGCCTCAGGACTAACACTACAGAGGCCTGTTCCTTGTCCAAACTTGAGCCCATTTGGTATAGGATCCTATCCTCTGGCGCAAACACAATTGTCAAAGTTATTTTTTAACCATCACTATCTCAATTGAGTTACATTTCTTGTAATGCTGCAAGTTCCGACAGTTACTACTACTAGGTATTTTCTTTGGGATGCTGATCAACCATTTTTATTGTAGCTTGAGGTTTTGGTCCAACCATTTTTATTGCATCTTTTGAGGTTTGATCGGATTAATTTTTGAAGTACAAGGTGGGAAGCATGGATGCTAAAAATGAATTGCTCATAATTAAAGTAAGGTAATTCAAAACGAGGTCGGATTGGGTTGTATGGATGTAGCTACGGCAAATACATTCAGAAACTAGGACGCACCTGCAACATCATTTCTTATTTTATCCCGACTCTAAACGCGAATGGAGATGAAGTTCAGATGCAGGTAGCCAATACATTCAGCAAGTTCTGCTACTCAACTCAAATAAAAACAATGGTTGGAATTCAGAAACGCTTCACTTTCAGCTACCACTGATTTCAAACCTTGTGAATTAAGGTTGTAACCACCGTGCACTGTGAGATTACATGTCAGGCTCAAGGAAGTAGATCAAGGGATTCTAAGTACTTACAGTTCCCAACAATACTCTTCGGAACCGCGACACTATTACCTTTCACTGGATCCCTTTGCTCATACAGCATTGCAACACTATCACAGTACACCTGCGAGTCAGAGCATACACTTGATGGACTCCTCATTTACGCCATCAGTTTCAAATACTCATTTCCAACTCTCTCCTTGAGCTTCTTTCACCATTCTTGACTTTGTTCTCACACTTAAAAACTTTGCAGCGCTGTTGCACAAAAAAAAGCCAAGTCTCCTCCATGGAGCTCTTGATGGATGCCCTGTAGTATTAAAGGAAACACTTTAGATGGAAGCATTTCCAAACTCGGGCAGAAGTAGGTTTTATCGCAGTTACACGCATACTAAATCATAACAAGAGTTTCAGAAGGCAATGAGCATCATTGACATTTCAATTTCCATCTCATACTAATTGTATATTTCTCTTCTGTTCCACCGCCAGTGGAATGATATTTGCTAGGTGAATATGATCATCTTCACCCAAAAACTCTCAGTTCACCGCCATTCATTTCTTTTGCCCTAACCCCTCCAATGATTTTCAAAATGGGAGAGTATCATCAAAGAATAACAGCATTGAAGGGAAACAATAAATGGTGATCCCAAATTAGCTCAAATTGAAGGAGACATTTCTTACGAGATCTTGAGTTTTATGAACAATTTCAAAGTCATTTTCGTTAGTCATTTCAATAGGACTGACAATCAATGGTGATCCCATATTCACAATGCTCAGAATTACAAGGGTAAAAAGTGATGTTACAATATATTTCTACAGAAGGATGTCATGTGGTAGGTGTGTTGTGGTTTGATATGTAAACACAGATCTAGAATTTAGCATACACACGGTATTCGCATTAGGCTCTCCTACTCTAGACACAAATAGAGACGAAATTGAATTGCAGGTAGCCAATACATTCGCAAGCAAGGTCTGCTAGAAAAGCATTATGCAGTAAAATGAAAACATTTTCTGAAAACCTAACAATGATTTCAAACTTTGAGAATAAAGGTTTTAACTTTTAACGACCTCAAGTGTATTGCGACATATCACGTTAATAAAAACATTAGCTGCGGTAAAGTGAACTTTTTGAGTTAGTATACTAGAGGGAAAGCATGATTTGGTTCTTGACGTTTACAACTTAACAAGTATCGAAATTGGTACTTCCATGAGATCTGAGAAATGCCGACTAAAATACAAATCAAAACAAGTTAAAATGCAATGAAATTAATAAATTGTAGCGATACACCTATATTACAAACTAAATATAATTCAGCACACCCACAAATCAGGGCATACACACTTCTATATTCATCATAACAGCCATCGATACTACTGATTCTTTTATCATCTTTAACTTTCTCTTTCTGCGGTACCGTTAAAGAAGAGCCCCCAAAAACTTATCCCAATTGGACAACAATCTAAAGAAGAAGCGAAAACCTACCAAGACGTTTCCAAACAATTATGGTTTGCAAACTCCAATATAACAATTCTTCGAGAGGAAAAATCATTTTGTGAAATGTAAGGATGATTAAGCCTCCATCCAAGGTATATGTAGAGATTCCACACGATCCCGGAATTCGATCCTCAGACATACCTAGCCGAGTTTGATCCTCAGACTTATAGAGAAGCCATGACTTGTTTAGAAGCTCCGTGGTGGAAAGAAGCTTCCATTAGTGAAATGGATTCCATTCGAGAAAACGGTACTTTTGAACTTGTAGATTTACCTCCAGTGTGTAAGGCCATAGGTTGTAAGTGGATTTTCAAAAGAAAACGTAAGATAGATGGAACTATTGAAAAATACAAGGCTAGGATGGTAGCTAAAGGCTACGGACAAATAGAAGGTATAGATTTCTTTGACACCTATTCACCAGTGAGTAGAATTAGCTCCATTAGGATGTTAATTGCTATAGCTTCTGTCCATAATTTAGAGATACATCAAATGGATGTAAAGACAGCGTTTCTTAATGGTGAGTTAGATGAAGAAATTTATATGGAACAACCTGAGGGCTTTGTAGTTAAAGGTTGTGAAAAGAAAGTGTGTAAACTGGTTAAATCTTTGTATGTATTGAAACAAGCAGCTAAACAGTTGCATGAAAAATTTGATCATGTGATGATTTCTAGTGGTTTTAGAATTAATGAATCTGATAAGTGTGTTTATACTAAACTTGTCAAGGATGCCTGTGTGATTGTATGCTTGTATGTTGATGATATGCTTATACTAGGTACAAACATGGATGTTATTAATTCCACTAAGAAAGCTGTTGAATGAGAACTTTGACATGAAAGATTTAGGCCCATTGATGTCATATTAGGGATGAAGATTAGAAAAACTTCTAATGGCTATAGTCCGAGTCGGTCTCATTATGTTGAATCCATACTTAAGAAATTTAATCGGTTTAATCTGTAAACTGTGTGTACTCCTTATGATTCTAACTGTCGTCTCAAGAAGAATAAGGGTGTAGGAGTTAACCAACTTGAATACTCGAGAGTCATAGGAAGTCTGATGTATTTGATAAATTGTACGAGACCAGACATTGCTTATGTTGTAAGTAGGTTAAGCTGGTATACTTGTAATCCAGGGAAGATACATTGGGATGCACTTATTAGAGTGCTAAAGTACTTGAAGTACACAATGACCTTTAGTTTGAATTACAAAGGATATCCGGCCGTCCTTGAGGGATTTTGCGATGCAAACTGGATAACAGGATCAGAGGATTCTAAGTCTACGAGTGGATATGTATTCACTCTAGCAAAGTGCGTCTGTATCTTGGAAGAGTTCCAAACAGACATGTATAGCTCGTTCCACTATGGAATCGGAGTTTATTGTGTTAGATAAAGCGGAGAGGAGGCCGAATGGCTAAGAAACCTTTTAGAAGATATTCCTCTCGGCATAGGCTGTGCCCGGCTATATCTATACCTTTGTGACAACAAATCTGCGATAGGTAGAGCTAAGATTAGCTTCTACAATGGAAAGTCTATACATATTCGTAGAAGACATGATACTTTGAAAACACTAATCTCAACATGCGTTATTTCCATAGATTGGACGCAGTCCAAGGAGAATATCGTAGACCCTTTGACGAAAGGTTTGTCCAAGGATATAGTTAGTAAAGCATCGAGGGGGATGGGGCTTAGGGTCAATAATAAAACTTTCCATGAAGGATACTCAACCTTGCTGACTGGAGATTCCAAGATCAAGGTTTCAAATGAGACAACTAATTCATGGTGGGTAAAGGTAAACACTATCAGAGAATTTCATTCTCTGTCCCTTCCCTATGGTGTTGATGTGATAGTGTGACTGCATGTGGAGGATGACTTTTAAATAAGTCTTAATGAGTTCCATAGTTTCAATTTAAGATTGAAGTGGGGTGTAGCAGTAAACACTCTTGATGGAACTCACCTATCCGAATGTGGAAGTGGGGCCACTTCCTATGAGAATTGAGCCAATTCTCTAGAGCATTCGAGAAACAGGATATGTCCGGGGCCAAATTGGACTACACGGCACGAACTTAGCAACACCGGGAGAATATCATGTGTGGTTGTTGTTGCGAATTACACCAACGCTATCAGTTCAAGACTAGGTTCCTTTGTTTAGCTAGTAGTTAGGTAACTTCTCACTAAATAAGGGTTCAAGACCTCATGGACACCTTTGCCTAAATGGTATTTTCCTTACACTGATTTTTTCGTTTTCCGAGATTTCATTCATGTGGGGGATTGTTGGAGAAAATGAGTTTTAAATTAAAAGGTTTTATGGTCTTGGTGTGGTTTGATCTAGTGACCTTAGGGTCTAAGGATACTCACTCATTTTTGGGTGTATGAAGTGGAATCTTTAGTCCCACATTGTGGAAAACTAAATAGGAGCTCCACTATATAATCATACACTTATGTATGAATTTTAAAACGTGGGTGGAGCGGGTGGCCAAAAATACATATTTTTACCCATGCGATATGCGCGTATGCCATGCACCAAGTCCTTTTTCTACATAGATTTATTTTTGGCGAGTTTTTTGTTTAGGAAATTAATTCAAAAATTATTTCTTAAGAGTTTTATTTATGGTAAAATTCCTTTTACTTGTTTTTGAAGAAAACGAAAATCTAACTTGATTCGCAAGTTTTTTCATCCTATAAATACAACTCGAAAATCTGTTTTCAATACACTGAAAAATTCTTCTTTTATTCTAGGTTTTTCTCCATACGTTTTTACCTCCATCCTGTTCTTTGAGTTCGAAGAGAGGGTAACTTGTGTTGTGCTAACTCAAGTTATATCGGGCGATCTTATCCCGGACACATCTTATTTTGTGAGGGGTTTAGCATTACTCAACTCGAGTATACCCGCGAACTAATGTGTTAAGGACAACTTGTTGAACCTGTGATTCTGCCCTCGTCAAGTTATTTCGGTAGAGTTGTTTCGCATTAGTTCTTTACATATTATTTTCGATACATCTAACGTGTTGTTCATTGTTGCAAGATCCCAACAAAAGGTTCCCACAAAAACCCAAATATCAGTGATTCACAACTCATTCTTCTTGTATATATTTCTTTTTGTGAATTTCAAAAGAAAAGAATTGTTGGAAGAGAAGATGAGAGGCAGAAATGTGGAAACAACGGCTGGAGTTTAGGTGTAGATTTAGGTGTAGTATAAAGGGTCGTCTTAAAGTATATATACTAAACCCTAAGCCTGCCCTTATCTCTACTCTCTAGAGCTTTGGCAATTCGGCGAACCACATTTTCCAAATTGAGCCCATGCCAACTGCGCAAATATATCCGGATAATATTGTTGTGCTCGCATCCCCACTATAGGGAAAGTTGAGTTGATTTTCGCACTACCAGTACTTCCCAAAGTAAAAGTCTGAAACTTCCACACAGCACCTATAACCACCACCAATGTTATCTGTAACCACCGTTTTGGTCATTGTGAATCATCTGGAAACCTATAATCACCTAATCTCATGATCTTTCCCATCCCTCAATATCACAGATATCTTCCAAAAAATTTAGATGTCTACAGATATACTTCATTGCTCTGTTATTACCCAAATGATAGTAAAGTCTTTTTTTTTACACCAAAGAGCATCAGCGAAGCAACATGGAATGGAAGGATTCCTTTTCAAAATATTTTAAATGGGGGTTGTAGTGCTACGTTTTAAAGTTCATGGTGTTATTTAAGGGCAGCGGCCACAATCAACCGATTCCATGCTCAAACTCTGTATAGATGTAGAGTTATTTAGCATTTGGGTCCTAAGTTTTGGTATGGTAGAGTGTTTGGGTCTTAAGTTTGTCCAATTTAGTGTTTGACCGGTCAAATTGTCAAACCGTTATACCAAAGTTAAGACGGAAGAAATTCGTCACAGCCGTGACAGAAATGTAATCTCGTCCGTACAATAAGCATTTTAAAAGAGAAAACAAACAGACCCAGCAGTTCACATTTCCGCTATACCAAAGTGAAGAGAAAACATTTTGATTCTTTTTCGTGTTTCTCTTCATCTCTCTCACCTTCCACTTTCTCTCATTTTTTTTTCGTGTTTCTTTTTCGTGCTTAACAAACAGACCCAGCAGTTCCATTATCACCGTTCAAAATAATCGAAGTGAATATCCCAATCTTATCATGAGAAGACTCTTTCTATGCAGTGGATTTAGGTTCATTAGTATAATTATGAAGGCAATTTAATAAATCTGAAACACAATCCGAAGTTAGGGTTTGGAGGATTTTTTTCTAAGCCTTCAATTACAATGGTGCATGTATTTTTATGAGAGTTAAGAAATTGAAGTTAAGATTTGTAGTTTCAGGTCAACCATTGCTAGATGAGAGGATAAAGAAAAAGGAAAATGATGATCTTGATGATGTTGGGGTGTTTTGGTTTCTGGTGTTGCTAGTGACGGGATAGAAAAACTTTGATGCTTTGGGTGCTCGAGAATTCATTGTTGTTGTTCTTATACAGTTTGTTGCAGAGTTATAGAAAGAGATAGAAAAACCCAACTGAGGAGAAATGTGAGATCTAATTCGAAATATAAGGAAGAACTTTCCTCTTCAAGTCGTAGAGAATCAGGGAAAGGGAACCGCAAGGAGAAATCGGATGAGATCACATTTCCGCCAACGGCGGTGATAAAATTTCGTCCATCTTAACTTTGGTATAACGGTTTGACAAATTGACCGGTCAAAGTAACAGTCAAATGACCCAAACACTAAATTGGACAAATTTAGGACCCAAATCCTCTACTGTACCAAAACTTAGGACCCAAACGCTAAATAACTCATAGATGTAGGGTTGGAAACACTCAAATATACATAGGATTCTAGGTATGGTTAAATCTGTGCTATAGGAAACTAGAGCATTTGATACATCAATAGACTTGGGGCTAATGGAAATAAGAAATCCTCGAGAATTGATCATGTAACAATAATCAATACAGGATTAGCAACTTCCGTATAACGCACTACAGGAATAGCAAACTCACTCATGTTTTTCGACATTTCAGTTGTTTGAAATGCAGAAGAGAAAAGGTAACTACAGCATTTGATCCATTACAGCAATCTCACCCATGGATTTATCTGTTTGAATTCCAGAAGAGCAAGCAAAACTAATTACTGATTATTAATCACTGCCTTTTTGAGGTAAATAACTAAATAAAATACAAAATACAGCAGCTGATTAGGAGATATGAACTTAAGAGTTGTGTAGATGTACTTTGAATCCCAAACACCATTATAGATGCTCATACTAATTGTATATTTCTCTTCTGTTCCACCGCCAGTGGAATGATATTTGCTAGGTGAATATGACATCTTCAACCAAAAACTCTCAGTTCGCCGTCATTCATTTCTTTTGCCCTAACCCCTCCAATGATTTTCAAAATGGGAGAGTATCATCAAAGAAACAATAAAAGGTGATCCCAAATTAGCTCAAATTAAAGGAGACATTTCTTACGAGATCTTGAGTTTTATGAACAATGTCAAAGCTAAGTCTTTTTCGCTATTCGTTTCAATAGGACTGGCAATCAATGGTGATCCCATATTCGCAATGCTCAGAATTACAAGGGTAAAAAGTGATGTTACAATATATTTCTACAGAAGGATGTCATGTGGTAGGTGTGTTGTGGTTTGATATGCAAACAAAGGTCTAGAATTTAGCATACACACGGTATTCGCATTAGGCTCTCCTACTCTAGACACAAATAGAGACGAAATTGAATTGCAGGTAGCCAATACATTCGCAAGCAAGGTCTGCTAGAAAAGAATTATGCAGTAAAATGAAAACATTTTCTGAAAACCTAACACTGATTTCAAACTTTGAGAATAAAGGTTTTAACTTTTAACGACCTCAAGTGTATTGCGACATATCACGTTAATAAAAACATTAGCTGCGGTAAAGTGAACTTTTTGAGTTAGTATACTAAAGGGAAAGCATGATTTGGTTCTTGACATTTACAACTTAACAAGTATCGAAATTGGTACTTCCATGAGATCTTAGAAATGGATACTAAAATACTAATCAAAACAAGTTAAAATGCAATGAAATTAATAAATTTTGTAACTTAATAGTAATAAATTGTAGCGATACACCTATATTACAAACTAAATATAATTCAGCACACCCACAAATCAGGGCATACACACTTCTATATTCATCATAACAGCCATCGATACTACTGATTCTTTTATCATCTTTAACTTTCTCTTTCTGCGGTACCGTTAAAGAAACTTATCCCAATTGGACAACAATCTAAAGAAGAAGCGAAAACCTACCCAAACAATTATGGTTTGCAAACTCCAAATTATAACAATACTTCGAGAGGAAAAATCATTATGTGAAATGTAAGGATGATTGAGCCTCCATCCAAGGTATATGTAGAGAATCCACACGATCCCGGAATTCGATTCATAACTCATGCTTCTTCTATTAATTGATAAGAAGAAGAATCGTTGGAAGATGAAGATCACAGACAGAAATGTGGAAACGGAGGCTGGAGTTTAGATGTAGATGTAGTAGTGTTTGTCCTAAAATGAAAGAAAGAGAGAGCATCTTATTATATATAGTAAACCCTAAGCTTGCCCTTACCTCTAGGGCTTTGGCAAACCACCTTGTCCATTTTGAGCCCATGCCCATTTCACCATTTGGTATTATATTGCTCCTTAGTCATGGAGAGTCCAAGCAATGCTTGCCTCTATAATGACTCACCCAGGTGTACTGTGGCTTGGTGGGGAGGCACTCAAACTATGCGAAGCTACTTTGACTCTTTATTCTGTAAAAAAAATTGATAATACTTGGGATAGATCATTATAATTCAAGATTACCCATCCGAAAGATTCATAACAAGACACGATAAATTACTTATAACACCTATCTGTACAGAGAGCCAATTTTCCAAAGCTAGATGTTTAAAGCATCATCGAGAAACATATTAATTCATTTCATGTGTTGCTCAAGCTGACTTTGTTTCATTATATGAAAGATTTGACATGGGAAAGTAAAAATAAAAATGTGAGAGCATCTGAATTCCTTGACCACGGCATAAGGCAGCTAATGCCAGAATCTCAACCCACATTTCGTGGCAACACTATTAATTTGTTGCCTTTTACATTCGCCAAAAAATAGAAATGTTAAGTATGTGCATTGTGCTATAATGTTATTTGAAATTTTCACTGTCTCCTTTTTTAAACCAAATGACTAATGGTCGTATGCTAGATAGAAACTACATCGATATCCTTTTGATACATAGGTTGCAAAGTTGCGGATAATGCATCACCGGAATTCATAACATCAGGGAAGGGTTGCCGTTTTCATGGGACAATGCTGGAAAGAAACATTTTAGATAGCAGCATTTTCAAACTCAACAAGAAGCAGGTCTTATCGCAGTTATACTCTCATTTCAATTTCCATAACGAAATTTTGAAAAGGCAATGAGCATCATCAACATTTCAATTTCCATGTCTTCAGTTCTTTTTAACATCCCAGGGTTTTATGTGAACCATGAAATTTGCCAGTGAAGATATATAAGCCAATTAAGGAATATGCGAATCTTACATTAATTGTTATATAGCCTACACACGCTCTTGGCATTACATTCTCCGGCTCTAAATGCAGATAGAGATGTGCAGGTAGTCATTAATTTCAACCAAGTTCTGCCGCTGAACTATTTTCTCTTGATCATAATAATACTACCTGATGTTAATAAAACTATTTGATCTAAGATACTGAAGGCAGGCTTGACTTGCTTCTTTCATGAGCAGACCAGGTAGACTCGACCAGACTTATTCAGTCCCATGAAGATCCCTGTGCGTATCTTGCCATTTACAGGTATCAAAATTTGGATTCTTACAATCTTACTTTTAAAAACATTTGACTAATGCCCCCAACAAATCTAATTGAAAATCAGTAAGAACTTAAGAGCAACCAGTTGTAGTGATACAACCAATATCTTACGAGTAGAGACAGCTCTCTAATATCTTACTAGTGCTTCTACGACGACCAATAAATTAGAATTCCAGACGCAAAAAAACAACAAACATTGCGGGATATAAACTTACAATTGATTATATAGATGTAACGTTGAATCTCAAGCACCATTTTCAGAATTTAATATCCATAGCTATTCCACTTTGAACACCCTAACATTTCTTCATCTCCTCACAATTTAACATACAAGAATTCTGTGTCTCAGCAATTCTTAGAAAAGATTATACCAGAGAAGCTAGCAGTACAATAAGCAGAGATAATATTTGACATATTCCATGTACAGATCTAACTATCTGAGATGATTAAATACGTAAAACTGGAGAAATCTAAATCATTATACAATGTCAAGTAATTTATTTCAAGTGGGGATTTAAAAATTTTGAGAGTGGAGAATAATTAACCTTTAGCTCATTAGTTAATGATCATGAGATTCTCATTACAGGTACATCTGGTAGACAATTCAAACTTAGAAAGTGAGATATATGTGACCCGAAGCCTCCAATAAAACCTACTTCTACTGTAATTAAGATCTCATGCTCATTAACTAATTAGCTGTATCCAATGGTTCGCAAAAATAAGCATCATTTTACAATCGGGTAACAGATTGGATTTGAACAAAATTACAGCTTCAGTAGAATGGCCGCTTTCCTGCGCCTTCTATAAGAATGTTGCAATACACAAAGCAGAGTTATTGAATCGACATCTTTTCTTGAGGCTAAACAAAAATATTTGAGACATCAATTTACTTTTGAGAGGAGAAATCATTGTGCCAAATTAAGGACGATTGATTGTGTCTCCTCCTCCATGCTATATGTAAAGGTTCCCAGACAAATCCAAGACTCGATTCATAACACATTCTTCTTGGAGATCAGATTTAGTTCACACATAGAGAGATGTGGATGTTGGATGATGGAGATCTAGATTTAGTTCAGAGAGAGAAATGTGGAGACGGCGCTGTTTGATTCAGGATTTGAGTAGTCTAGTGTGTTTGACCTAAAATGAAAGGAAGGTCATCTTATGTTATACTCCATCCGTTCCATTTTAGATGATGTTTTAGGGTTATTTTTTTTTGTTTCACAATACTTGAAAGTTTTCATATTTTTCCACAAAACTACCAATAACACCCTTACATTTTGTCTTAACTATAAGTTTATTTTTAAATTCACTAATAGCAATTAATGTTTGAAGACTTTTCTCAAGGGTATAAATAGAAAATCTTCACATGTCTCCAAAAACATCATCTAAAGTGGAACGGAGGGAGTATAGTACTACTAGTAAACCCTAAGCCCATCCTTACCACTAGAGTCCGTTAGTTATTGTTTCCCAGCGACTTCACTTCACTTCTCAAGTGGGTGTCAAACTTAAAACGTTTTTGCTTAAATAATTTTGGTTGAGATCATAACCTTGTCAACCCCGACCAATGACCATTTGATCATAGGAATGTTAAGTTAACATTACTGCCACAAAATAACATTACTACCAACAACCCGTTACGTTATTTTTAAAACACAAACATGTTACACGGTACCACCACTATCTAAAATTATATATCTTGTAATGCTGCACATTTTGGCAGTTGCTAGCTAGGTCTCTTCTCTGGAGTTTTCCACGACCATTTTTATTGCAGCTAGAGGTTGCGTCAGTTTAATTGTTTTTTTTTTTTTTTTTTGGCTTATGCAGTCGGATGATGGAGGAATGGCAGAGATGCCGAATGGAGTCGGAGTGTTATTTGAAGTGCAAGGTCGGAACGCGTATGGTGTATACATTCTACAAGTTCTAAGTATGCTAAAAGTAGAAGATCAACCTTTAGATAGAGATGAAGTTTAGATGCGGGTAGCAAATACATTCTACAAGTTCTAAGTATGCTAAAAGTAGAAGATCAACCATCAGATGTACATATATTTTCAATTTCAAGAAGAAAAAAGAAATTGCACCAAAATGAAAACACTAGTTCGAATTCAGATAAAGCTAAAGTCTACTTCGATCTACCACTGGGTCGAGGAAGATCAAGGGATTAGGGATTCCAAGTATTTACACTTCCCAATAGTACTCTTTGGAACCACCACTACTACCTTCACTGGATCCCTTTGCTCATACACCATTGCAACAGTATCACAACTCATTTTCACCATCAGTTTTAAATAATCATTTCCAAGTCGCTTGTTTAGCTGCTTACACCATTCTTAACTTGTTCCACACTTAAAAGCTTGGGAGACTCGGTTGCTTCAGAAAACTATGATTCCTCCCTACATGAAGTTCTTGACGAATGTACTGTAGCATTAAAAGAAACATTTTATATGCCAGCACTTTCAAACTCAACAAGAAGCACAGTTTTACACATACTAAATTCATAACAAAAGTTTCAAAAGGCAATGAGCATCGTCAACATTTCAATTTGCCGGTGATTCTTAGCTTTATAAGTACAACAATGTAAAAATGAAATCAGATTAAGGAAGCAATTTATGTGATTGATGGATATATAAAAATGTACAGCATCTTCATCGGCACTAAGAGGTCCAGCCTGTTGTAACTGTTCGGAGACCGCTTGATACACGTCCAGGTTATACGTTTCATCTCCACATGTTGCCATCGAGGAGTTAGAAGAGACCTTGAGTAGTTTTGGGATCCTCTACTCGACTGTTTGAGTTACATAAAAGGTTAATTCTTTTAACAAATTCTAAAAATTAATAAATTTAACTATACACATAAATGAGTTTACAAAGACCGACTCCTTAAACAAACTCACCCAATCGAAAACAAAATCATCAAACTTGATGTTCTTAAAAGAATCAACATTGACAGCCCTTCGTTGGATCTCTCTTCTCATAACCCTTGCAACACTATCACAACACAGACACAAATCAGAGAACATACACTTACACATTCATCAATTCAGCTACCGATACTACTGATTCTTTAAACATCTTTAGCCTTCTCTTTCTGCAGTACTGTTGAACAGCTGAAGAACAAGATGAGCTGATAAAATAATCCCAATTAGGACATTATGTGAAATCACTCCGGATTCCAAAGAAGCGCAGGGTTTGCCAACTTATAACAATATTTTGAGAGGAAAAATCATTGTGTGAAATCTAAGGATGATTGAGCCTCCATCCATGGTATATGTAAAGTTTCCCCAAAATTCAATAATTCATAACTCATTTTCTTCTCTTCTTTCGGTTTCTTTTTAGACTAAGAAGATTTTTTGGATGATGATGGAGATCAGATAGAGAGGTGTGGAAACGGCGGAATTAAGTTGAGTAGTAACGTTTACCCTAAAATGAACTCAATATTTATATACCAAACCCTAAAGCCTGTCCATATAAGCAATAGAGTAGAGCTTTGCTTTGGCGAACTACCTTGTCCAACCTTAAGCCCATTTGGTATTATAGTCCAAGTGGATGTTGGTGATTGTAGTGCAAAGAATTTTGAGGGGTTTGGTTTGGTATGACTATTCCATCATTTGCAATCTAGCACTATCTGAAGCTGTTGCAATAATGAAGAGCCTACTCTGAATCGCTTTGATAATCTAGTCCTATGCCTTGGCCACAGCAGAAGGCGGCTAAGTGCAACGATTTTAAAATGAAATTAAACTAATGAAGGAAGCAATGATTTTAGTGACTTTATGGATGCAAGAAAAATGTAGTTCAAACTAGAGCATTTTAATGCATTGATCGGTAAATTAAACTACCATTTCGAGGGAGAGTATAAGACACCACCTACGCCCAAAAAACCATTTTAAGGAAAAGTTGCATAGTTTGAATCTAGAACACCATTGCTCATATCGCTTATCAAACTTCTCAATCTCTTCTTGTTCTCATTAAAAAGACAGTGGATCGGGACGATTAACACACAAGATGCATTATCTAATACTTAAGAAATCCTTTGGAACGGTATGCAAGTAGGGGAAACCGGGGCATGTATCAGTTTGTACTCGATGGATTTAATAATTCTTAATCGTGATTAGTAGAGTTTCTCATCACATTCTTTAATATTGGACTCAAAATCCAACAGAGTGTGATGGGAAGCTCTATTATTATTATATCACGTTTAAGAAGATGGACAAGGAAATGCAAGTTCGGGTTTTGGAATCTGAATGGGTTTACCGGAGAGAGCCGTATATATTAATGGAATCAAAAGTGAAAATTCTTCTCTGTAAACTAGTTATGTGATTTGGAAGGTAAGAATGGAAAATGAATACTTTCCTAGTCCATTATTAATTAAACATGGAAAATGAAAATTCTTCTCTGAAACCGTTGCATATCTCTTGCAATTTCATCTACTCGGTTATTAATTTCATTGATTTTTGTAGTTTCCTTGCAAGGTCCTTAACTTTCACCAAGTTCTTGCCATATTTACCTTGCCTGATTCCTTGATCACCAAGCCTCCAATACAACCTTCTTCTACTGTAATGTGATCTCATGTTCATCAACTAATGATCTTATGGGCTCTGGATGACTGTATCCAATGGTTTGCAAAATGACCATCGAATTGATCATATTTGCACCGCCAGAAATTCACAGAGTAAACACAACAAAAGGGAAAGAAACATTTGTAGTAGAAGTTGGAGCGAAAGCCAAAAACTTGTTTTGCAACTCCATTGTACATTCGTACAGGACAATTGAAGACTTCCATGATAGAGTTCTCAGTAGGGTTTTCGCAAGAGATGCTGATAATAGAGAGGTAATGAACATCGCGAACACATCGCCATTAAAGGAATGGCAAATGCAGATTATTTCTTTTACCGCAGAGGAGGTACCCGATAATGGACAGATGCATGACAATCCATTAGTGGTAAAGCTGGAGATTAACCCAAAACCCATTGAGGATGAAGATGATGAAGCAGAAAATTCCTGGGCGATCAATAGAATCCTAATCGGGAAATAATATATCCAAACCTTCCATGGTTTCAAAACCAAAATATTTCATACTTTGATTTATCTTTGAGAGGAGATATCATTGTGCTAAATACTCTTTTCTCCTCCTCCAGGCTATGTGTAAAGGTTCTGATACAAATCCAAGATTCAATCCATAACTCATTCTTCTTGCAGATCAGATTTTGTTCAGAGACAGAGATGCAGATGTTGGATGATGGAGATGAGATTTAGATCTAAGAGAGATGTGGAAACGGCGCAGTTATACTGTAGTAGTGTTCGCCGTAAAATGAATGAAAGGTCATCTTCTTTTATAGTAAATAAACCCTAAGCCTCATGACTAACTGTAGAGGCCTGTTCTTTGTCCAAACTTAAGCCCATCTGGTATAAGATCCTATCCTCCGCAAACACAATTGTCAAAGTTATTTTTTGAACACACTGACATGTTACGATTGAATTACATATCTTGTAATGATGCAAGTTCTAGCAGTTACTTTCTCTGGAGCGGCTGTTGCAGCTTGTGGTTTCGTCATTTAGCTGCCTTTCGCTGGAGCTTGAGTTTTGTAATTAAGGAGATGGAAATAAAATTACATACGCATTGTCTTGTCTTGACCATTTACTTTTGAGTTTTTGCATGTATAAGACCATCCGATCAATGACTTAGGCGCGGTCCAAGGAGAACCAAACATCTTTGCTTGGGTCCATCCGACAACAATCATTGAATTCTTATGAAAGTGGAAACTGAAGATCTCGGCGAAGTCTCTTATATTCTTGAGATATTGCTTGTCGTTTGCATGCAGTTTGATGGGTAATATTTGGTTGGAAAGAAATGACAACAGGTCTCTCGAATTATGCCTTCAGGATTCAATGAAGCCCTAACACCGTAATCGAATTCAAGGATTGTACTTCCTTGACCCGACCAAGAATCACACTGTATAAGGTTCTGATGATGCTATTAGAGAAGAAGAAAACAGATTGTTTTTGATATGATGATAAACGAGCAAAAGGAGATGCTATTTATAGATGTTTTGGCATCTGTTGGGAATGGCGTCTCTTCATCATCAGACATGAATGGCGTCTGTTGGAATCGAAGATTCTGGATATGATTTCAACTGTCGAAACAGTTACGTAACGACACTGGGGGCTACGCTTTGGGACCCTCTGGATAGCACAGTTGAAAATATTCCAACAAGGAATTCACAGGCTTCAAGAGATCTGGTAAGTTGAGTCTGCTGCACTCAATCAAGATCTGGATACGATTCATAGAATTTTAAATATAAGCATCAAAACAATCTACAACCTAAAAACACAAACATTCGGGTTCAATATTGTCAAACAGTACCTAGTCTCAGTTTTGCTTAGTAAGAGTGCCTAGCTATTATCTAGATTTTACTTGAAAACGTTTTAGGGATACAAAACCTGTTCTCATATATTATATGAAGAGAATGAGAGCCAAGTTTTTTTGTGCACAAGTGTAAATCTAGATCATCCCAGATGCGTTGGAGAAGAAGATGAGTCAAGCATTCCATGCCAACTTGTATTGATATTTAGCCTTATAAGTGAAACGATGTTAAAATGAAATCAAAGTAAGCAATTTAAGTGAGTTCATAGATATAGAAAAATGTAGTTGATATTACAGCACTTTGATACACATAGCAAATTCGAGATGTAACATGACATTTTATCTGTTTGAATTGCAGAATATCAAAGTAACACTAACTACTGCTAATTAATCATTCATTCATTTCACAACTGTATTTTCAAGATCTCGGTCTTGGTTAATCCATACGAACCTCCATCAAACATTTCACTCAAAGCTTTTTCTTCATATTCTCGTGCATCAATCAAAACATCTCCACATGCTATTCCTCAGCCTGTTCTTCCGTCAGTTGGGAGAAGAAATAAGGGATCATCTAGTGGTGAAAATCAGGATGGCCAAGAAGTAAAGGATCTGGTGAAAATCATCAGTTTATCATTTCTTTTGATTTACTTTTGAGAGGAGAAATCATTCTGCTAAATAAAGATGACCACTGTCGCCGGCCACCACCAGGCTATACGTAGAGGTTCCCACAAAAACCCAAATATCAGTAATTCACAACTCATTCTTCTTCTGTGTGAACTGTTTGATGATTTTTAGAAATCATTAATCTTGTGAACTGTTTGATGATAGATATCGGATAGAGATATCTGGAAGCCTGCGGCTGAGTTTGAGTTCAGGATTTAGATGTAGTGTTCGCCCTAAACGAAGAAAGAGAGGTCAACTTCTTCTTATATAGTAAACCCTAAGCTTGCCCTTATCTCTAGAGCTTCGGCAAACCACCTTGTCCAACAGTCTTGAGGCCATGCCCATTTGTATAATATTACTCTCGAGTCATGTGAGAGTCCCAGCAATGTTTGCCTCTTTACCGAATGCTACGCTACAAAATAACTTGGGACAGATCCATATAATCCTTGGACATGGCAAAACGGGTTAAATAAATTTGTGTTAGATTTGATTATGGACTAATGAGATACTAATATATTTCCAATAATGACTCTTCAGTTCATGTCTCCATTAGTTTCCGCATAGATAATAAACCTTGGAAGAACCAAGGTTATATGGTGATTAGCATCAGAGGCAATATAAAGATCTTTAGGCTTGAGTAATTCAAGATTATCCATCCGGAAGATTCAAAACAAGGCAGGATGTGAAAGGACAATAGTCCCACATCGCTAGAATGCGCTTAATTAACTTAAAATATAATATGGAAGGGCCGCTCCACTCAATACCAATTGGTTTTGAGTTGGATGCCCGCAGACTTTAACACAAAAGCACGTATTTTAAAGAGAGTCGATGTTTTCATTGCGTGATTTTCTCAAACTGATTTTGGAAAGTAAGATAAAAATGTGAGAGCCATGGCATAAGGCGGCTAATGCCAGAATCTCAACCCACATTTCTTGGCAACACCATTAATATAACCCATCAAGGAAAACATAAATGTTGAGTACGTGTTATAATGTTATTTGAAATTTTCACTGTCTCCTTTTTCGTCAAACCAAATGACTAGTTGTCATATGCTAGAAAGAAACTACAGCTTTTTTTGATATATTAATAGACAAATGGAAACGCACACCAAAATTGATGATTCCTTGCAACACAATAAACAATTCTGGAATCCTAACTTCAGTTTAATGAAGTACTCAACAGGAGACTTAACTCCCTTATTGCAAAAAACAAACAAACATCAGCTGATTAGGAAATAGAAACACATAGATGTAACTTTGAACACCATTTTACATGTTTATAATCTCTTCTTAACACCGCCACTGGTTTGATACTTTGGACACCCTAACATTGCTTCCATTTTACTTGAAAAAGTTTAAGGGTTCAGGGTTCAAACCTAATTGTATTAGAAGTTCAAATGCAGGTAGTCATTAATTTCAACCAAGTTCTGCCGGTGAACTTTTTCTCTTGATAAACTATTTGATCTAAGATACTAAAGACAAGCTTGACTTGCTTCTTTCATGAGCAGACCAGGTAGAGTCGACCAGACTTATTTGGTATCTTGCCATTTACAGGTATCAAATTTGGATTTTTACAATCTTACTTTTTTAAAACATTTGACTAATGCCCCCATCAAGGTAATCATAAAACTAAAGTTTAATCAAATCTAATTCAAAATCGATCAATCAAGAAGTCCGAACTTAGGAGCAACCAGTTGTAGTGATACAACCAATATCTTACAGTAGGGACAGCTCTCTAAGGTGCTTCTACGACGACCAATAAATTAGAATTCCAGACGCAAAAACACAACAAAGATTGCGGGATATAAACTTTCAATTGATTATATAGATGTAACGTTGAATCTCAAGCACCATTTTCAGAATTTAATATCTATAGCTATTCCACTTTGAACACCCTAACATTTCTTCATCTCCTCAGAATTTAACTTACAAAAATTCTGTGTCTTAGCAATTTTTAGAAAAGATTATACCAGAGAAGCAAGCAGTACATGAAGCGAGAGATAATATTTGACATATTCCATGTACAGATCTAACTATCTGAGATGATTAAATACGTCAAACTGGAGAAATCTAAATCATTATACAAAGTCAAGTAATTTATTTCAACTGGGGATTAAGAAATGTTGAAAGTGGAGAACAATTAACCCTAAGCCTGCCCTTATCTCTAGAGGTTTGGCAAACCATCTTGTCAATTTGAGCCCATGCCCATTTGGTGATTGTAGTGCATAGAAATTATAGACTAACTTTTTTTTTTTGACTTAAAAAGGTTGAGATTGTGTTAAAAGAAAAATGTAACAAGGTTGAGATTGTGTTAATCAAACGTGCATTTAAATAAAGTTCACAACCGAACTGTTCTTCATGTCCCTCATCCCGGGTTCGACTAGGGTTTTCTCACAACATTCCTAACCGAACTTCTTTCTCGCAATATATCTTTATGATCGTCAATTTATCAATCACAAATATTTTTTTGATAGTAAATTTTCATTTGATTAGATTCTTATATAAGATTAGGTCTAGGTGGTTTATTAGGTTAGTTAAAAATAAATTAGCTAGGGTAAAGGATAAGTTAGCCATTTTCTCACTTTAAGACACCCCTTAAGTGCAGGGCAGGGAAAACACTAGCACCACTAAATGAGTGGTGACCAAAATGTGAGTCAACAGACAACTTAGGGTTTTACTATATAAGAAACCTTTCTTTCTTTAATTTAGGGCAAACACTAGTACCACTATATCCTCATCTCGGCCGTTTCCACATCTCCTTCTCTATGATCTCCATCATCATCTCTTCGTCTCATTGAGTATTGGTTAATATGAAGCAGAAAGAAATGAAACTCAATTTTGGATTCGTGTGTGAACCTTTACATATACCGTGGTGGATGGAGACACAATCATCATTTGATTTCGCATAATGATTTCTCCTCTCAGTTGGTCGAGAAAAGTCGTTTTCAATTGGGATATGGAAATACTTCCACCGAGCACTAGCTCGAGGGTATTTAATGGATGTGGAGGATGGATATACTTTCACTGTTTTCATAATCAGACAAATAAGGGCTAGAGTATTTGGATCTTAGGGATGAATATGTCGATAACCTAAATCTGGTTTCTCTGGTATAATTTGTATTCCTTAAGCAATTTTAGGGTATGAAAAGAAATTTAAGTAGTATGAACATGTAAAATTTGTTTGAGATTCAATGTTACCTCTATGTTAGTCTTAAATTTTAAATCACTTAAGCAGCTCTTTGTTTTTGCTTGTGATATAGTAGGTAGAGGTGTAAATTGGGTTGTGCCAGCACGAGCACGACCCAAAGACAAAGACGCTAAAATTTGAGCACAACCTTGACCCGACACGTGACTTAGCCCAGCCACGGCACGGCCACGTTAGTTAAATGGGACGTCTTTGGGTTTGACTAATTGGCACAGTAGCACAGCACAGCACGCGGCACGGATAAGCACGTGGCCCAGCCCATCCCAGCACGTTAAGAGAGCACGTCATAACATGTACAAATACACCATATAACAAGGCATAATACATCACATTTTTTGTATATTTCACAAAAGAGTCACTATTCTAGCTAGTTTTTAATATTTTATGTTGGCTTATTTATAACAACACATATAATACCTTAATATTTGGAAAATATATTTCAATATCGTTGTTATAATGTCGTCACCTATATTTAACTAGAACATTAATTTACATGACAATAATCCAATTTTATATTTGATGTGCTATTTCTTTTTATCGAATAAACTTGTTAATTTTACTTGAAATAATTTCAAATGATATGGTGCCTAATTAAATTCTTGTGATAATGTCCGACTTAATGTATATATTAGGTGATTTCAAATTGTTTATAGCACGTGTGCCAGCACGGCACAGCACGATACGTTTATTCGTGTGCTGTGCCCGTGGGTTGTGCTGTGCCTAGCTTTTGACTAGTAAAGCACAGCACGGCACAACACATTTAAATCGTTGGCACAGCACAGCACGGCACATGGCACGTGAAGCACGCGACTTCGTGTGCCGGGCTGTGCCGGGCCGGCACGTTTTACACCTCTAATAGTAGGCTGTAGTAATAATTTCAATCCAAACAATCCTTGAAAGTTTTTAATTAACTTACGAAAATGAAGAACTGGATACAGCTGGCAAAAAAGACTTGCTGAAATGTTTTCAGTGAAGATCATCAGATTTACACAAAATCCGGATTCACCATCTCGTAATTGCCATTATCATGACTAAACTACCCCTATTTTACTCCCTACCTCTCTACAGCATATAAAAACATATATTACCTCCAACTTCTACAACCAAAATGAAAATGCCATAACCATAGGGAACTAGCTCATTTTGCATGGGGATAGTCACATTGGGTTATTATTAACCGTTGTAGTTTAACTTCAGGGCACCCACGGTTTCCAAAATAATGAAAATGGCAAAAGATGAGAAATTACATACTCGTTATTGGTGATTGATCCATCCCAATCAGAAGAGGAAAAATTCCATCTCAAAAAATGTACAGTAGTTGTTGCATAATGATAAATGATAAATCTTTATAACCCGGAACATCCTTATAAAACTAGAACAATACGATTCATATAAATTTGTGCTAAGCGAACTAGTGTTGTTTGACCTCAGTACCGTTTTATAAGCCATGGCCAGTCGGTTGCTTCCATCAACTCACGTCCCCTATGTAGCCATGGAATTTGTAATGTTTCTCCGGACTAAGATTTCCCATTCAGGTAGGAATAAAACAATGAATTGTTTCGGAATGAGGACCAGCTAACCACGAGCAAATTGATTTCGGTTTCCTGTCAATTCCAGCACAAACAGTAGACGCATATGCACAATCCCATTGGGAGGACGGATGCTTTGTTGACAGCCCTTGAAATACACATCTATTTATTTCCCTAAAAATCAAACACAATGAGTAAATGATTTCCAAGTTGTGGCCTCTAGGTATATTTGTGCATCTCCGGTACATTCACATTAGAAGTTTAGTAGATATACAAATCATTCCTGAAAAAAAAAAAAAAAAAAAAAAAAAAAAAGGCAAATCACAGAAATTCTCAGCTTCTGAGAAATCCCCTTAAATACCAATATAAATTTTCATCTATCAGTAAATGAGAAATCCTCTTAAATACCGACGAATATAAGAAAATTTGCTAAGCAAAGAAGAGCTAAATTGAATGAGAGGAGAACTTGTTTTTGGTGATGATGACGTTATTATTGAACCACCACCGCTAGTTTCTGCCATTACGAAGGATGGATGCATGGACCTGTTAGTTGATTAGGGTTAGGTTTCTCCTGCAAATATGAGGGAGAGCGGCAGAGTTCGGAAGTGCGAGTAGAAGGAAACGGTAATGCTTAAAAGGGTTTTAGATCTGCCCAATTAAATTAGGGTTAACAACTCACAGTCGATTTCGAATCCGTTACCTAAACTAACAGCTGTGAATTCTTTACGACTGACCATAGTTGGCTGACCTAGAGTTTTGTTATTGACGGGTGTGATCACTGATTGATAAAGGTGGAGGATTTTTAAGGGTAGGATTTATTTTAAGGTGTCATCTTGGACGGTGTGGGGGTGCAAGTATGGGTTTTGGACTTGTTTGTTGCCTTATTGATTCGGCTTGTGTACAAGTGAAGTTGGACAAGTGCTAAAGCTTAGTGGTATATTCAGCAGTTGCATAATGATACTTAACACCCCTATCTCACAGTCATACAATCTCCTTTTGTTATTCAAACCTAACTCCGACCCAAAACCATCGCCAAAAATATTATAAGCAGCAAAGAAAGCACAATTCTCGTGAGAACACAAGTGATATAACCCAGGACAAAGAACAGAATGAAGAACTTGAAGACACTTCTTTCACATGGTAAAACATGTTTGATAAGCAAAACATTCTCAAAATAAAATGAAGTTCGAGGTAGGCAAACATTCTCAAACAAGCTTTGGTACTCAAATATACTAAAAAAACAATCACCAACATTTTAATTTCAAGAAGAAAAACCACGGAGTTGCATGAAGGGATAAGTCCCTGATTCGAAGTCTAGGAAAAGAAGATCTCTATAGCACTTGTGACCCCTGGACCACCTCACTAATCACACAGAGTCAAGAAGCAAATATTTAAAGTAATTTTTTTTATTTTTGTGATGTTGTCGACAATCTTGAAAGTAAATGGCTAATAGTGAAGACAAACAACATGGCGACATTTCAAGTTTTTTCTATACAATCTTAGGTCATGCCAGAGGTGTTGGAAAAGATGAAATTTGCTGATTAAAAAGATGAGTCAAGCATTCCATGCTAATTTGCGTTGACTCTTAGCTTCATAAGTGCAACGATGTTAAAATGAAATCAAACCGAGGAAGCAATTCAAGTGAGTTCATAGAAATAGAAAAGTGTAATTTAGATTACACCATTTTAGATACATCAATAAGCTACATAGAAAATTTAGAAAGATGACATTTTATCTGTTCGAATTGCAGAATATCAAACTAACACTAACCACATTCATTTCACAACTGTATTTTACAGATCTCGGTCTTGGTGGGGTAATGACTGAAGAAAGAGAGGAGGCTAAAAAAAAATGATCCCAGCAGGTTTGTGATGCGTGAACCCACCGAATCGTCCTTCGGTGAGTAAAGAGTTAGAAATACCCTCGTAGATTTGGAAACCTTTCCTTTCTGCTCCTCCAAAAATTTGCAGCGGCCACAATTTCACTAGAATCATCTCCTACTTGTGAAGCTCTGTATGCGAATGCGCGCAGCAAACCAATCAGGATGAAACCCACTTCCTTGGATTCACTATGAGAGGAGAAATCATTATGTTAAATCAAGGTGATGATTCCCAAACAAACCCAAAATCCAGAAATTCATAACTCATTCTTCTTCTATCAATTTCTTTCTTTCTTTCTTTACTTTATGTGAATTCTTGGATGATAGAGATCAATAGAGAGCGATGTGGAAACAGCGGATTTGAGGAGATGAGGATTTAGATTCATCCCGGTATTTATACTGTAGTAAACCCTAAGCCTACCCTTATCTCTAGAGCTATTGGATAACCTTGTCCAACTTGAGCCCGAGCCAATGCCCATGTGATATTTACATTCTATTACTCCCAGAGCCCATGTGGTATACATTCTAACTTCATGCTGTATCTCCTCCATGCTATACGTAAAGGTTCCCACACAAATCCAGATTTCAATAATCTCATTTTACAACTCCTCTCTGTTTCATATCAATAATCTCATTTTCCAACTCCTCTGTTTCTTATAAAATATTAACAGATACTAACTCGAACGAAGATGAAGAATTGTTGTTTTTGGATGATGAAGATCAGATCAGAGCACAGAAAGAAAGATGGAATGTTGTGGAGACGGCGGAGTAGTGTTTTCCCTAGAAGAAACAAAGGCCATCTCTTGTGTATATATAGTGAATAACCTCAAGCCCTAGCTTTGGCTAACTTAAGCCCCTTTGGTTAGCCATCAGACTGGACCCCCGTTCTCTACAATTGCAGACCTCTTTGTATGTCTCATCTCAATAAGTAATCAACACACCTAAATAATTTCTCCGATATTTATTACATGGCCGTCTGATCATTTCCCATCTAGCAAATAACGAAGATCTCTAGCACTTGTGCTCCCATAAGATGATTTTTACTATATTGTATGGCGTATACATGAAGAAAAATCCACCCGAGTCACTGATCACACAAAGTCAAGAACCAAATACTCAAAGTAAATGGCTAATAGTACTATATTGTTCCATAAGGCAACCGACATGGAGACATTTCAAGTTCTATCCATACAATCTTAGATCATGATCCAAGATGTTCCGGAGAACATGAAATTTGCTGGTTTAAAAAGATGAGTCAAGCATTCCATGCCTAACTTGTACTGATTTTTTTCCTTATAAGTGCAATGATCGATGTTAAAATGAAATCAAACTAATAAGGAAGCAATTCAAGATTTCAAGTGAGTTCATAGATATAGAAAAATGTAGTTGATATTACAGCACTTTGATACATCAAAAAACTACTCATAGTAGATTCAGACATTTAACTGGACATTTTAGGTGTTTGAATTGCAAAATATCAAACTAACACTAATTAGTGCTAATAAATCATTCATTCACAAGTGTATTTTCCAGACCTCGGTCTAGTAGTAGGCTCCTGGTGCATGAATCCACTCAACCGTCCTTGTATGAGTACATTGTTGGAAATGCCACCTAAGATCTGGAAATGCCGCATATGATCAGTCTTAAGCCTTTCCAATCTTCTACTCCAAATTTGCAGTAGCAATCGGTTTCACCAGATTCTTCTCCTACTCGGCCTTAATTTTGAGAGGAGAAATCATTATGCTAAATCAAGGATGATTCCCAAACAAACCCAAAATCCAGTAATTCATAAAATGAAATCAAACTAAGTAAGCAATTCAAGTGAGTTTTCATAGATATAGAAAAATGTAGTTGAAATTAAAGCACATTGATATATGAATAAACTACATATAGCAGATTCAGACATTTAAATGGACATTTTATCTGTTTGAATTGCAGAACATCAAAGTAATGCAGATTTTGTTTTAGTAGTAGGCTTCCGGTTCAAGAATCCACTCAATCGTCCGAGTAAATAGTTGGAAATGCCAAGATCTGGAAATGCCGCAGAATATCAGCTTTAAGCCTTTCCTTTCTTCTAGGCAGGGGACTTAATGTTGATGGTGGATTTTCGTTTAAGGTTAAATTTGTAAAAACACGAAAAATCATGCGTGACATCTTGTAAAAGATAAAGCCGTTTATAAGTGACGAATACTCCTCACTTAATTCACCAAGAATGGAGCATGTAGCAACAATCCCATTACGTGAATACATGAAATTCCTCCAGGTTGGAGCATGCGGCAACAATCCCTTCTGTGAATTTCATATCAGCCTTGTATTTCTGTACCCATTATCGGTGTGGCATGACAGTGAGTGTTACTCTTACAGAGTAACACGAACCTCCAAGCACTATAATGAATCCATGTACGAAATACCGTACGGCCGATTCTCGGTGTGTTATACTAGCCCGAGCCCTCTCGGTGTGTTATACTAGCCCGATTGAGCCTCTCGGTGTGTTATACTAGCTCCGATTGAGCATCCGGACTTGACTGTATCGGTCTCCGGATATGATCTCGATCGCAGATCATCCAACTCCACAAGCATGATTGGATGACCACGGATCAATTCCATCACCCCCAAGAAGGTATGGAATACACACGGCCTTAGCTTGCCGGATATGATTCGATCGCGGTCATCCAACTCCACAAGCATGATTGGATGACTACAGATCAATTCCATCACCCCCAAGCAGGTATGGAATACACACGGCCTTAGCCTGCCAAGAAACCGTCCATACTAAGCATTATGGACGGAAAACCCTAAATTAAGGTTTGCGGCATATTACATGTGCCGCAAAAACGTCTCAACAAATCCACCTTCGCAGGCATAGATGGAGGGTGTAGATGTAGACTCAAAGGGCCCGGAGCATGTCGACACAATCACCATGTGACCGCCTACACACTTGACCAATCGGTCAAAACCAACCATGATTGGTTACAACAAATTCGTCCTTTGAAAGAGCATGGTCGCGCGGCTTTGAAAGCCAAAATTAGGGTTCAAGACATCGCGCGCGTCCATCTTCTCCGGCACGAATGGAGGGTCACAGATTAGATTGAGCAAGGGTCGGTCACACCAGCATGACCACCGTGGGCCCATCTACCTCTTCTTGCGGTCGGCCAAGGAATATCATGCCTGGCCAATCCAAAACGCCCGCTCAAACTCACGCGGTTACATCTCCCAAATCCTAAACTGATCTCGACCGCTCAACTTCACCGGATGATTTGAGTGGCTTAGATCACGTTTTCATGGGATAATCAAGTATAGGTGTGAACACCAACCTACCACCTACACGGTAGTATGATCGACCAAGACCGACCAAGATGGGTCGTCTTGGGACGCGCGCGCCAAACTTGGGATGACATGCGGTTTCCAACTCCTTTACGGCAATGGATTTCTGCACGCAAATCGATCTCGACCACTCAACTTCTAGGACGAATTGGGTGGCTTAGATCACGTTTCATGAGACGGTAAGACATAGGCGTGAACATCAGCCTACCGTCTACACGCCAAACCAACCGGCCAAGACCGACCAAGCTAGGTCGTCTTGGAAAACGCACCGGAAAAGGGTATGGCGCGCGGCTTCTTGCGGTATCAAACTCTTATCGCAAAATCAATCTCGACCACTCCTCTTTGACGGTCAAATCGAGTGGCCCAGATCGCACTTTCATGAGGGAACGGAATACAGGCACCTACACCATCATGCCGCCAACACGCACGTATGGTCGGTCCTCTCCAAAATCCTTCCCACGCTTGGTTTCGACCAAGCTAAAGAGTGATGCTTGCGCACCTCTTTAAAAACCCTAATTTCATCAACGGTCGCAGATGAGTGTCTCAAACATCATCTCGTCCGTCCGGCCTCACCAAACTTGGTTATACAACCACGGTCGGGAGTTATTTGGTTAGTGAGGAGTCATTACCCATCACTGTACCACACCGTAATGCAGTACTGCATAAAATACACACGGTACTTCACAAGTATCGACTTTACGAATAACGCAGTTATTCAATTCAAAGATTACATGCTATCTTTCGTGGATCCACGATCCACATTCAGGACATCAATCATGTCACAACGGGGGATGCATGCGGGGTATTGGTGCGGCGGTTTACAGCGTGCGGCGTGCAACGCGCCATCACAAGAACGTGTTAGGAAGTCATGGACGGTTAGAGATGAACGGGGGAAAAGTGGGCAAGACTGGTCGTGTGTTACCGACACACAACTCCACTACTCCATCATTCCACTACCTCCACTTCCCACGAGAAACGTGAATGAGGCTCAATGACTTGTATAAATAGGGTCTCCGCCCTATTTCCAAAACAACAAGGGAATAACGGAGAACAACACAAGTTCAGACGAGACAGAAAATCAAGTGTTAATACAAAAAATCGTATTCAAACACCCAGAGCCTGCTTGCATCAACCATAAGCTTGCTCATCTTTCTGTTACAAGTCATAAGCAAGCCAACACCTTCACAATCTCAACACCTTCTTCGCTTCCCTCCCTAAGATCAACCCCATCTCCTTCACTTTGTGACCGAAACAAATGCGGAACGGCCATTTCTTGGTTTAGGCCGGACTTGCACGCATTGATCTCTCGAATCTACAAGCACTCACCGCGCATGTGCATTTGTTGAAGGTTTAGATTCATTCCTCATCCACACCCCAAATTACCAAATTCTCAGAGTAGTTTTCACCCATCAACACCCGGACGCGCTTACTCGACGCGCATGCAGCCGCTTGCCGAAGCGCTTTCCGAGCGTTTGCCGACGCGCTTACTGTGCACACATGCCACACGCGCATGCCAGCCGCAGACCACACTTTTTGCTAACAGTTTGCATCCTTCCAGCGCTAACATCTTGCGCCCCGCATGCCGCCCGCAGTACCACACTTTGTGCTAACGGTTTGCATCCTTCCCGGCGCTAACATCTTGCGCCCTTCCAAAGACCATCCTCGCCCTTCGAAGCAGCGCCATGGCTCCAAAGACTTCGTGATCAAAACCATGTCATCTCTGCACGATACACTTACGATCACCAGAACCAGAGCCACTTCCGCCACCCCAACGGTTCTTCAAGCATGAAAGCTACAACCGTCACCAGAGACGCTACTCCACCATCAGGGCAAGATACTGGAAGATTCGGAAGAAGCCGACCTCCTTTTAGCACAGTTGATTCGATGAAAAGACGAAAGATACTTCAGCAGGACGAGCGTTATAGATGAAGAGGCTCGCGTTGCTCTTGAACGCCTGATAGAAGGGGATAAGCAATCCAATTTCGTCACACGTGAAGATCGGAAGGACTTCTCCAAAATCAAAAGCAATGGAAATAAAAAACTCTCCCGAGTTCATGGAGACCCTTTTACGTCTGGGACCCTCATAATTTGAACTTCGCCCACAAAGTAAATACAGTCTATGATGAAACAGATTATGTGAGATTCTATATTTCTCCAAGGAATATCATCAATACATATTTACATCTCTCAACCGCATCGCGCGCATCGGAAAGCAAGGCGTTTCCATCCAGGGAAGCCGTTCCCAAACCCCAACCTCTCCTAGAAAGCACGATCGACGGATGTAACCGGGGACTCCTAACCTCTTTTCTCTTGAGGGATGTCGAGTTTGACAGAACGTGACGCGGCCTCCGACTTCAAAATGGTAGCCGTCAAGGCTCTGAGAGTTGCAAGATGTCGTTTCAACGTTCTCTCCAGAAGTAGCTCCGCATCAACGTTCTCTCCATAAGTAGCTACGCATCAATGCTCTCCAGCAGCGGCTTTGCTTCAACGTTCGCTTCAATGCCACTCCTTCCTGCAAAGGGTCGTGCCGTCACACTCCCCATATCAAGGAACATAGTCACAGCCAGCCAATCTCCGTAGTCATGGACACCTTTTAATCCATCTCGCCAAAACTCGTGATCATGGAAAGTTTGCTCACTTACGCATCCAGCCAATCCTTTTACGTCCACGGAAGCTCATAGAATATCAGCCAACCTACTTTGTTACCACGATAATGTAGTTTCTCCTGATTACATCTCCTACCAAGAACTGTTGCCCCTCATTCGTTGATACCAGCCAGAGCTTCACCGCAAAGATCAATTACTACAAAGATGGAAACACGTAAACCATACTTGAGAACGGAAGATATACACGGGATCCCTTCACTCGTCAAAGCTACAAAGAATAGTCCACCAAAAATCCGTACCCACAACAAGGTCCTCTACTCTTCAAGGGTGCAGCGCAAGAACATCATCACCTCTCTGTCTAGAAGACGCCTTCAACACTTTACGAGGCCGCGGAGGATCCCGAGCCCGCACTATCGAGAATATGTCATCATGTAATTTCGAGCATCCCAAAGTGTCACATCTAGAAGAGTACGATAGGCTTATATCAAATCCCGTGGAGGGGATTCAAAGGCGATATAATGAAAGTAGGTCATGCATGGGGACTACCAAAGATAAGATGCTTTCACTCCCTCAACCAGTTATTACCGATTTCAACATCATCACTATCGAGGTTTTACGAGCCGCGGGGAATTTCTCAACATGAATCCGTACATGTGCACCGAAAACTCCAAAAGCACGCCAGAAGGTTACATTCACGTATTCATCCATTCCATCATATCAAACCGAAGTATGACCGGGGACTTCTCGCTGCATCCCATTTCGTAAGATAGAGCCCTAAATCAGCGTCCTCCAAGTCTGCAGCAATCAACAAGGACGGATTTGAAGGAAGGGGAACGACTAGGTCATCCTCGTCGATAACAGTGACGCATGCTCCAATAGGATATCTCTGCACAAAAGGGAAATTTTCCTTTTATACAACAAGCGGCGGTAAAGTGTACGACAGTCCGCCAAAGAAGAAGAAAACATACCGAGAGAAATTCAACAAGAAGAACCTTTTCTCAAACGAGGGAGATGATGCGATTGCGTTGGGTTTGAATACGAGAACCTTTAAAAAGGAAAGGAAGCAATGAGGGACATAACGCTTCCAGCATTTTTGGCATGAACGATGCCCTAATCGAAGCCGCACGTGAAGGAAAGGCAAAATAAGGAAACTTTGCTATCTCGTAGAAACACCTACTCCCTCATTGTTCACACCGATCCCATCAAGTCACGTCAACAAGCACGCACTTTGACTTCCCTACCTTGCACAAGGTCCCACCGGCTAGCACGCTCGATTTTCCCACCTCACGCCAACTTCCCAATGACCGCCCAAGTCACGTCAGCAAGCACGCACAACTTCCACACCTTGCGCCGGTCCCACCAGCTAGCACGCTCAGTTTCCCAACTCACGCCAACTTCCCAACGTCGCCCAAGCCGCATAGGCCCCACCAATTGTGCTGACCTCCCGATTTGTGCGAAACTACCGAGGCAAGGATTCCAAATCCTATTTATAAAAGGTCAGACAATCCCCCTCAATTCTCTTTACGGTTTTCTGTTGATAGTTTGTCACCATCTTATGCTTACCTCGCAACAAATCCCCTGTTCCGAGCTAAGCAGGGGACTTAATATTGATGGTGGTTTTTAAACAAGGGGTAAAATCGTAAAACCCCATGACCTAGTGTTACCCGCAACACATTAACTAAGAGCATTTAACTCAGGTGTAAATAATTAATAGGGGTATTTGTTCAAAATACCAGATTAGGGTTTTCGACACGTAACCCTAATTCCAAAACCAAAAGCCGCACCTCGCGCACCATGGGAACAATGCCAAACCAAGCCGCATACTGCGCACCATGGCAACAATGCCAAACCAAGCCGCATCTGCGCACCATGGCAACAATGCCAAACCAAGCCGCACCCCCGCGCACCATGGCAACAATGCCAAACCAAGCCGCACCTGCGCACCATGGCAAACAAGGCCAAACCAAGTCGCATATCTGCGCACCATGGCAACAATGCCAAACCAAGCCGCATATCGCGCACCATGGCAACAATGCCAAACCAAGCCGCATACGCGCACCATGGCAACAATGCCAAAACCAAAAGCCGCACTGCGCACCATGGCAACAATGCCAAACCAAGCCGCACCCGCGCACCATGGCAACAAGGCCATATTTCCAAGCCGCTATGCCTTTGGCCCACGCCAAATATAGCGCCCTAGGCTTGCAAGACTTGCAACTAGGTCAACATAGCCGTACGTGCCATTGGCATATGCCAACACATATCATGAGCCATATTTCCAAGCTGCTATGCCTTTGGCCCACGCCAAATATAGCGCCCTAGGCTTGCAAGACTTGCAACTAGGTCAACATGGCCGTACGTGCCATTGGCACATGCCAACACGTATCGAGGCCATATTTCCAAGCCGCTATGCCTTTGGCCCACGCCAAATATAGCGCCCTAGGCTTGCAAGACTTGCAACTAGGTCAACATGGCCGTACGTGCCATTGGCACATGCCAACACGTATCGCAGGCCATATTTCCAAGCCGCTATGCCTTTGGCCCACGCCAAATATAGCGCCCTAGGCTTGCAAGACTTGCAACTAGGTCAACATGGCCGTACGTGCCATTGGCACATGCCAACACGTATCGCAGCCATATTTCCAAGCCGCTATGCCTTTGGACCATGCCAAATATAGCGCCCTAGGCTTGCAAGACTCGCAACTAGGTCAACATGGCCGTACGTGCCATTGGCACATGCCAACACGTATCGCAGGCCATATTTCCAAGCCGCTATGCCTTTGGCCCATGCCAAATATAGCGCCCTAGGCTTGCAAGACTTGCAACTAGGTCAACATGGCCGTACGTGCCATTGGCACATGCCAACACGTATCGCAGCCATATTTCCAAGCCGCTATGCCTTTGGCCCACGCCAAATATAGCGCCCTAGGCTTGCAAGACTTGCAACTAGGTCAACATGGCCGTACGTGCCATTGGCACATGCCAACACGTATCGCATGGCTATATTTCCAAGCCGCTATGCCTTTGTCCCACGCCAAATATAGCGCCCTAAGATTGCAAGACTTGCAACTAGGTCAACATGGCTGTACGTGCCATTGGCACATTCCAACACGTATCGCAGCCATATTTCCAAGCCGCCATGCCTTTGGCCCACGCCAAATATAGCGCCCTAGGCTTGCAAGACTTGCAACTAGGTCAACATGGCCGTACGTGCCATTGGCACATGCCAACGCGTATCGCAGGCCATATTTCCAAGCCGCTATGCCTTTGGCCCACGCCAAATATAGCGCCCTAGGCTTGCAAGACTTGCAACTAGGTCAACATGGTCGTACGTGCCATTGGCACATGCCAACACGTATCGCAGGCCATATTTCCAAGCCGCTATGCCTTTGGCCCACGCCAAATATAGCGCCCTAGGCTTGCAATACTTGCAACTAGGTCAACATGGCCGTACATGCCATTGGCACATGCCAAACACACACGCTGGTAGCCTAACTTGCAAACCGTGCAACCTACCACCAAGGCATTCCGCACATGCCGTTGGCACATGCCACACACGCCGCTAGCAACTATGGCATTACCACTTACGCTCGAGGTGCAACTCGCAACGAAGGCATTCCGCACATGCCATTGGCACATGCCACATGCGTCCCTAGCAGCACTACTTGCACGCAAGATGCAACCAACACTCGAGACATCAACACAAAGCGGGGATGCTTTCTAGGGTTTTGGTTTGGCAGTCACTGAGATGCGGCGTACACTACGCTCACATTAAGAAAGCTTGAAAATGAATAAAGCGGTCAAATAAAAGAGGAAATAATGGTGAAAACGTTTTCACCCATTAACACCATGCGGTTACCACCTCCTCCCATTATTTCACCCTTTACTCTCTTCCTTCATGAGGTCAGGGTACATTTCAAATCTCGACTTGTATAAATAGGTCTTACCTATTTCTATCAGACAACAAGTCTCGGTCAGGAGAAAAATACTACACTCTCGAAAGGCAACTTTGCAAGCTCTCCCAAAAGCTTCCACCTCTTGCAAGCTCCCAAGCTTTCACTTTCGATACAAGTCGAGATACTACTCTCCTGCACTATTCGGCCTTAACACCTTTCTTTGCTTCCCTCCCCAAATCAACCCTTCTCCTCCACTTTGTGACCGAAGCAAGTCCTGGAACGGCCATTTCTTGGTTTAGGCCGGACTTGTACAGATTGATCTCTCGAATCTATAAAGTGCTCACATGCAGCACATTTGTTTAGGGTTTGAACCAGTTTCTCACTCACCAACCGAATTTACCGAAATCGGCAGAAACGATTTTTACCCATAAACAACTAAAAATATAGAAGTGTATATAGTTAAGTGTGTGTGTATGCACCTCTTAAGTTTTGGGCAATGATAATGTGCTTATTTCAGTACGGTTGAAGCTGTGTATGCACATTCTCCATGCACATAACTCTCTGCACATTCTCTATTATTTGTCAAGACTTTTTTATAACTCTTTGTATATGCACATTCTATATCATATATAAGAATACAAATCTTAATGTTTGTCGTGTGAAAGATGCCCTGTGTAGATGTAGGATGTGGTAATGTTCTTCAACTGTAGACAATACTTTAGGTAATATGCATCTTTATGTGGTATCAGCTCTTGTTTAGAGTAATACTGAAATTTGACAGGTCTACAAGAATGTAATGCAGAATTGAGAATCGTTAGGTGTAATTTAGTGAAACTAGTAATTTCCTAAGAGCATGAGTTTATAGTGCGACTCGATAACTATGTCATTATTGGATGAAATTTTTTTGTTGTTATATCTGCAGTGAGGAGGATAAGAGATAGTTTATGGAAGCTATGCAACTCATACGGTTGATGTGGTCAAAAGGATGAAAGAGATTACTCTTGTTAAGAAGACTCCTGAGAATGTATTGGAAGATCAAGGTGTTACTTCCGCAGAGATCTAAGGTATACGAGATTAACCATGAAATGTTATCGCTTTGGGTTTTTTCTGTTATCATTGTGTCAGTTTATGTAACTTGCTTATCGGTTGTTGATTTTGCAGATCTATTGGACGAATTGCAAGAGCATGTTGAATCCATTGACATGGCAAACGGTAAGTTGATGCCTTTGTATGACTTAGTGATATTTGATTTCGTGTTGTTATGTAAATTAATGCTTTGGTATGTGCCTGACATATTTGCATACAATTGGTAGTTTAGTCCCCCTTCTTGAACACCTGAGGAAATCAAGTGCACGCATCCGAGCAAAGGATGCCGAGGTTATAACTACCATAGTTCAAAGCAATCCTAAAATTCAGCAACTTGTAATGGAAGCTCGAACCCCTGCTGGCTAATCTCACCTCAGATCCAGATGTTACTACTCGAACCGCACTTGGCGCAATATCATGCAAGTAATATTTGCCGTCTATTATGTATGCATGCCATCGGTTTGGATATGCAGCTTTATTATCTATACTGAGGCTGGTTGATGTTCAATGGCGTCACTTGAAATATCGACCTCTTATGTATTTGCTATGGATGTCTTTCAGCTTTGATTCGATACAACAAGCCTGGAGTTGCTGTATTCAGACTGGCAAATGGTTATGGAGCTTTGAGGGATGCACTGGATTCAGACGCTATTAGGTTTCAAAGGTAATATGATCCTCACTTGATTAATTTCATTTGTTTTTGATGCTTGCACACTAAAAAAATACCGTATTAACATTAAGATAGCTTTTAAACATGTCTTCCTTTGTTGATATCTATGATTGTGAAGGTTAAGCTGCTAATTGACTACCAATGGTTATGTGAATTCGGTTTCTGATGTTGTTATGTGTTCTTGAATTTTGATGTTGATTTTTTTGTTGTGTATTCAGGCCTAATTAAGAAGGTGGTGACAGACTCGCAAGATTTGGTGGTCCAAGAGGTGGAGCACCAGGAGAGTTTGGAGGATTTAAGGTTGGTGCTCCAGTAGAGTATCAGCCACAATTTAAGGTTTAAACCTAGTCCCTTGGTTATCAATGAACTGTTTATGATTTATGGTTATCAGTTGAATGCTAAGGATTTTTCTTTTGCAGGGTTCACAGAGACGAAGCCGGTTTCTGCCAAGAACTTGTTACAAGCTGTAGGGGTTTTGCTACTTTGGATCCCAGGAACTCATTGATAAAATGGATATTTTAGGTAAGTCATCAGCAGATGGCTGAGTTATTTACCTTCAGATTGAGAACAACAATGCACCTTTAATTTTGTGAATGTCTATTTTCCTTTTTCATGGAGTACTACTAACACAAGTGAAAGAAACAACCTATAAGGATCCAGACTTGAGTATGAACCATTGATGTGATGAATCGATCTATTGCTCGAGGGCCGAAGAAACTTCTGCTCCTGCATAGATTTGTCACCGTGCTGGATATAGGTTGAACATATTGAACTTACCTTCAAGTTTCTTGTTCTGAACTCAGAATTTCATCCATTTTTGTATAGATTTAAACCCAGTAGATAAAAGGAATGAATGTTGAATTCTCAGATCGAGTTTAAATTTGAAGTTTCATTTCAATTTGAGTTTGGGTGTCATTTGACTTTAATTTGAATTCCATTTGAATGAATGAATATGGAATTCTCAAGTTTGATCTTATATTTGAATTTCAGATTGCACTAGTAAAATAATAATGTTCAGTCACAGTTAAAAACTGTTACTGTATTATTTCTATGTGATTTTAGTTTTTTGCGGTGTTACTAAAGCCCCTGTTACGAAAGTTTTTAAAACTCGTTATCGAATGACTATTGAAAAATGACTTATAAAATCTAAAATTGTCATTGTTAGTAGTTTTTGGTAACAGTTTATTCAATATGTGTTAGTGAATAATTGCTATGGTAACTGTTTTTAATAAAACTGTTGCTATTATTTGAGCAACCGTAACAGTTTTTATGAAAACTGTCATAAAAACAGTATAAAGGTAAAAAAATTTATAGTGAAACTACAACCACTTCCACCATTAACGCCACCACCACCTCCACCACTAGCACCGCCGCAACCATCACCACCATGCCCGCCACCATTCCACAAGCACAAGTTTGGCTTCTTGGTCTTGAAATATAAATTCTATAAAATTACTCTTTCTAGGTTTCGACCTTGAGACCTATTACACCTAACTATAACTCTTGAACCATTATTCCATGCTTTGTTTTTGGTTAATGTTATCCAGATAAAATACTTATTCTCATCAAACAATAAACTATCGACCTCCACCACAACCTTCGTTACCACCACCTTCGTTGTCACCTCCCAACTACAACACATTTATATTGTAGTATTTCTACATATCGTACCACTTGTTTATTATTTTTATTAGATTTACATTTCTGTTAAACCTTGGATAACCATCCATGAACCATGGCCAGATCTAGTGCATAAAATTAATCAACAAGTAAATTGTGACATGTCTAAAGCTAGGTAATCTTTTTGAAATGGATTTCCAGATAACTAGTTATGTGGATAAATAATAACAGTTGTTTTATAGAAATGTCACGATAAGGTCAACTATGGTGACTTATTAAATCTCTGTTATAGTAACATGGGTATATGATAACAGTTGGTCCAAAAAATGTCACGATAATGTCAACTATGGTGACATATTAATTGTGTTACAATAACATGAGTATATAGAAACAGTTGGTCTAAATAAATGTCACGATAATGTCAACTATGGTAACATATTAAATACATTAAGTAACATGGGTATATAGTAACACTTATTATAAAAGCGTTATAATATACAACCTAGATGACACTATGTAACAGTTCTTGAGAAATTGTTACCATTATTTAACTACATAATATTTAGTAACAGGTAATTTACGAACTGTTACCTTATAAAAGCTTGAACTGTTATTAAATGTCACTTTTCTACTAGTGTTGGGTTTCATTTGAGTTTAATTTGAGTTCAATTTGACTTGACTTTGGCTTGACTTCCATTTGACTTGACTTTGGCTTGACTTCCATTTGACTTGACTTGACATGACATTGATGCAGTCAGATTATTTCAGATTTAACTATTCAGGCATTTGACAAATCGAATCAATTTTTTTTTAATATTATAATTTAAATCGAGACTCACGGCTTAGGGTGCATGCCTCGTTACCTTTAAAATCGGTCGTTGTTTTGAGACACACGGCTAACGGTCATACAAAACAACTACACTTTGTCAGAGACGGTTAAAAATGGTCGTATAACTCGTATATATGACTTGTCCTGACCGTCGCGGAACTTCTGTTTTCCACTAGTGTGGTGGATGTTGTTACAGTTGGTGTTGAATTGCAGGTTAAGATGTTGGTGGCAGAATGAATGACAGTTGCAGCTGAACTGGAAGCTCATATGAAGGAATTGGTTTGGAGCATGCCCGTGACAGAATGGAAAGGAACTGGTACCAGTCGATCAAGCCACAGCTTCTACTGCCACTACAAGAAAAGCTGTGTATTGCAACACGTCACTCATGAGGCAAGAACCCATATTTAGCGTGGCTAAATCCTTTTGCCACACAAAAATAATTTGCCACACCTGTGGCAACAACCTGGGTGGCAAGAAATTATTGCCACACCTTAAATATACTGTAGCAAAAGCCGGGTTTTTTGCCACACCAATATATGAGGCAATAGTACGAGGCAAAAGTGTATTTTTTTTTTAATATTTTAAATCTTTTGCCACACCAACTGGTGAGGCAATAAGGTGAGGGAAAATTATACTCTTTAATTGAATATATAATTTTTTTCAATTTCCTTTAATTATAAATTCTTTTGCCACACCACTAAATGCAGCTAAAACCCCCGCTAGCCAGTAGCAAAAACACGTCTCTGATTTATAGACCACCGTAATACTTTGTAATTTTTAAATAGTAATAACAAAAAAACATTAAAGCCATCCACAAAAATTGGATTGAAGCGAGAGAAATTTAATTTCATTAACAATACGGTATTTTTACAAATATAGTGAATCCCATTTCACCATAAGAAAAGAAACAAATTATCTTACACAATCTCCCATCTATCAACCTCAATCGTAAGTAAAGAAACCTTTTACTTCAAACTAAAATTATTTTATCCAGGCGTCCGTTCCAAGGCCACGGTCCACGGATACCTACTAAATCAATCAAAACAAAGAACAACAAGTAAAAAGAACATCAAGAATGTCCAGAATCATGTCTAAAGGAAACTTGAAGGGGTTAATTGATTGATCATAACAAATTGGATAATATGGGCTCTAACAAGAAAAGCATCTTCAAGTTGGAATACTAATTCTATCTCTAACGTCTTAAGGAAATCTTATTTTTCATCGACAAAATAAACCAATGGAATCCTAGACTCTAAGAGAAGTATCATACTAACATACGTGCAATTATGACCACTTACAGTTATCTCACATTTTTGCTTAAGAGATTGCCCAAATTCTATGAATTAAAACTCAAGGAAGAGATACTTACATAATGATGACCTAACAATTTGGATTTGACGAGTGTAATACTCCTCAATTCTCATGAGCATATACAAATTCCGTCACTTACAATGATTAGTGGTATCCAGTAACAAAATTAAATGATAGAATTCATACAAAAAAATTCAGGCTACTTTTAGAAAAAACTGGTTTGTAGGACACTATCCAATGTCTACTGGCCTAGGTATTCCCATTTTTGACAAGGAATTGTGTGCAGCTAAGCTAGATATATTATCAACAAGTGCTAAACATGCTAAACGAAAGAAAGACCATTTAAATACTGTTACAGATAGAAACCACTTTAAGGGTATAACTATAGTTGCAAGGATTTACAAGGGAATTTTCTAGCTCATATCTCTTAATGATGATCTATGTTTTGAGGTTCATGTGTCCCAACCTAACTCCTCTCTACTAGCCATCTGGAGACCAATATAAGAAATATCTCGACCATAAACAGACAAATCCAAGACCAAATAACAAAACCGTGAATAACTTTGAGTCGCTAGAATGAAAGGTAACCATAAAGACCAACATATGCATGTACGTACCATTTGGTTTGTGCGTTGTGATGAGTTTTTCCTTCCCGTTGTGTGCTTCATTTTTTGTTGGTTTCCACTCTTGACATTGCAGTCGGAAAGACTCTTACAAATACAAGAATCAGATATAAGTGTATTACCAGAACTATAAAATATACCTAAACCACAGAAGGCCTATAAAAAATAAAAATAGGGATTGGAAACTTACTAATGACCTGCTATAAGTCTTGAAATTGCATTTTTTTTTTTTTTTTTGAAAGGGTACCACTGGTAGAGACTATTCGACAACAAAAAAACAACGAATGAGGAGATAAGGGAATTTGGAATACCAGACCAAAGGCTGAAAATGAAATCCAAATAGCTCAGTCGCACTTCTAGAAACTAAATAAGCATTTCATGAAACTATTTGACTAGAAACAATAAAGAAGGAAGAGAATTGGAATCCGAGACCAAAGCGACAATGAAATCCAAATAGTCCAGACGGCGTCAAACACGGAGACGAACAAAATTAAGATGATTACAACGACTTAAGTAATACAGGGCTAGTAGGAATTAAAACAAACATTTGAGGTGCATAAATGAAGAACAACACAAAAACTCATATGCTGGACAAATTTGAAGAACCAAAGGCCAAGTAAATCAGAAAGATGCACGGAAGGAGAAGACAAGATCAAACATATGAATTCATCATGATTTCAAAGGGAATTAGCGAATCAAAGTCTATTAATTTTAACAACTAAAGAGATACCAGAATACCCAAATGTTATAAAAAGGTTGAGAGCAAAATTAATCCAATCTGGCCGATAAGAGATTGTTGAAGTTAAGATTTATCAAATAGAGATAGAGATTACACATGTGATAGCTTTTCCGGAGGAGATTAGCCATGTATGCCGCCTTTCGCTAACCACCGACATCTTCTCGTAAAGGGGATAGCATCTAAAACTCAACCACCAACAAAGAAAACCAGCAATTCCAGAGAGAAAAATCGCCACTAAAGAATAAGAAATTAGATCCGCAAAGAGTCGATTGCCCTTAACGGGCTACATGGCCGGTAAACGAGATGATTAGCCGGACATGGAGGCGGTGCTTCTAAAGGGAAGATTTGGATGTCAAAAACCTTGGAATTGCATCTTCAGAAATAAAGAAAAAAACCTACAACAAAAATAATAATGAAGAACATCAAAAACCCAATTTAAAGAAAATTCGTTTTAGAATTGAAATTTGAGCGACAGATAGGTGAGACAATGACCTGCTATAAGTCTCTCGTGACGATAACCAAAACCCCAAATTAATCCGAAGTGATGCATAGATCTCGGAAAAAAATTATGAAAAAAATTCAGAGAATAATTTATGATGATTGAGTGATAGTACTGATAAATGCCATAGCGCATTAGGGTTTATACCTTTTGATGTCTGAGATAGAAAATTAGGGATTTCCAATCTTTGTGTGTGTGGGCAATCTTTGTGGGATTTTAGTGGGAAATTTAGTTTTCGCAAATATTTTAGGAGGTAATTCGGTTTCACTAAAATTTTAGGGAGAAATTTGGCGCTAGCTAGGTTTCGGGTTGAAAAGAAAAGCCAAACTTTTACGGTTCTACTAGTTGCAGAGTAAGAGAAGAGATGATGGTCGGGGTTATTGGCTGAGGAGAACAAAACACGTACGTGGTGGGTTCTTCTCAATAAAGGAGCACGTGATGCACGTGTAATCGTTATTCTATTTTTACCTTGATTTAATTAATAACAAATTTTATTAAGGAATTATTGATAATATAATTTTTCTTAAGAAATTTATAAATGCGAAAGTATTATTATTTATACTTTTTGCCGCATCTATGTGGCAATAATTTAACTTATTGCTTTGCATCAATGGGTGACATGAGGCAAAGTTAGTTTTTGCCTCACATTGTTTGAAGGTGTGGCGAAAAATCTTAGTTCTTGCAACACCTATTGGGCGGTGAGGCTAAAACCTATCTATTGCCACAAAGTAATTATAGATGTGTGGCAAGATGGTGAGGCAATAGACTCATTTTCTTGTAGTGTGCTCCTACAAACAAGGAGGATTAGGGACTGGCCAACTCAAATATGCAGCTGGTTGTGGACCCAAAAGTGTAGAAATTGATGAAAGTTTGTGCTTTGCCCTCTATCTTATCTTATGAAAGTTTGCTTTGCCCTCTATCTTATCTTATAATGTTATTGCTTGCTATCTTTGCCCTAGAAGGATTCTTGTTTGGCTTGCAATTGATGAAAGTTTCTTATCAAATGGATGAATGCGTGTTTCTTATCAAATTTTACTAGTGATCACCCGAATTTCAATTGTACTTGAATCTCTCATTGCTGAAACACAAAAGTAAAAACACCTGGCAGCTGTAGGATCTCTGTGAAAGGACAAATAGTCCCACATCTCTATAATCCGCTTAATTAACTTAAAATATAATATGGAAGGGCCGCTCTACTCATTGCCAATTGGTTTTGAGTTGGATGCCCGCAGACTTTAACATGGTACCCGAGCTAAGCCCCAGACACAATTTCGAATAAACTTAGGAAGAACAACTAAGTCCAAAACTTGATTAGGTACTTTAGAATAAACAATTTCGAATGGAGTCTTACCAGTAGATCGATTCACTTTGAAGTGTTGAAGGCAAATTCCATATGATGTAGTAAAATATCCCATTGTTTCTTTGTTATCCATGCATTTAGCTCTAATAAGATTACCCAAAGATGCGTTTACCACTTCGGTTTGTCCATCGATCGTGGGTGAGAAGTCATCTTTGAATTGTAAAGTAGTACCCAAACGTATCCATAATGTCTTCCAGAAATAGCTCAAAAATTTCGTGTCCCTATCAGAAGTGATGGACTTAGGAACACCATGTAAACGAACTATCTCTTTAAAGAATAAAGATGCAATGTTAGAAGCATGGTAGACTTTTTGCAAGCAATAAAGTGTGCCATTTTTGAATATCTGTCTACAACCACCATCACAGAATCATTTCCTCTTGCGGTACGAGGTAATCCCAGAATAAAATCCATGCTCAAATCAACCCATGGGGCATCAGGAATTGGTAATGGAGTATATAGTCCAGTATTTTGAACTGTGCCTTTAGCTTGCTGACAAACCATGCATTTCATAACATATCGTTGTACATCTCGTTTCAGAGATGGCCAAAAATAGCGTTCTTCTACAAGAGCAATAGTCTTGTCTCTTCCAAAATGACCACCAAGACCACTCCCATGCAGTTCACGAATTAAATGTAAACGTAAAGAACCATGAGGAATGCAAAGACGATTACCTTTGAATAAAAACCCATCTTGGATAAGAAAATCATCAACTCCATGAGCCGCAGAATTGCATTGTTCCCATAATACTTTAAAATCTGCATCTTCAGCATAGATATCTTTAATGTAATCAAAAGCTAGACTTTCATTACGAATAGTGGCTAGGAGATGACTTCTTCTGCTCAACGCATCTGCAACTTGATTCATTTTTCCACTCTTGTGCTTAATGGAAAATGTATACTTATTAATTGTAGAAAGCCATCGATCATGCATACGGTTGACTTTGGGTGATGTCGAAGATATTTGAGCATGATTATCGGTATTGATGACAAACTCACGATGCACCAAATAAGTATGCCATTATTTGAGTGCACGAACAAGAGCAAGTAATTCTAACTCATATGTAGACCACTTTTTTGTGTATCGAATTTTTTCACTATGGTAAGCAACTGGATGTCCCTCTTGAGATAAAACGGCTCCAATTCCAATGATAGAAGCATCACAATCTACTTGAAATGGCTTAGAAAAATCAGGCATAACAAGTATAGGAGCTGTACAAAGTCTTTCCTTGAGAGTATTAAAACTTCTATCAGCCTCTTCGGTCAAATAAACTTGTCCTTCTTCAAGCATCAAGAAGAGGAGCAAACAATGGTCTTTGAAATTCTTCACAAATCTCCTATAGAAAGAAGCTAAACCATGAAAACTTCTTACTTCCTTGATAAAAGTGGGAACATGCCATTCTACAATGGCTTTGACCTTGGAAGGATCCACATGAATACCCTTGTGAGAAATCACATAACCAAGAAATGTAACTTCAAATGACATGAATGTGCACTTCTTTAGGTTCACAAACAAAGAATGATCAGAGAGTGCCTGAAAAACTTGAGAAAGATGATTGAGATGTACTTTGGCAGATGGACTAAAAATTAAGATGTCATCAAAGTAAACAATGACAAACTTACTCAAGAATGGTTGTAGAACATGATTCATCAACCTCATAAAGGTGCTTGGGGCATTAGATAAACCAAAAGGCATGACAAGCCATTCATATAAACCCCCTCTTATCTTGAAGGCAGTCTTCCACTCATCTCCAATTCTTATTCTAATCGATGATAGCCACTTCGCGAGATCAAGTTTGGTAAAAATAATTGATCCGAGAAAGTAAATCAATCATATCTTCAATTCTAGGTATAGGAAACCGATAAGGAATGGTGATGCGATTTAAGGCTCGACAGTCTATGCACATTCTCCAACCATTATCCTTTTTAGGAACTAAAAATGCAGGACAAGCATAAGGATCAAGTTGCTTGGTCTAATCAAACCTTTGCTCAATAAATCATTAACTTGTCCACTGTAAAATTTCATTTTCGGTAGGACTTAATCGTAATGAGCTTGATTAGGTAGAGAAGCTCCCGGTATGAAATCTATACAATGTTGTATATCTCTCAAAGGTGGTAGAGTCACAGGCAATTCTTCAGAAATAATGCGAGAATACTTTGATAATAAAGATTGTACCCGAACCGGCTTTGCTATCATTGGTTTCTTTGTCTTCATGAGAACTCAAAGTATGAGGTGAATGTAAAAAGCGTGATATTGTAGCCACCAATGCGCTTGTCTTATCATCACTATGTTCCTTAAGAACAGAAGAAGACTTGGATGGATGAAGAACTTTCTGTTTACCATTCTTGTAAAACGTATATGTGTTTTCAAAACAATTATGCACTGCACGTACATCATATTGCCAGGGTCGTCCAAGAAGAAGATGTGTTGCATTCATGTCTATCACATCACATAAGACTGAATCTTCAAAACCCACAAAAGAAAATGTGACCACACATTGATGTGTAATTTGTTGAGTAGTAGAACTAGTTACCCATCCCACAAAATATGGATGAGGGTGTGGAGTAACGGGTAATCCCAACTTCTCGACCACCATAGAAGAGATGTAGTTATCAACACTACCACTGTCAATAATCATATCACAAACTTTCCCGCCAATGAAACACTTTGTCTTAAATATGCTATGTCTCTGCGAATAGCAAGGTTGATTAAGCAGTAAGGAACGAATCATACCCACCAAATGATCTCCATAGACTTCATGTAAATCTGGATAATCTTCATCTTCTTCCACATCATCTTCTATTTGTTCCTGGTCTTTGTTGTCGACGTGTCTCCAATAAAACCATTGAAACGTCGACAATCGGCAGATGAATGACCGGTTTGGTGACACTTATTGCACTTATCACCTCTGAACTTAGAATATAAGTTTGTTGATTTATTGGGAGGAGGGAATTGTTGTGGGTTCCTGTTCGAGAAACGAATTGCAGGTTTTGATTGTTGCTGCTGTACAACATAATTTTCAGATGGACTTGGTAAAATTGGAGAAGAATTAGCAGGAAGTGGTGTTTGAGAAAAACTGAAATTTACTGGTGGATGAGTAGGACGTTGAGGTGGGGGTGTAAAATCATCAGGATAAGTAGCACTTGGAGGAGAAGAAACATAATTATCTTGATAAGTGTTACCCGCAAACCGTTGTTGTTTGTAGTTGTAAGAGAAACGTGGAGGACGAAATCGAGAACTCTTTGAAGCTTTAAAAGTCTCTTTTCAATCTTCGTAGCCTGTTGAATAGCTTCAACCATAGTGAAGGCAGATTGAGTCATGTTGTTTTGAATCAATCTATTCAACCCTTCAATAAAACGTGCCACCAATTGTTCTTCAGATTCATTAATTTCATTCCTAGCAAGGAGGTTATAAAACTCAGCAACATAAACTTCTACAAGACGAGCTCCTTGTTGACAATTTTGTAGTTTAACAAACAGTTGTTGCCTATAATCACTTGGTAAAAATTTAGCACGTATCATCTTACGCATTCTTGTCCAAGCTCGAATAGGATGCTTATGAGCATTCGTCTATCCTCACAAATCTTTTCCCACCAGTGCAACAGCTCCACCCTTGACTTATAAGCTACAAGCTTAACTTTGGAATCGTCATGAACGTCCATAACTTCAAAGAAAGCTTGAGTTTCATAAAGCCAATCTAATGACTCCTCAATGTTGAAACTTCCGTTAAAAGAAGGTATATTCGCTTTTAACTTATATTCGGGTAAAGAATTGTATGAAGTCATCGAACGAAGACTTCTTTCTTCAACCCATCTCTTTTGTAACTCCTCCTCTCGATTATCTTCAGCATCACTGTCTTCATATAACTCGAAAGACTTTTTGGGTTGCTGGATATAAGATCGATGTTGTCTTGGTTTCTGCACACCATCATCATCTTTATTCTTTGTAGAAGACTCAGCTTCATCTACAGGTTTATATTTTAGGAATTTCATAAGATCAGACATCTGAGTATCACTACACCAAATTCTGGGATTAGAAACAGAACCAGGCCGTTACAAAAACGGGTTGTAACGGCCCTCGCCTGTTGCAAAAGTGGGTGTTACATTTTTTTTGTAACGGCTTTGTGGCGTTACTTAATTTTTTTTATCGGCCCTCGTAATGTGCTTGAGCGTTACGAATTTGCCACGTGGTAACAGCTCGGGGCCGTTCACATGAATTTTTTTGCAACAAGGATGTTGTAATGTATTTCGAGGCGTTACGAACTTTTTTGTAACAAAAAAAATTATCACGGTCAACCTTGACCTAGTCAAAATTGGTCAAAATCAATTTTGACCAGGCAATATTGACCGGCAAAGATATTTTCTCGCAGGAAACCGGAATTCCAAATACTACACTGTACAAACCTTTCAATCCATCCACATTCGACAATAATTGCTTCAATCAATTTGCATCAACATTTATTCAGTTCTATTAAGAAAGAATACAAATTCTTCAAAGTACCAAAAAAATTCTCATTAAGTATCAAATTCGACAAGTAACTAAACACTTATTTACATTCATTTTTATCTTTGGGCAAGTTGTAGAACTACCAAGGAAACTAGTATTATCTCGATATGTAAGAAGACAATAACGCAATATTACCTTCTTCTCGTGGAATCTTCCTCCAAAGCCGAGTTGCTTTCTTGAACTACGGTCTGGACAATTTCCAGGCATCCGGATTCAGTCAAGAGCTTGAATTTGAATATCATCGTGCGTTTGGAAGTCATCATCCGTATGCGGCTCGGTTTCAAAGTTTTGGCTAGATGTAGTCAACAATTCGGGGTTTAAAGGCTGCCAAACCTTCTCGCCAACATGTCTGTAATCATCATAGAAAGCAGGTATTTTCTATCAATACCAAGACTTCTTCCATGAATGAGTTTGTTCATCATAACTTTCTTGCGGTTTCTAATACCTCATTGTCGCATTACAACAAATATTAACAAGTTCATCGAACGGTAACAAAAAATCCTAGTCTGGTTATGATGTCCTTGATTTTAGTGTACCGTATAGGCTTCTCATATGTCGTAAACAATTATAAATCTTAGTTTCAAGTGCTAGTTTTGACCGGTCAAGGACAGATGCAACAATAGGTAGAAAACTACAAAAAATAATTAAAAATTCTAAAGTGGCCATTAACTTGCATCAATTCTACATCAAAAGTCTAGCATTGACAGATGCATAAGGAGCTACTTAACATCAACAATGCCTAATGTATGTATTGATCAGGTTAAGAATTTAGAACAGTTCACACAACTAGAGATTCCATCAAGTATAGCATCCAACTCATACATCCAATTTTTTTTTATGTAGATATCCAATAAATGGACTTCAACAGACATTATTAAGATGGTCGGATACTGGATCCTGTCATTTTCATGTTGTCTGGTATATGTTATAGAGGATGCGCGATTGAAGGTATAACACCCTCCTTCAATATGCATATATGAAGTTTCATTGACCAAATTAAGGATACCACGCATAGTAGCCCGTGGAAATGTCAAATGCGTATATTTCTTGGATCGGATTGACTACTTATACATTTTCATTTTATACAGGGCATCAAAGTGACACAAATAAAACACATTAAACTAGAAACTTGTAATAAAATTGGTTGTTTATAGTCATCGAGACATACCAATGTGTTATGAGGATCTTCGTAGTACCATCAATTGATAAATCCTGCAAATATTCCTTCTGCTGCCAGTACGAAAACATGCATAGCGTTCATACCAATCCACTCCAGAGGTAAAAAGAGATAACCCAACCCGAAGATGTCAACCTAATAAGTAGAACAATGCCGGAGTTGGAAACTTCAGATATTATAATAAGTTAATAACTTGATATAAAAAACTAATGTGGTCTACGTGGTATTATCTAATTACAACTACAACACTTGACAGAAGACACAATAGTCACTATTCAGATGGCTAAGTTCAAAAGTAAAACTGAGCATAATTGATGGACAATATGAGGGAGACCAACAGAAAGTGCTTGGTTATTAAGATTCGTATCTGGTTCACTTCAGTGACCTACCAGAACATAGAAGGTCGAGAACACCAGTGTTGCTTCCCCCGCGGTCAAACAAACATAACTGAAGTTGTACAATTGTTTTTTTAATGGAATACCTGCAATAAAAAAGAAACAAAGTTATGGGACATGAAGAAAAAAAAATGTTTTCACAGCCTAGGTCAATTCCTACTCACCATTTGTGAAATGCAGAACAAGTCCTAATGTGAGGAGTAAAAGACCCCATGCCCATCCAATGTTTCAGTCTATCCGAGTAGCCCTGGAATTTCACGAGAAAAGAAGAAAAAAAATAAAAATAAAAATAAAAATCCTCAAGGACATTAAGGCTATATATCTTGAATGAGGACTATGAAATCACCAAACCGACCTTCAAGTGTATGAGAACGTGTCCAAAATTCACCCCAATGATTGTCGTGAGGATAGATGCTATTGAGCTGCATAATTCGTAAGGGAAAACGTCTAGTTAAAAGCTATAATTCGAGAGAGTTATGATGATGATCTAGACAAGAGCTTATTAGTGCAATTCGTAATGCAAGGTTTTCTGTGAAAAGAAGTGTCATTTGATTCCATTAACACGGAATTTTAGAAAAATATTAGGTTAGCATGACATGCTTGCATAATTTAATGAGAGAATGTAAGTAAAACACACACATAGACATTTTGAGTAAAAGCTTTAAGAAAAAGTTAAATAAAGCTAATTTTTTGACTGGCCAGTCGATTCACAAAAACATCTAGACCCATAAATAGTCATCTAGACAACCATTGTGGAGTCGCTTTATGATTTTAGTTCTTGGAACCTTGGAATAATCCTTCCACCTACAGAGACAATGACAACATGCCATATATCAGTAAGTGCGAAGGATACATTCACTTACAAATCTTTAATAAGAGATAAGTTCATAATAACATGTAGCTATTGTAATGAGCTCCAGTTCTACTCCACCAACCCATCTAACACACAGCAAGTTCCGATTCATCAAAACTCCATTGGCGAGATAACTAGTGTTGCACCAATATCCCGAAAGTCATTTAACACGAGACGTTGGAATAAATAAAATTGTGTATCAAAAGTAGTTCACAACTGTACCTTGCTTAGTCTTGGGTTTCGGAGGCTCCATTTACTGTGACATACATATCTTGGTCACTCCAGCATTATAATGACTAAGATCAGAAAGCACCGGAAAATGTACTTACACAGATGTGACATCAAAGGTACCACCTCCTAGATCGAAGATAAAAGCATTCCTCTCTCCAACACTGTGGCCTTTTTGTCAAGACCATAGGCAATGGCAACACAATACTCTAATTGATATACGCGTAACACTAAGATCAACAATGACTCCAAAGCATCCTTTGTAGCTTTCGACGAGAATCATTGAAGTAGGCGGGTGGAATCGTAACAACATCGTTCTTAATTATAGAACCAAGGTACCCCTCGGCAATCTCACGCATCTTAATCAAGACCATGGATGAAAAGGGGACTAAAGCTGCTTTTCCTTATGCTCATGTTCATCTTCTTCCTGTAAAATCAAACAACTTAAATCAGAACAAATGTTAATAATTATAGATGACTTCAAAGAAATAATGAAATATTACTCTTAAAGGTTTCAAAGAACAAACCTCTTCACTAATCTCATCTTAATCATTCACTTTTCTGATTTTGATTCGTCAGATTCATCTCTGTTTCATAATCTACTCAACCCCCTACAGAACCACCTCGCCCTGAAGCTCCTACAGCTCCTACAATCAACAGAAAAACCAAATTTTCAATTGATAACTAAAACCCAGAAAGATAAAATAGAGACAAACTAAAATTAACTAACCGCACCTAAATCTGTTGGTTTAATTCCAATATATTTCATGTTTTAAACAAAATCCCTAATTCTCAAAACCCTGAAATCAGTTTTACAAAAACCCTAAATTTCAATATTGTGATTAAACCAAAATTTGAAAACATAAATGTGAAATAAACTAAAAGATGATGTTTGGGTTTGAAGAACTTACCCATTTTGACGATCCATGATTTTTTGAAGCCTTTTTCTCTCGATTTGTATGGTGTAAAAAACCTAATTGGGTCAATGAGTTATCTTCTTCTTCCTTCAATGATACCAAATCATCTCCAAATCAGCATACATGACAAATCGAAAAAACTAAAACCCTACAGATGATGAAAGACTTGTACAGATCTATGAAATCAAAATCCTAAACTAGATTAACAGACGATGAAAAACCTTAAATCGAAAAACTGATGATAAAAGAGAGAGAAAAGAAATGAAAAATAGAAGAAAAGTTGATGATTGAAGATGACTGAGAGCTTTCTGTGATGTTTCTTGGCTGTCGATTATTGAAGATGAAGATGAAGTTTCACTAGGGTTTAGAGGCAGGAGCAGAAAAGGAGAAAAGAGAAATGGGAAATGAAAAATCGATCTGTCGATTCTCACTAAGGCATGGGATGAAAAGAATCACCCATGTGAATGGCACACGCATAGGTAGAAATATATTCTAGTGTTACTCATCTTGGGTGGAAACACAGTAATACGCGTGTGAATGACACAAGCACAAATTGCAAGTGTTACGACCCAGGTGTGACCAAGCGTGTGGCTGGCACGCCTATAAAAAATTTCGTAACAGCTGGCCTCTGTTGCAAATATTTAAAAAATTAGTAACGGCTAATGCCTGTTACGTAATTTTTAAATATCGACCATTTGTAACGGAAATTTCGTAACGGCCACAAAGCAATTTGCAATTCTGTTACGAATCCGGGAATTTGGTGTAGTGTATTTAAATTGTTGATTTTATCATTGAAATCCTTTTGTAAAGTTTCAATAGCAAGGAACCTAGTCTCCAAAGCATCTCGCCATGATAGAAAAATAGGTTGCAAAGATTGAAGTTATGTGTGTTTTTTTTTTGTGTTTTTTTTTTTGTAAAAGGAAATAGGGTTGCGGAAGCGAAATCAGGATCTAAGAAAAGATAAGAATCTAATCTACTGTCCTCTGATACCAACTAATGTAGCACAAACCAGATGAAGGCAATAAGGATATTTCAGAGAAACGAAAAGATTTGAGAAACGAAAGAAAATTGATAAACTTGAGAAAGAGGTTAAGAACTGAAGCTAAAAGCTTGATAATAATAATCTTTTGATAATAATAATGTGTCTCTCAAAGAACAAACTAAGCCTGTATATAAAGGCGTGAGAAGAATCTAAAAAGAGTAAAACTCTAAAAGAAGAAGTTAACTAAAAATAGAATTGCTAAGCTAAGTAATTAATGTAACTGAATTGTAACAAAACTAGGAAACTAGACAGAGTCTAGAAGCTTCTAGGCCTAGCTTGAGTTTGATAAGGGCTGTCCTGCATCACAGTGTTAGGTAAATAAATGTAAAATCTAATTGTCACCAAAACAGTGCTGCTATATTCTTCCAAAGTTGTGTGTACTGTTAGGTAACATCGACACCTTTAATGTAAAATCTTAGCCATTGTTCCAATGGAATGTGGTTTTTGTGTTAGAAGATCTCAGCTGTATTAAGACTTAAAAACCTTAAACTTTGAGTTACCTTTGAGAGGAGAAATCATTATGCTAAATCGAGGATGATGATTGTGTCTTCCACCAGGCTATACTAAGAGGTTCCCAAAGAAAACCAAAATGTGATTCGTAACTCATCAAACGAAAAAGAAATTGTTGGTATCGGAGATTAAAGAGAGATGTGGAAACGGCGGATCTAGTTCACAATGTGTATCGGCTATTGCAAAACAATGAAGAGTCTGACGCTGAATTGTACGCTCATGTAACCAACTTGGCTTGTAGGTGTAAATAATCCACAGGGACAGGTGGAGCCATCCTGGCCAAGGGCGCACCAAGAAAAGTAAGTACAAGAAGCACTAAATCATCTCATTAGATCTGGGCGTGAGAAAAGAGGAATGAAGATAGCTCGAGAGGTCGACATAAAGGAGGAGAAAAGTTCTGATGTGATGCTCGCCGGGTTCGAGGGCAATTAATACACTGAAAGAGTTGGTGAAGAGATAAGGAAAACTAGGTCAAAGTGGGACTCGGCCAGGATTCTAAGGGGCGACGTCGATCATCCCCACCTAACAAGCGATATCGGTTGATGACCCCACTCGGCTAGATGCCTTGACTCGAGAAAAATGGAAGATCGGATGAAGTATCAGGTAGTCGCCCGAGAAGAACATCAAAGAATTTGTAACTATAAATAGAGATCGTGTAGAGAGCTAAAGGAAGGCAAGTAAGGAGGGAGAAAAGAGAGCACACCTAGAACATTGAGAGAAAGCATACATCTTGTAATCGTGAACCACTTAATAAGATCATCCTTTTACCCCGTGGACGTAGGTAATCATACCGAACCATGTATATTTTGTGTTCTTCTACTTCTCTTGTTTATTTTACCTTTCTATGTGTGTTTGAGATTCTTTGGATGTAGTAGTAGGATTTTCTACATCTACATGGCTAAAGTAACCAACTCGACACATGCATATTGCCTTTAGACTTGGTTAAATTTCGCCTTTCAACTTGGCTAAATTTTTTTTGGGCTATTTAACCAATGGTACCCAGCACATGTCCAACTGATTGCTAAAATAATCGGTTTTTGGTATGAGTTTGTTTTGATTGTTATCACGTGATGACTGCATTACACCACTAGTGAGCTCGCATCTTATAGCCATTGCATTAAAATGTCAGGTAAAATATTAGCTCAAATTGAAGGAGACATTTCTTACGGATCTTGGATTTTAAGAACAATATCAAAGTCTTTTCCTAAGTCAGTTTTATAGGCCTAACCAGTGATAATCAGTGTTGATCGCAAATTCGCAATGCTCTTACTATACCGATAAGGCAAGAAGTACAAGGTTGTCGCGTAGCTATAAAAAGGTGATGTTACAATATATTTCTGCAGAAGGGTGTCCTTGATAGGTCTGTTGTGGTTTGGTAGGGCGACACTGAAACTATACAGTGCTAATTTGAATTTCTACACCGGCAAAATTAAATTTGAATACACCAAATGCTATGCTACAACCTAAAATTAAATTTGAATGATTCTTGCAAATGGCAAACTGGTTCGAAATGCAACCACAGGCCTATCATTTAGCATCCACACGTATTCGCATTAGGCTCTCCTACTCTAAACGCAAATAGAGATGAAATTGGTTTGCAGGGGAGCCGATACGTTCGCAAGTAAGGTCGGCTAGAAAAATATTACGCAGTAAAATGAAAGCATTGGTTCTTGACATCTACAGGTTCAATCTCAAAATTGGTTACTTCCAAGAGATCTGAGTAATGCCAACTAAAATTATCAAAACAAATTTGAATGCGGTGAATTAACAAGTTTTGAAACTTAAATTGTAATGATATATGATATATCCAATATTAAAAACTTAAATTAAATAACTTCATGTTGTCCTGCTATTCCAAGAATTGAGATTCCAACTCTGAATCACAATGCCCATCTAGCCCTATACCGATTGCTAAACCAAATGTTAGTTTAGCCGGTGGAAAAGAGATTGGATTTGGTCAAACTCTTTCATGACTAAACTTGTGCCTAAAGTTTAGTTACTTCTAAACTATGTTAGGAAAATTTGTACCTAAAGTAATGATTTCTTAAGGGCCAAGTTTGTATCTCTATATATAGTGCTAGAATTGTAAAGTTGTTTATAAATCCAACCTAGAGGAGTGGTAAATCCCTGTGCTTAGGATTTTGGTCTCTTTGGTAAAGAGGATCGTGTGCTACATTGAAAGTCAGTATCGGTGTGAGAGAAAAACTTGTAGAGAGAGGATTTTTGTGTTCTAGTATTTAGGGTTTTGCCCTAAACCAAGTTTCTAGTGTTTCCATGTTTTTCCTCTGTTACTAGCAGCTATGAAGACGGTGTAGAAAAGAAGACATGAGGCTGCTTTGAAGATGGAAAAGGAAAATGTAAGTCTGGGTTTTGGAATCTGACTGAATGGCCTTACCGGAGAGAGACTTGTATATTTCTCAAGTCTCTAGATACATACCACTGTTATTATATCGGAGAAGATTTACTAACTCCATTACATTACTAACTCAATCACACAGTTTGGTACATCAATAAACTAAAAAATGCTAATAATTAACTGTTTCCTTTTCCAAGGAGAAAAACATTAGAATTTACACACACAGCCTAGCAAGCAAGCACACAAAGACCTACTGATTAAGAAATACAAACTTATTACGTAGATGTACTTTGAATCTTAGATCATCCTTTGGGTAACCTACTGATTAAGAAATATCATTTTCACTTTTGATATTTTTACCACACTTCTCCCTGGATTGGAAAGAAAGTTGATGCAAAAGTGGAAATTTGCAAGGAAGTGTCGAAGTTCAAGGAAATGCCAAAGGAATGAGTCCACTAAAAACTTCCCCTTCTTTTCCAGATTTGGATTTCTTCCTTCACCATTCAGTGGCTAGTTACATAAATGAAGTCGATCTCCCACTTCGGGAGACGTTTGTGAGGGATCACCGGTGGGTTGAGGATGAAACCCACTTCCTTTGATTTACTTTTGAGAGGAGAAATCATTATGCTAAATCAAAGTTGATGATCTCTTTTGGGTATTTTTCTTCCATCGTTTTGGTAACGAGTGCTTTCACTTCATCGGCACTAAGAGGTCCAGCCTGTTGTAACTGTTCGGAGATCGCTTGATACACGTCCAGGTTATACGTTTCAGCAGTTTTTGGCTCCTATACTCGACTGTTATGAGTTACATAAAAGGTTAATTCTTTTAACAATTTCTAAAAATTAATAAATTTAACTATACACATAAATGAATAATACCTGATGGACTTTGCATCACCAATGTTTAATCTTCATAAGTGCATCGTGTGTAGGAGCCAAAGGTATTCTTCCATGTGACGGTACCACCAAGATTGTGCAGATGATGTAGCAGTACACAAGCTTAGTTACAAAGCCATTCGCACACTCACTTGTTTTTTGAGCGACTTGATGGCAGAAATACCTGAAACTTTTTCTGAGAGGAGAAATCATTGTGTTAATTAAGGATGATTGTGTTTCCTCCATGCTATATGTAAAGGTTCCGACACAAATCCAAGATTCAATTCATAACTCATTCTTCTTGGAGATCAGATTTAGTTCAGAGATAGAGAGATGTGGATGTTGGATGATGGAGATCAAATTTACTTCACAGAAAGATGTGTAGGATAGAGATCAGATTTAGATTTAGTTCAGTGAGAGAGATGTGAAAACGGCGGCTGTTTGATTTCAGGATTGGGTACTCATTAGATTGTATAAGTGTTTTCGCTAAAAGAAAGAAATGTCTCTTATATAGTAGTATGTAGCAGTATGATAAAAACCTTAAGCCCATCCTTAATGGAGCCCATTTGGTCTGGTTTCTAGGGCTACAGAACACAATTGTCAGTTACTGCACTAACATGAATACATTGGTTCGAATTCAGGAAAAAGCTTGAAGGCTACTTCGAGCTACCACTGATTTCAAACCTTGTGATTAAGGTGGGAACGACCCTGCTCTTGGGGAATTCTAAATACTTATACTTCCCAACGGTACTCTTTGGAACCACCAGTACTATTACCTTCCCTGGATCCACATCCCTTTGCTCATACACTTAATGAACTCCTCATTTTTTACATCAGTTTCAAGCACTCATTTCCAACTCTCTCCTTTAGCTTCTTTCGCCATTCTTGACTTTGTTCCCAAAACTTAAAAGCTTGGCGTCTCTTGTTTCAAAAAGCTATAAGTTTCCTCCATGGATTTCTTGATGGGTGCGCTGTAGTATTACAAGAAACATTTTGGATAACAGCATTTTCAAACTCAACAAGAAGCAGGTCTTATCACAGTTATACTCTCATTTCAATTTCCATAACGAAATTTTGAAAAGGCAATGAGCATTATCAAAATTTCAATTTCCATGTCTTCAGTTCTTTTTAACATCCCAGGGTTTTATGTGAACCATGAAATTTGCCAGTGAAGATATATAAGCCAATTAAGGAATATGCGAATCTTACATTAATTGTTAGCTCTATACATTCACCAATGTAAAAATGAAATCAGATTAAATAAGCAATTTATGCGATTGATGGATATAGGAAAATATACAGCATTTTGATACATCAATATATTAAGCCTAAATGGAAATAAAAAGCCCAACGTTCCAAAGAAACATTAAATTGATTGCTTGCATGGGTTCAAAACCAAAACACTTCAAACATCGATTTAGTATTGAGGGTAGAAATCTTTGTGCCAAAATTAAGGATGATTGTGTCTCCTCCATGCTATGTGTAAAGGTTCCGACACAAATCCAACATTCAATATTCAATTCATAAGATTTTTGTTAAAGGGAGAGCAAAAACAGATCCGAGGAGAGCAAAAATCATATTTGACTCGATAACTAGGACCGAGTTCAAATATCCTTATGAGTCGGACAAGAATGACCTTATTAGCATAGACATGTGTTCGCACACTTAAAAAAGATTTGTCGACCTAATAATCTAGAGCAGAGTCATCTCACGCCTGCCATAACCGCCGTTGGTCGCCGTCTGCCGCTATTGGCCGCCACCATAACCTCTAGGTTTTACAATAGGAAATCTCTTTCACCCAGGCTAGGATTTCCAATTCAATAGATCATCTTTAGTATCTAAGATCCATACTATAAAAATCATTGCATGATTTCGTATTTGTTTTTGTTATTTTATCAATTTGTCGTCAATTTTTTTTTGCCTTTGTTTACTGTAATGGATTCATTGTCGTAGAGCTCTCGAAGGTCGCCAAATCAGTCTCGTCTTTTCTGTCATCTTTAATTACATTTTAATGGATAGTTTAGAAGAACCCCTCCCATCGATACATGGATCAATTGAAGAATTCTTTTAATTAATGAAGTTAAGTCGAAAGAGAGAGAGTATCATCAACAAACGGATCATGCTTCAGAAAAAAAAAAAAAACGGATCATTGTCCAGAGCTTGGGAAGGTAGTAATTTTGAACCTGAATTCAAATCTTTGTAGGATTATGAACGGTAGATTAAGATTTAAGAGATACATTATGACTATGATTAATCGTAAAAATGCTCGTGTTTTCTTAAATTTCCACTTGATCTAGTAGAACTGTTTTTTTAGCCCCAATTCATATAAAGATTTGAATTCAGATGTTGCTAGGATTTTTCTCCACCACCGATGGCAGCTAGCAGCGGTAGTAGCATGATAGCGGCGGCAGTGAAACAAGAATGAAAAGTGACAAAAAAAAATATTAAACTTCAGAAGCGTGCCAAGAATCCGTGTGTTACTAAGGGTAGTATAGCCTTAATCATGAAAATATTTGAAATCGGTCCTAAATACGATGTTTGCTCTCCTCGGATCCATTTTCACTCTCCTTTAACAAAAATCATTCATAACTCATTCAATATTCAATTCATAACGGCGCTGTTTGATTCTGGGCTGAAGTGAAAGTAAGGTCATCTTTTGTGTTATATACTAGTAAACCCTAAGCCCATCCTTACCACTCGAGCCCGTTTGCTATTGTTTCCCACCAACTAAACTTCTCGAGTGGACCGACGTGCAGGAATAACCATGCGCAAGTAGAATGTTGGGTGTCAAATTTAAAACGTTTCTTTTCAACGAATTTTGGTTGACATTAAAACTATGACAACCTCAAGGAATAACCATGCGCAACCGTGTAAGTAAAAATGGTGCAGGCAACTCGACAACTAACTTCTCTAAGAACATGTTTAACCATAATAATAATATAATAATATAGCAAAACTTATATACGCTTGGGTTTGGCTCCTCCTATAGATAGCCATCTTTTGACCAAGCGTAACATGGTCATTTCATGATTAGGAGGCAAAACAATCATTTTTCAAATAGCTACCCGAGTAATGTTACAATATATTTCTTACGAGATCTTGGGATCATTTTGCAGATAGCTAGCCATTGGATTGTCTAACCTTAAAACTGCACAATGTGAGGTAAAATATTAGGGACCCATGTCCTACGAGATCTTGGGTTTTACTAAGTCTTTTACTAAATCAGTTCAAGAGGACTCGATCGACAAGTGACAATCAGTGTTGATCGCAAATTCGCAATGCTCTTACAATGCCGAGAATTACAAGGGTGCCGCGGCATAGCTATAAAATGTGATGCTACAATATATTTCTGCACAGGGGTGTCCTGTGATAGGTGTGTTGTGGTTTGGCAGGGCGGAACTAGAACTAGAATGAGCTACTTTGAATCTCTACACGGCAAAATTAAAATTTGAATACACCAAAACGCTGTGCTACAACCTAATACTAGACAGATTGAAAAGATTTTTGCAAATGGAAAACTCGTCGATATGCAAACAAAAGCCTAGGCTCTCTTGTTCGAATCGAAATTGGTTTAACCAATTGTTTATGGGTAAAAATCGTTTTCCGCTGATTTTAATTTCGGTAGGTGAGTGAGAAACTGGTTCAAACCCTAAACAAATGTGCTTTGCACGTGAGCACTTTATAGATTCGAGAGATCAATCTGTACAAGTCCGGCCTAAACCAAGAAATGGCCGTTCCGGACTTGCTTCGGTCACAAAGTGGAGGAGAAGGGTTGATTTGGGGAGGGAAGCAAAGAAAGGTGTTGAGGAGAGTAGTATCTCGACTTGTATCGTAAAGTGAATGCTTAGGAAGCTTGCAAGAGATGAAAGCTTTTTGGGAGAGCTTGCAAAGTTGCCTTCTCGAGAGTGTAGTATTTTTTCTCCTGACCGAGACTTGTTGTCTAGTGGAAATAGGTAAGACCTATTTATACAAATCGAGATTGAAACGTACCCTGGCCTCATGTAGGAAGAGAGCAAAGGGTGAAATAATGGGAGGAGGTGGTAACCGCATGGTTTAATGGGTGAAAACGTTTTTCACCATTATTTCCTCTTTTATTTGACCGCTTTATTCCTTTTCACGCTTTCTTAATGTGAGCGTAGTGTACGCTGCATGCTGTGACCGCCAAACCAAAACCCTAAAGAAGCATCCCACTGTTTGTGTTGATGTCTCGAGTGTTGGTTGCATCTTGAGTGCAAGTGGCGCTGCTAGTGGCGCGTGTGGCATGTGCCAATGGCATGTGCGGAATGCCTTGGTGGTAGGTTGCACGGTTTGCAAGTTAGGCTACCAGCGTGTGTGTTTGGCATGTGCCAATGGCATGTGCGGAATGCCTTGGTGGTAGGTCGCACGGTTTGCAAGTTAGGCTACCAAGGCGTGTGTGTTTGGCATGTGCTAATGGCATGTGCGAGAATGCCTTGGAGGTAGGTCGCACGGTTTGCAAGTTAGGCTACCAAAGTGTGTGTGTGTTTGGCATGTGCCAATGGTATGTGCGAATGCCTTGGTGGTAGGTCGCACGGTTTGCAAGTTAGGCTACCAGCGTGTGTGTTTGGCATGTGCCAATGGCATGTGCGGAATGTTGACCTAGTTGCAAGCTTGCGAGCCTAGGGCGCTATATTTGGCGTGGGCCAAAGGCATAGCGGCTTGGAAATATGGCTTGCGACACGTGTTGGCATGTGCCAATGGCACGTGCGGCCATGTTGACCTTGTTGCAAGTCTTGCAAGCCTAGGGCGCTATATTTGGCGTGGGCCAAAGGCATAGCGGCTTGGAAATATGGCTTGCGACACGTGTTGGCATGTGCCAATGGCACGTGCGGCCATGTAGACCTAGTTGCAAGTCTTGCCAGCCCTAGGGCGCTATATTTTGCGTGGGCCAAAGGCATAGCGGGTTGGAAATATGGCTTGCGACACGTGTTGGCATGTGCCAATGGCACGTGCGGCCATGTTGACCTAGTTGCAAGTCTTGCAAGCCTAGGGCGCTATATTTGGCGTGGGCCAAAGGCATAGCGGCTTGGAAATATGGCTTGCGACACATGTTGGCATGTGCGGCCATGTAGACCTAGTTGCAAGTCTTGCAAGCCTAGGGCGCTATATTTGGCGTGGGCCAAAGGAATAGCGGCTTGGAAATATGGCTTGCGACACGTGTTGGCATGTGCCAATGGCACGTGCGGCCATGTTGACCTAGTTGCAAGTCTTGCAAGCCTAGGGCGCTATATTTGGCGTGGGCCAAAGGCATAGCGGCTTGGAAATATGGCTTGCGACACGTGTTGGCATCTGCCAATGGCACGTGCGGCCATGTAGACCTAGTTGCAAGTCTTGCAAGCCTAGGGCGCTATATTTGGCGTGGGCCAAAGGCATAGCGGCTTGGAAATATGGCTTGCGACAAGTGTTGGCATGTACCAATGGCGAGGTGCGGCCATGTAGACCTAGTTGCAAGTCTTGCAAGCCCAGGGCGCTATATTTGGCGTGGGCCAAAGGCATAGCGGCTTGGAAATATGGCTTGCGACACGTGTTGGCATGTGCCAATGGCACGTGCGGCCATGTATGACCTAGTTGCAAGTCTTGCAAGCCTAGGGCGCTATATTTGGCGTGGGCCAAAGGCATAGCGGCTTGGAAATATGGCTTGCGACACGTGTTGGCATGTGCCAATGGCACGTGCGGCCATGTTGACCTAGTTGCAAGTCTTGCAAGCCTAGGGCGCTATATTTGGCGTGGGCCAAAGGCATAGCGGCTTGGAAATATGGCTTGCGACACGTGTTGGCATGTGCCAATGGCACGTGCGGCCATGTAGACCTAGTTGCAAGTCTTGCCAGCCTAGGGCGCTATATTTTGCGTGGGCTAAAGGCATAGCGGGTTGGAAATATGGCTTGCGACACGTGTTGGCATGTGCCAATGGCACGTGCGGCCATGTTGACCTAGTTGCAAGTCTTGCAAGCCTAGGGCGCTATATTTGGCGTGGGCCAAAGGCATAGCGGCTTGGAAATATGGCTTGCGACACGTGTTGCAAGCCTAGGGCGCTATATTTGGCGTGGGCCAAAGGAATAGCGGCTTGGAAATATGGCTTGCGACACGTGTTGGCATGTGCGGCCATGTTGACCTAGTTGCAAGTCTTGCAAGCCTAGGGCGCTATATTTGGCGTGGGCCAAAGGCATAGCGGCTTGGAAATATGGCTTGCGACACGTGTTGGCATGTGCCAATGGCACGTGCGGCCATGTAGACCTAGTTGCAAGTCTTGCAAGCCTAGGGCACTATATTTGGCGTGGGCCAAAGGCATAGCGGCTTGGAAATATGGCTTGCGACAAGTGTTGGCATGTACCAATGGCAGGTGCGACCATGTAGACCTAGTTGCAAGTCTTGCAAGCCCAGGGCGCTATATTTGGCGTGGGCCAAAGGCAAAGCGGCTTGGAAATATGGCTTGCGACACGTGTTGGCATGTGCCAATGGCACGTGCGGCCATGTAGACCTAGTTGCAAGTCTTGCAAGCCTAGGGCGCTATATTTGGCGTGGGGCCAAAGGCATAGCGGCTTGGAAATTTGGCATTGTTACCACGGTGCGCAGGGTGCGGCTTGGTTTGGCATTGTTGCCATGGTGCGCAGGGCGCGGCTTGGTTTGGCATTGTTGCCATGGTGCGCAGTATGCGGCTTGGTTTGGCATTGTTGCCATGGTGCTAAAGTATGCGGCTTGGTTTGGCATTGTTGCCATGGTGCGCGTGGTGCGGCTTGGTTTGGCATTGTTGCCATGGTGCATGTGGTGCGGCTTGGTTTGGCATTTGTTGCCATGGTGCGCGAGATGCGGCTTGGTTTGGAATTAGGGTTACGTGTTGAAAACCCTAATCAGTATTTTGAAAAATACCCCTATTAATTATTTACACCTTAGTTAAATGCTCTTAGTTAATGTGTTGCGGGTAACACTAGGTCATGGGGTTTTACGATTTTACCCCTTGTCTAAAAACCACCATCAACAATAAGTCCCCTGGTTAGCTCGGAACAGGGGCTTTGTTGCCAGGTAAGCATAAGATGGTGACAAACTATTAACAGCAAAACGTAAGGAAAATTGAAGGAGGGTCTGACCTTTTATAAATAGGATTTGGAATCCTTGCCTCTGGTAGTTTTGCACAAATCGGGAGGTGGCACAGTGGGCCCGGTGCAGGCGACGTTGGGAAGTTGGCGTGAGTTGGGAAACTGAGTGTGCTAGCTGGTGGGACCGGCACAAAGTGTAGAAACCGTGCGTGCTTGCAGGCGTGACTTGGGCGGCCATTGGGAGGTTGGCGTGAATGGTGAAACTGAGTGTGCTAGCTGGTGGGGCCGGCGCAAAGTGTAGAAACCGTGCGTGCTTGCAGGCGTGACTTGTGCGACCATTGGGAGGTCGGCGCAATTGGTGGGGCCGGTGTAACTTGGAAGCCGTGCTTGCAGGCGTGACTTGGGCGACATTGGGCAGTCGCACCCTTTGTGGGCCCGTTTCTTACACGCGTGATTTTGGTAAAAGGGAAATCCTTCCCTATTTCAAAGTCTTTACGCCTATATATATATAAAGCCCCTTTCTCCCCATCCTGCGCTTTATTCTTTCCTCTTTTCATACTAGCGGCGAAGAGAAACCGGCTTCCAGGTGTGTCTTCGAGTACTTTTCTCTTTTTTTTTTTTCTTTTCACGTAGTGTAAACCTTAAGAGTAGGCGTTTCCACAATCCTTGCGTATGATTTCTTGGTGTGCCTCTTGTAGAGAATATTGTATGTATGCAACCAAGGGAAGTACTGCATATATTGTTTGAACCCGTAGGAAATATTGCATATATGAATTTTCGGTCCTGAAAGAAATATTTGAACCATGGAGAAAATACTGCGTGTGTATTTTGAACCCGTAGAGGATGCTCCGTATATAATTCTGAACCCGAAGAATGATACTGTAGGCGTATTTGAGCCCGTACGAAGCAGTGCATGTGTATTTCGAACCCGTAGAGAACCCTGTATGAATCCCGAAGAAGAATACTGTGTATAAGCTTCATATGACTTCGAACCCGCAGGAAATATTGTATATATGATTTTTGTTTCTTGAAAGAAGTACCACGCGCGCAGTTTTTGAACCAACAGAAAAATGCTCCATATATTTTTGAACCCGAAGAAGGATTACTGTAGACACACTTGTACCCGTATAGAATGCCGCGTATATAGTCTCGAACCCGAAGAAAATGCTGCGTGTATAGTCTTGAACTCGAATAAAAATACGTCCTCCTTCCCATTTCTCTTTTTTGTTGTTGTTGGGTACGATTATGTGTCAGGGAGATAACTCCGTCTTTCTCCGTTTGTTTTGTGCAGATATCTTATTACCAAATTGTTATGAAGGAATTCGATAAGATGTTACCTGAACCAAATTTCACTTCGTCGAAGGATGCTCATAATTCCAAGCCGAACATAGATGATGAATTCTTCACTAGAGCCCTCGCCCCTGCTTTCGGAAGAATCACCCGTGTTTCGTGCCAATTTTGCTAACCGGTGGTGAGGATGACAGAAGACACGTTCGGTTCGCCCGAGAGCACCATTCGGTTATGTCTTCATAAAGGGGTATATTCCTCTTCCAACATTGACTTCGGGATGTGTCAAAGTCCATTGCGTTATTTTGACCAGATGGGTTGAGTTCATGGTGAGCAAGGAGCGTATAAATACCAACTTGACTCGAGCGCGAGGTCATTGATCTTTGTCAAGACTTGGTAAATCTCCAGATTAGGAAGGACATCCCGAGGCTTGGTTGCTTTCATCTCCAGATGGTGTTCGGACACCCATACAATCATATGTAGATGGGGTGAGATAACTTTCTCCTTGGAGAGTGTGGCTCTCTTCTTTGAATCTTCCAGAATCGGGAACCTTAGAATCCAATTATCTCGAAAGTGAGGTGAAGATGGGGGATGACCTGGCCGCTAAGTTGGGGGATTTTGCTCGGAAAGACTCCATTGCGAAGTCGAAGGATTCTGCCCGGAAAGAGGATGAAAGGTGCCCTTACGGTTGGTGGATATCTCAATGGTTTCCGGACGAGTTGGAGCCCGAGCGTAAAAGCGGTGATCTTCATGTCGCAGCATTTTTGGCTCTCTGGTTGTCCGAGACATTTTTGATGACGGTTCGGCAAGAAAGGAATAAGACCGGAGTTGTTAGAGATTGATGTGAAGTTGGCAAAGGGTGAAGTTCTTCCCATTGGCAAGTTTGTTCCTTGGTTCCCGTATGTGCATCTGGATCACCTAGTTGCGAACATGCAAGTTTCGAATGGTTTCATGAAAGTGGATTCATATGTGCACGTTGCTTTTCTGCAAGTCTGGATATGGGAGCACTTCGAGAAGTATGATCCGAAACCGCTGCCTTCGCTTCCCGTGAGTTGGGGGCTCTCGAAGTCTTCGATGGGTGAACAGGGCGTCCAAGAGTTGGCGTGAGCTTGGTTAGTTTTCTTGATAAGTTGCATGAAATCAATTTTCGTCCATGGGGGTAGGTCCATAAGTCGGTGACTCAAATTGACACCTTTGCTTCGCGCTCCGCTCACGTCTTTGTCTTCGATGACGATTTGAGTGTTGGTGAAAACTCGTTCATTCGTAGCTGCTCGCCGGTTATATACCGTCTTTCTTCGTGGGGTCTTTCGGATACCGCTTATAATATTGACCGTGCCGCTCGTCACATGGGTTTCGATCAAGGGTGCCTCTTGTTTACCGGCCGGTGATCCCTAAGGATTCATTGCGTGTCGCCCTTGACGCTCTGCCCTTGAGCCGGGTATCCGTCTTCCTTTCTTTCAAATGGGAAGAGTAACTTCGACGACCTTCGGCTATAATGAGTTTTGGTGCGACGAGTTTATTATGATCCGAGATTTTGTGAATAACGTGGTGGAAAACATTCGTTGCAAACCTTCCCCAGCAGTTTTGAAGAAGTATCCAATGTTGAGGGATCCCAAGCGAAAGTTGCCTAGCAATTCGGAAAGTCCCCAGCCAAAGAACGGAGAACGAAGAATCGTCTTCGGCGGGTCCGGACGGTTTCACAAGATCCTCCCACGGCTCTTGTGTCTTTCAGTTCTTCCAATAACCAGGTATGTGTCGCCTCTTCATTGGCTTGTCTCAAAACACGTGAATTTCAGCTGAGAACATGTGTCTTGTTTCCTTCAGGGCTTCGGTAGTGTTAATGCTTTCGCTGCCCTTGCACGTTGCCAGGAGACGGCAGTTTCTTCAAGGAATTCCGGCGGCACTACTCATAGCGGTGATGAGTCAGAGAAAGAAGAAAGTTCAACAAGTGAGAGTGATTCCTCTGGCAGCACTGGTTCTTCTTCGGGAAGTGGTTCGGTGAGTTTCGCGCTTCTTTTCTTTCTTCTTCTTCTGTTTCCTCTTTTGAAAAAATGTCTAACTCAAGTTCGCAGGAGGAATCCGGTTCGGAGGACGGTTCGGGGTGGAGTCACACGAAAACTTGCCTTTGGTGACCACCGCCGGTGACTTGGAGATGGGAGTTAGCCAATTGCCGACCGGGACGTGGTTCAAACGGTGGATGATTCTCGATGGTTGTTGCCGTAGACATGGAAGAAGACCCTTTGCGAGTCGTGAGGCCACTTGCAGGCGCCATTTTGATCCCCATACTTGGTTCCTTATCCAGGTCATGTCTTTGGTTGGCGGCTTTAGCGTGCCGGCTAAGCATGAGGCGTTGTACGAGAACTGGGAGAAGCACGGACATATGGCTACAACCAAGAAAGTCACTAGTCGACTTGCGCTGGTTAAGCATGTGGAAGAGGCTTTATCTTCCATCGAGGATATGCGTGAGGTGATTTGGTCACACCGTTTCAAGACATTATTGCCGACCGGAAGCACCATCGCGACGTGTGCGTAGAAAAGGAGTTCAACACTTCGTGGTTTGTCGAAGGCCTTGCTTGAGATCCAAAAGTTGAAAGATGCGGCAATCAAAAGCCTTTCCGCCGAGGAGATTTCCCGACGGGAGATGGAACTCGAAAAGCTTTCCAAGATGTTGACTATGAAGAGAGCGGCTCTTGAAGACGTAAAGTTGACTTTCTCAAGAAGAGCGGACTTGTTGGACGATTTTCCTTGAACGTTTCTCTGTCAAACTTTCATTTAGGGTTTTTTTTTTTGAAAGACATATTGGATGTCCGGTTCAAAACTTGACCTTTGATAGACAGTTGGTAGCTTTTTAGGGTATTGGATTATTTCGGGATGAATGGTTTTGATAATATGACTCGATTATGTTTTGGGAAAAGAATATTGCTTTTATGAAATTGTGTGCTAGCAATAGGCACAAGACTCGGTAGTATGACGGTTTTACTAATAACCTAAAAATAGATTGTATATCTTGCCCGATCTGAATTTACTCACTTCATAAGTTTTGCGAACACGCCCCTCTCCGTATAAAAGGCGGGTTTGATGGCGGTTTTGCTGGTAGCATCGCCAGCAAGTCCCCAATCGCTGGTAGCATCTTCGGCGATTGAGTAATATCATCTTCAGCAAGTCCCCAGTTTTCTTGTGTAGTTTTCACAATTAGTAACCTTAAGGTCATCTCAGTAGTTGAGTAGGATTGAGTAGCCTTCCCCTACCATCTTGACATCTGGGTCGAAGAACGAGATCGACAATCTGATATTGTAGCCGATACATCAATCCTCCCGCTGTGGTCGCCAATTGTTTATGGGTAAAAATCGTTTCTGCTGATTTCGGTAATTTCGGTAGGTGAGTGAGAAACGATTCATACCCTAAACAAATGCGTTGCACGTGAGCACTTTATAGATTCGAGAGATCAATCTGTACAAGTCAGGCCTAAACCAAGAAATGGCCGTTCCAGACTTGCTTCGGTCACAAAGTGGAGGAGAAGGGTTGATTTGGGGAGGGAAGCAAAGAAAGGTGTTGAGGAGAGTAGTATCTCGACTTGTATCGAAAGTGAAAGCTTAGGAAGCTTGCAAGAGATGAAAGCTTTTGGGAGATCTTGCAAAGTTGCCTTTCTGAGAGTGTAGTGTTTTTTTTCTGACCGAGACTTGTTGTCTGGTGGAAATAGGTAAGACCTATTTATACAAGTCGAGATTGAAACGTACCCTGGCCTCATGAAGGAAGAGAGTAAAGGGTGAAATAATGGGAGGAGGTGGTAACCGCATGGTTTAATGGGTGAAAACATTTTTCACCATTATTTCCTCTTTTATTTGACCGCTTTATTCCTTTTCACGCTTTCTTAATGTGAGCGTAGTGTACGCGCGATGCATCTTTGTGACCGCCAAACCAAAACCCTAAAGAAGCATCCCCGGTTTGTGTTGATGTCTCGAGTGTTGGTTGAATCTTGAGTGCAAGTGGCGCCGCTAGTGGCGCGTGTGGCATGTGCCAATGGCATGTGCGGAATGCCTTGGTGGTAGGTTGCACGGTTTGCAAGTTAGGCTACCCAGCGTGTGTATTTGGCATGTGCCAATGGCATGTGCGGAATTCCTTGGTGGTAGGTCGCACGGTTTGCAAGTTAGGCTACCGGCGTGTGTGTTTGGCATGTGCCAATGGCATGTGCGGAATGCCTTGGTGGTAGGTCGCACGGTTTGCAAGTTAGGCTACCAGCGTGTGTGTTTGGCATGTGCCAATGGCATGTGCGGAATGCCTTGGTGGTAGGTCGCACGGTTTGCAAGTTAGGATACCAGCGTGTGTGTTTGGCATGTGCCAATGGCATGTGCGGAATGTTGACCTAGTTGCAAGTCTTGCGAGCCTAGGGCGCTATATTTGGCGTGGGCCAAAGGCATAGTGGCTTGGAAATATGGCTTGCGACACGTGTTGGCATGTGCCAATGGCACGTGCGGCCATGTTGACCTAGTTGCAAGTCTTGCAAGCCTAGGGCGCTATATTTGGCGTGGGCCAAAGGCATAGCGGCTTGGAAATATGGCTTGCGACACGTGTTGGCATGTGCCAATGGCACGTGCGGCCATGTTGACCTAGTTGCAAGTCTTGCAAGCCTAGGGCTCTATATTTGGCGTGGGCCAAAGGCATAGCGGCTTGGAAATATGGCTTGCGACACGTGTTGGCATGTGCCAATGGCACGTGCGGCCATGTAGACCTAGTTGCAAGTCTTGCAAGCCTAGGGAGCTATATTTGGCGTGGGCCAAAGGCATAGCGGCTTGGAAATATGGCTTGGGACACGTGTTGGCATGTGCCAATGGCACGTGCGGCCATGTTGACCTAGTTGCAAGTCTTGCAAGCCTAGGGCGCTATATTTGGCGTGGGCCAAAGGCATAGCGGCTTGGAAATATGGCTTGCGATACGTGTTGGCATGTGCCAATGGCACGTGCGGCCATGTAGACCTAGTTGCAAGTCTTGCAATCCTAGGGCGCTATATTTGGCGTGGGCCAAAGGCATAGCGGCTTGGAAATATGGCTTGCGACACGTGTTGGCATGTGCCAATGGCACGTGCGGCCATGTAGACCTAGTTGCAAGTCTTGCAAGCCCCGGGCGCTATATTTGGCGTGGGCCAAAGGCATAGCGGCTTGGAAATATGGCTTGCGACACGTGTTGGCATGTGCCAATGGCACGTGCGGCCATGTAGACCTAGTTGCAAGTCTTGCAAGCCTAGGGGCGCTATATTTGGCGTGGGGCCAAAGGCATAGCGGCTTGGAAATTTGGCATTGTTGCCACGGTGCGCGAGGTGCGGCTTGGTTTGGCATTGTTGCCATGGTGCGCAGGCGCGGCTTGGTTTGGCATTGTTGCCATGGTGCGCGATATGCGGCTTGGTTTGGTATTGTTGCCATGGTGCGCGGGGGTGCGGCTTGGTTTGGCATTGTTGCCATGGTGCGCAGGGTGCGGCTTGGTTTGGCATTGTTGCCATGGTGCGCAGGTGCGGCTTGGTTTGGCATTGTTGCCATGGTGCGCATATGCGGCTTGGTTTGGCATTGTTGCCATGGTGCGCAAAGATATGCGGCTTGGTTTGGCATTGTTGCCATGGTGCCATGATATGCGGCTTGGTTTGGCATTGTTGCCATGGTGCGTGATGATGCGGCTTGGTTTGGCATTGTTGCCATGGTGCGCGAGGGTGCGGCTTGGTTTGGCATTGTTGCCATGGTGCGCGATATGCGGCTTGGTTTGGAATTAGAGTTCGGGTTGAAAACCTAATCGGGTATTTTTGAAAAATACCCCTATTAATTATTTTTGAGTTAAATGCTCTTAGTTAATGTGTTGCGGGTAACACTAGGTCATGGGGTTTTACGATTTTACCCCTTGTCTAAAAACCACCATCAACACCACCACTACTAGCTAGAAAACAAAAGCTTGTTCAACGTAAAGAAAACTAGACACACGGTTTTTTGCATTAGGCTCTCTTGTTCAGAACTGAAATTGGTTTGCAGGAAGCCAATACATTCGCAAGCAAGGTCTAACAAGAAAAACAATATACATTAAAATGAAAACATTTGTTCGAATTCTGAAAACCTCAGTCTACTCCGATCTAATACTGATTTCAAACTTTGAGGATTAGGGTTTAAACGACCTTAAATGTGTTGTGACATATCTCTGTGGTAAAACTAGCTGCTGCTGTTAAATGAACTGTTTGATCTAGTATAATAAAAAAAGAAAAGCATGACTTGGTTCTTGACATTTACAACTTACTGGTATCAAAATAATCAAAACAAATTTACAATACATTACCTAATTTTAACACTTAAAAAGCAACAATTTGCTGCCACAATTATCTTTACTGGATCCTTCTTCTCATAAACCATCGACACAAAATTGAAAATGGTGTATGAAATTGCTTAATTCACTGGATCCCCTTGCTCATACACAATTGCATACACTTCGTCAGTTTGGATGCCCATTTCCAACAAACTGACGAAGTGTATGCAATTGTTTGAAAAATGTCAAACGCTAAATTGAAAATGGTGACATAGGTTGTTGGATAAACCAGATGCAAACTGAAAATGATCCATTTAGCCGGTTCAAAGGAGTGAGTTTGCATCCACTATGGGCATGCCAAAGTGGTAAATCAGCCATGTGAGGTCCAATCTTTACCGATCAATAGTAGATTTTTATCGCGCTGGTGTTGCGACCTAGTAACCATCACTCCGGATTGAGTATTCTCTCCTATTTGAGTTACCTTTCAGAAAGAATCATTATGCTAAATCAAGGAGATCAACCTTCAGATTTAGGTACATTTTCAGTTTGAAGAAGAAAAAATAAGTTACGCTAAAATAAAAATATTGGTTCGAATCCAGAAAAATCTTGAAGTCTACTTTGAGCTACTAGTGATTTCAAACCTTGTGAATTAAGGTTGAAATGACCGTGCATTGTGAGATAACATGTCAGTATGAGGAAGAAGATCAACTTGTGAATTGAGCGCATGAAGTACTTCCACTTCTCAACAGTATTCTTTGGACCACCACTATTACCTTAATTCACTGGATCCCCTTGCTCATACACAATTGCATACACCTTCGTCAGTTTCAGATACTCATTTCCAACTCTACTGTTTAGCTGCTTACTCCATATTCTTGACTTTGTTCCCCACTTAAAAGCCTTGGAGACTCGGTTGCTTCAAAAAGCTAAGATTCCAACCTACATGGAGTTCTCGATGGATGACCTGTAGTATTAAAAGAAACATTTTAGATGCCAGCACTTTCTAACTCAACAAGAAGCGGGTTTTATCTCAGTTACACACATATTAAAATCATAACAAAAGTTTCACAAGGCAATGAGTATCATCAACATTTCAATCTCCATCTCTTTGGTTTTTTTTTTAACATCCCAGAGTTTTTTGGGATCATGAAATTTGCTGTTGAAATTATATAAGCCAAACAAGGAATATGCCAATCTTACATTGATAGTTAGCTTTATAAGTACAACAATGTAAAAATGAAATGAGACTAAGGAAGCAAAGGGATCATGTAAACAGTAATGAATACTGGAATCCCAACTTCAGTATAACATGGTAATGAATTTTCTGTAGTATTGAGACATTTTAATTGTTTGAAATGCACAAGGAAAACTAAACATTAAATTCACTCAAAATTAAACATTAATCTGAGAGAGAATTTAAAAGCTGTAGTGAAAAAAGAGAAAAAGAAAAAGGCAAATTAAGAGATACAAACTTACATATCTGGATCTACTTCCACACCATCGGCTGTCTCAATGGAATGTACATGATGACGAGGTATGTCCCAGGTTCAGGTGCAACATCACTTAATGTTGAGAGGAAAAATCATTGTGCTGAATTTATGATGATTGGTTTGTGTCTCCTCCATGATATATTTAAAGGTTCACACACAAATCCAGATTTGAAAGATTCATAACTCATTCTACAACTCCTCTTTTCTGTTTCTAATTAATAAATACACACTCAATCGAAGAAGAAGAATTGTTTTTGGATAATGAAGATCAGATCACAGAAAGAGAAAGATGGATTGTGGAAACAGCGGAGTGGTGTTTGCCCTAGAAGAAAAGGCATCTCTTGTGTATATATAGTGCATACGCCCTAAGCCAGACCCTATCAAGCCGAGGTTTGGCTCACCTTGTCTAACTCAAGCCGAGCTTTGGCTAACCTAAGCCCCTCCGGTATTGGACTTACTCTCACCCTCTTAAGTTAACCTTCAGACTTCTCCTTCGTTCTGCACAAAGCAAATAATGTAGCTTGTCAATATTTGCCTGCCGAGACCTCTTTGTATGTCTCAGTAACAAAGATGACTATGGGGGTTGAAAGTCTCTTCAAAATGGCACAACAAAGACATTTTGTCCAGACATTTATAATGAAACCTTATAAAAACTACATTAACTTATCGATTTTTAGCACAACAAAGAAGATGAATTAAAACACACATTACAAGGCAGTAGACACCCAAACAGGGGTTTGCAATACCGAATTACTTGTAACTTCCTAAAGGCAATACTAGAAACTGGTGCAAACAAGAAAACACTAACCGAAACTGATCCCTCACCTGACCAACAAGGGGAGTTCAGTAGAAAATTTTAGCTCATAACAAAATTACAAGACAAGTTTCAATATCAGCAAAACATGAAAAGTTGAGGTTTTTATGTTCTCTTTAGCCACAAAGATTTTGGCATTTCTAGGTAACCGCACAATCCAAATAATAGCAGCTGGAAGCCTCCTCCAAATCTGCCTCCATTGATCCATGCAATCAAACCCTTTCCAGCGAACCCATGAGAGTTTGAACTGATTGAGGAAGATCACTTCTTCTCCCAGCAAACCCCAAAAAATAGGACCAAATACCATGCACAACTGAACAATGAATAAGAGTATGCTCCACTGTTTCGACACTAACAGAGACAGGCAGACTAGACAAACTAAGACCCATGTTTCTTCGATGCAAGGGTTTGTACACATTTTTCCACCCATCCAGGTGGTGTTTTTCAACATCATTGGAGTCATCCAACAAGAGGTACCTTATTACCTTCTCAAAATATTTTATCACATGCTTAGGATCCACAAGCAAAGAAAAACAGTAGATAGGAATAATTAGCAGCATACTTTTGGGAAGAGTTAACTTGCCTCCTTTGAAGAGCATCTTCCACTTCCAAGAAGCAAGCAATCCTTCACAATTTCTTATTACCTTTTCCATTTAAAGGCAGAGTTAGTTTTATCCCCCAAAGGCATACCGGGAAAAGAGGCACGAATAAACGCAGTCCATAATCTCAGAAAGGCCTTGCAAATAATGGAATTCGCCCAATCCAAACAGAGTAGTGGACTACACTTGCAAAAAAATTGTCTTCAATCTCTAAGAATGGCCATTTTAGCATCTGCAATCTAGCACTATCCTAATTATCTAAGTAAACATCAAGTAAGGAAACAAGTAACTTCATGTTGTTCTGGTATTGCAATAATGGAGAGTCTGACTAACCAACTTAGCTAGAGTGACGGGTTCAACAAGAAATGGCCGCAGTCCACAAGTAATAAATTAGCAACCGAAAAAGAAAATAATATAAAGAGAAATTAAATCACAACTTGAATACAGGAACATCATCAAGAATAATATAGAGTCAAAACTACTCTTTGACTCAATTAAGGAACAAAGTTGCTAGTATTTGTTAGACATGGAAAATACATACAAGTGAATACGAATCAGTAAAAAGTTTGGAGCTAACTACTTCAAAAGTGGCTGTGGCCTTAAAATTATTTCTACTGTTTTGGACGTTCCCCTCCATATCTTCATGCATAACACACCAAAAGGTGGAACAGAAGAGAGGTGCTCGTTTAATATTCGGCTTGTCTAACAGGTTGAAACTTTACTTATGTTCTGCACAAACTTATCTTCGAAATAGCAAAATTTATTAGGAGTCTTTGAGAAAGCACAAGAAAAACACAAAGTACAAGAATCACAATAGTTGAGCGATGGGATTACATGTTGTCTTTAAATTTTCCCATTTACACATAAAATCATCAAAAGTAAAGATCCTAAGCTCTTTATACATAGAGGACCATGTGTATAGAGTTGCTTTAATGTTAATGAGCAATTTCTCATAAGTAATTTATCAAGAAGACATTCGCCAAGGTATGTTGTGGATTGGCAGGGTCGGACCTCAAACTGTACAGCAACTTTCAAGTTTTATGCCCCAAAAATTTGATTATACAAAATGTTATTTACAAGCTAACACGCGAAAGATTGATATAATTATTTCATATGGTAAATTAGGTTAGACAAGCAAAATATTAGATGCTCTTTCTCTAAATGCAAATAAAATGAAGTTCAAATGCAAGGAGCCAAACATTCTCAAACAAGCTTTGGTACTCAAATATACTAAAAGAACAATCACCAACATTTCAATTAAAAAAGAACAACCACCGAGTAGCATGAAGGAATAAGTCCCTGATTCGAAGTCTAGGCAAAGAAGATCTCTAGCACTTGGGCTCCCTGTACACCTAAGTGACTGATCACACAAAGTCAAGAAGAAAATACTCAAAGTAAAAGTGATTAATTCCAACTTGCGTTGATTCTTAGCGATGTTAAAAGTGATTCTTAGAAAAATGTAGTTGAAATTACAGTCTTTTAGATACATCAATAACCTACACATAGCAAATTCTGACATGTGATTTGACATTAATCATTCATTCATTTCACAACTGTATTTTCCAGATCTCGGTCTTGGTTAATCCATACAAACCCCATCACATATTTCACTCAAAGCTTCTTCTGCATATTCTCATCAATCAAAACAGCTCCACAAGCTATTCCTCGACTGCTTCTCTAAGAACATGTTTACGCGTTATATAGCAGAACCTGTATTTGACATACTATATCCTTGGTAAAACTTCTCTAAGAACGGGAAATGATCACAGTGTCCATAGCTAATAATTAATCAGCAAGGGAAAAAGCAAAAGATCTAGAGATGAGGAATTAAATCACTACTCAAAAACAAGAACATCAAGATTGCATTAAAACCAAAAATGTAACATTACAAGACTACTCAAACCTATGTTAAACTCTTAAACATATTTCACCTCTTTGATCAGTTTTTGGATTTCCTCGGATGCATGGATTTTACCAGAGAGAGCCGTATATATTTTTCTAGATGTATAATGAAATCAAAAGGCTTCATGTTGCTTCTGAATCAAGCTTGATTGCATCTGATTTCCCCTCTTTGGTTGATGTACTTCTAAATCTAAAATAAATAAAAAACGAACAGTAATTAATACAAGTTAACACTTACATAGATTTATTCTTAAATCTCAAAAACCATTTACATGTTCACTACTTTGAATACGTTAAAATTAAGAAAGGGTGTCTCAATTCCATACACATCCCCATCATTGAGGATACGAAATCATTATGCTAAATCAAGGGTTATTTTGTCTCCCACCATGCTATGTGTAAAGATTCCCACAAAAACACAAAATTCAGTAATTCATAAATCATTCTTCTTTTGTTTCTTGCTCAGTCGAAGAAGAAAAATTGGATGATTTAGATCACGAATATGTGGAAACGGCAGAGTATAGTCATATTTGCCCTAAAATGCAAGAAAGGTCATCTTCTTATATAGTAAACCCTAAGCCTCGGGACTAAACACTACGGAGGCCTGTTTCCTTGTCCAAACTTGAGCCCATTTGGTATAGGATCCTATCCTGCAGCGCAAACACAATTGTCAAAGTTATTTTTTAACCACCACTAATTGAGTTACATTTCTTGTAATGCTGCAAGTTCCGACAGTTTCTACTACTAGGTATTTCCTTTGGGATGCTGATCAACCATTTTTATTGTAGCTTGAGGTTTCGTCCAACCATTTTTATTGCATCTTTTGAGGTTTGATCAGCTTAATATTTGAAGCACAAGGTGGGAAGCATGGAAGCTTAAAATGAATTGGCCAAAGCGAAATTGCTCATAAAGTCATAATTAAAAGAATTGTTGGAAGAGAAGATGAGAGGCAGAAATGTGTAGATTTAGGTGTGATAGAAAGGGTCGTCTTAAAGTATATATACTAAACCCTAAGCCTGCCCTTATCTCTACTCTCTAGAGCTTTGGCAATTCGGCGAACCACATTGAGCTCATGCCAACTGCGCAAATATGTCCAGATAATATTGTTGTGCTCGCATCCCCACTATAGGGAAAGTTGAGTCGATTTTCGCACTACCAGTACTTCCAAAAGTAAAAGTCTGAAACTTCCACACAGCACCTATAACCACCATCAATGTTAACTGTAACCACCGTAAACCAGTCAATGTCACCGGTAACCCGTTTTGGTCATTGTGAATCATCTGGAAACCTAAAATCACCTAATCTCATGATCTTTCCCATCCCTCAATATCACATATATCTTCCAAAAAATTTACTTCATTGTTAAATCTGTACTACTACTATTACTAGAAACCACTTGCAAGCATTTGAAACCAGATCTATCATCTAAAGTTCCAAAGTCTATTATTACCAAACCACGAAACCAAATTGCATTTTCCCTTATTGAAACATGCAAGAATAAGATTCAACTAAGGTGACAAAGATTGGGCATGTGGTCAATATATAAATGACCAAAAATCAACCATACTATATCTTAGCCAGCGGCCCAGCGTCAGCATGTTTATTCTCTCAATAAGAAGAGGTAAACTAGAGTACTTTGACACATCAATAAACTGAGGAAGCAATTTCGGCGACTTCATGGGTATAAATAATATAATAAAATGTAGATGAAACTAGAGCATTTTAATACATCAATAGACTTGGGGCTAATGGAAATAAGAAATCCTCGAGAATTGATCATGTAACAATAATCAATACAGGATTAGCAACTTCCGTATAACGACCTACACAACAGAGACCAAACTATAGGAATAGCAAACTCACTCATGTTTTTCAACATTTTAGTTATTTGAAATCCAGAAGAGAAAAGGTAACTACAAGCATTTGATCCATTCTGACAATCTCACCCATGGATTTATCATTTGAATTCAGAAGACCAACTAAAACTAATTGCGATTATTATTATCACTCCCTTTTGAGGAGACAAAAAGTAGAATTTAGATGGTCTAGTAAGCAAATAACTAAATAAAATACAAAATACGCAGCTGATTAGGAGATATGAACTTAAGAGTTGTGTAGATGTACTTTGAATCCCAAACACCATTATAGATGCTCATACTAATTGTATATTTCTCTTCTGTTCCACCGCCAGTGGAATGATATTTGCTAGGCGAGTTAAAGGTTCCCACACAAATCCAGATTTCAAAGATTCATAACTCATTCTACAACTCCTCTTTTCTGTTCCTAATTAATACATACACACTCAATCGAAGAATAAGTATTGTTTTTGGATGATGAAGATCAGATCACAGAAAGAGAAAGATGGATTGTGGAAACAGCGGAGTGGTGTTTGCCCTAGAAGAAAAGGCATCTCTTGTGTATATATAGTGCATAGACCCTAAGCCAGACCCTATCAAGCCGAGGTTTGGCTCACCTTGTCTAACTCAAGCCGAGCTTTGGCTAACTTAAGCCCCTCCGGTATTGGACTTATTCTCACCCTCTTAAGTTAGCCTTCAGACTTGGCCTTCGTTCTTCACAATAGCAAATAATGTAGCTTGTTAATATTTGCCTGCCGAGACCTCTTTGTATGTCTCAGTAACAAAGATGACTATGGGGGTTGAAAGTCTCTTCAAAATGAAAGACTTGATCAAATTTGGTTTAGGTAGAGGAAAATCCCACTTTATGTCAAACTCAATCAACCTTTGAAATAAACAAAAGAATAATGGTAAACGGTTTCCTGTATAATCTGCAATCTAGCACTACCCTAATTATCACTGTTAATTTTACAGTACAGCAAGTAAAATGCTGTATAGCAACATGTAACTTCATGTTGTAATGCTACTGCAATAATGAAGAGTCTGACTCTGAATTGCGGTGCTCATCTTACCAACTTGGCTAAAGTGACAGACTCGACAGGCAATCGCAGCACTCCACATGTAATAAATTAGCAAGGAAAGAAGCAAATAATATAGAGAGGGATTAAATCACTACTACACGGATACATAAACACCAAACAAATGGCTAGATTTGCGGTGCATGAATCCAATCACAAAAGATTTAACCAGTGGGTCAGAAAATGTCATGAAACATGAGTTTTATTACGGATAGGACGATAATTTCAGTTTGATACACGTATAATAGTGTTTACAAAGAAGATCTTCTGCAGTGCAGTAACAACTGAACCTTAGTTCAAGGAAAGTGAAACTAAAAGAAGCATCATCTTCATTATAGAAAAAATTACATACGGTAGATTTTCAAGAAAAAATTTCTAGAAAACAGTGAGCCTATAACCTGGGTATACTGACCATCTTATGGGTATACTGACCATCTTATATATTGGGATTCGTTCGTCAAAGCACAAGGTGGTTCTACTGAAGAGTTGAAAATTTATGCGATGGACCAAGGAAAAATAGGTTTAATTTTGAGAGGAAAACTCATTGCACCAAAACATAATAAGATTGTTCCCACACTTAAAAGCGGCTCTGTTGCTTCAAAAAGCTAAGTTTCCACCACCATGTCCTTGAAGAATGTCCTGTAGCATTAAAAGAAGCATTTTAGATGCCAGCATTTTCAAACTCAACAAGAAGCAGGTTTTATGGCAGTTACACACATACTAAAATCATAAAAACAGTTTCACAAGGCAATGAGCATCATCAACATTTCAATTTACATCTCTTCAGTTCATTAACATCCAAGATTTTTAAGTGAACCGTGACCGTGAAATTTGCTGGTGAAAATATATATAAGTCAAGAAAGGACTATGCCAATCTTACATTGATTCTTAACTTTATAAGTACAACAATGTTAAAATGAAATCAGATTAAGGAAGCAATTTATGTGATTGATGCATATAGTAAAATGTACAGAATTTTGATGCATCAATGGATTCAGCCTAAATGGAAATTAGATCAGTGATGGATAATCCAATGAAATTTACTTTGACATTTTAATTGTTCGAAATGGAAATAAGATGGATAATCCAATCAAAATTAAACATTACAGAGAATTTCAACCACCATATCTAGATCACACAAAGTCAAGAAGCAAACTAACTTACACATATCTAGATCTACTTTGACACCACCATTTGTCTAATTGATTTGTACATGAAAATGACATTAGTATAGGACATCATGATCTGTGATTAATGGAGATTTGGCAACTCACTGCATCGGTGGAGTTGCAAAGATTAACTTTGGAGCCACGTACAAGAGCTTTCAAGAACACTCCTACAGCACAGACGTACATGGATGTATGTCAATTGTGAAAGGCGGAATCATATAAATCCAAATTTTGAAGTTGAGAGGAGAAATCATTGTGCCAAATTTAGGATGATTGGTAAAGAAGAGATTATAAAGAGAAAGATAAAGATGGGTTTTGGAAACGGCGAATCTGTGTTTTCCCTAGAAGAAAAAGGCATCTCTTGTGTTTATATAGTGAAGAAACCCTAAGCCCGTCTATATCATCAGACCTTTGGCTAACTTAAGCCGGCCCCTTTGGTTCACTAACCATCAGACTTACTACATAAACGTCCCCCACACAAACCCAAAATTCAAAAATTCACAACTCATTCTTCTTCTATTTCTATCTAGACCAAGAAGATTTCTTGAATGATGATGGAGATCTAAGATCAGATAGAGAGGTGCACAAACGGCTGACTTTGAGTTGTTCAGTTTGTGTTTTCCCTAAAATGAAAGAAAGAAGGGTCATCTTAATATATAGTAAACCCTAAGCCTGTTTTTGGCGAACAACCTTGTTCAACCTTAAGCCCATTCATTTGGCATTATAGTCAGCCCAAGTGATTTTGGTGATCTCATTGAAGCGTAGGTATGACGATCGTTCATTCCATCATCATAAAATCTAAACCACCATTAATCATGTTCATATGGCTTTCCACTAGTTGCTACAATTAAATGAAACACGCAAGACAGGAAATCCGTGCATCATCTAATGCTTAAGAAAGCTTTCGGAACCGGATGCATCTAGGGAAAGACGGGCATGTATAACAGTATAAAAGATCAGTTTGTGGCCGATGGATTTAATAACCTTGCCATTCTTTTATCGTGATTAGTGACCTTCCGGTCACACATTATATTGGTCTCAAAATCCAACAAAGTGTGATGGGAAGCTCTATAATTATGTCACGATGAAGAAGATGGAAAAGGAAATACAAGTTTGAGCTTTACACTCTAAACAGGTTTACTGGAAGATATGTACATGTTTCTCTAGATATAATGGAACCAAAAGGCGCCTCTTTAAATTAGTTTTTAAGAAACTACTCCTATTCTCTAGATATAATGGAACCAAAAGGCGCCTCTTTAAATTAGTTTTTAAGAAACTACTCCTGGAAATGTAAATTGGAGACCATTGAAAATGGGTTTTTGTGTGCAAAGAGAGTCATGTTATATCCGTCCGGTGGTGGATGCAAAGAGTCTGACTGGTTGCTTGTTTAGGTGGGAGATGCGAGAATGGTTGGTTTATTAACAACACTAATAAATTATGGGTATCATTGAGACGGATCACCGATTAAACAAGATGAATTAAACATAAATAAAGAAGACATGAGAATTAAGTGGTTCGGCCATCTTGACCTACGTCCACTGAGAAAACCCCAAAGGGTGAAATGTTATTGATCTTCAGTTGATACTGAGATGGATTTACATTTGCACTAGAACTCTTATTTATAGAGTTAACTAAACCTAGGAGATAGTATAATATCTTCATATTTTGTTTGACTAGGTAACAATATTTAGAAAATTGATTACACATAATTATCCGGATATTCTCTGACTTTATCTTCACTTTAGGCACTGTCACTTGACCACTTCTTCATTTGTACGGTCTTCATAGTCTACCCAATGGTGTATAAGGTAAATATATTCTTACAAACACCTGATTGCGGTCTACAACTAATATTACTCATCTCAATGCTCATATAGTCTATAGGCGGCAATTTTCTTTGCAAGTGTTTTTTGTTTGTTTGTAACATGGTAGATTCTAGATAATTAACCAGGTTTTGGTCGACTTGACTGAGTTGTGACCATTTTTCAAACTCGAATCCATATTCCATATTGTTTTTATGTTGAGACATTCCATATTGTTTTTATGGTAGCTTCTGGATAATCCTAAAGCAGATGAGAAAAATGCGAGATGTTCCAGCAACAAAAGTGTTGTAACACGACTATTTAAAAAATCAAACCCAAACAAGCATGTCTTAACTTCTGCACTTTTTGAGACATTCCATATTTCATGGTAGATTCTAGCATTTTTCGCTCCTATCTTTAAGATATCAAAGAAGTGCTTACACTTGTCAGAGAATCTTGAAATGCATCTTCCCAGACCCGTTAATTGTCCATTCAATTTATGCACATCTTTTATAGTGGCTGGGGATGGCATGTCTAATATGTCTTCTACCTTTGTTGGATCTACTTCAATACCTCTTTTTTCGAGAACTTAAGCTGATTCTACCCCAGAAAACTACTTTAGTTAACAACAAATTTACGCTCGTCGAATTTTTGAAACGTTTCTGTTTTTGTAAAATATCGAAAAATACTTTTACAACTCCAAAAATTCTGAAATTTTACGTGGGTAACTATCAGGATGTATACTACGTTGTGTCAAAAGGTTCATCGAAATTCCTTCTAGGTTAAGAGATAAACTCGAAACTCTACAGCTGACCAAAAATTCATTTTTGTTTTTCACTCCACAATTAACATCCATGATTCACAAACCAACCAACCATATTCGATTAGTACAAATTATAATGTCTTAAGATTTTTGGGTGCAATAATCAAAAATAAGAAAAAATCAAATAAGCAAAAGTTATTGACACTGAGCTCCTTTATAATGGAAGTGATCGATTTGATGAAACAGAGGAGCTCTCCAGATCTCCGCAACATCAACAAGGTAAAAGCTTTGGAAAAACAGAGTGAGTCACGTGTTCAACACGTTGCCCTTAAGACATTAGCGTCCGGCTACACTCAAGAGTGATGCTATAGCCATCACAGGACGGATATCTACAGGATAAAACACCCTAATCCACCTACTACTAGCATATGTAGTAGATGCTCAACTTGAGCTTGGCACTCCGAAAAAACCTTTAAGGAAAATCGCGAACGCATAAGAAAATATATAAAATTTCTTCCCTTGGGGGTCCCTTGAAAATATAGAGCAACCCCTTTCCCATAGTTTTTACAAAAGTAGTGAATTTGTTTATATAATTGACAAATACAACTTAAGAAGAAAAACTCCCCGACGTGGGATTAAAAGGTTTATACAGTCTCTTAAAACTACTAAAAATTGTAAACTCCACAATGTGGGACTAATAAGTTTTTCATTCACAAAAGAAAACAACAAATTATATTTTTTATTAAAATTTTAAAAATCATATTTTATTAATCGTTTTCCAATAGGAGATAGAACCAAATCTCTTCAGTTCCATTTCACGGTTTTAAATAAACGGTTTATATAAACCCTTTGCTAGCTATGTCTTTAAGCCACTGACCAGTTTATGGTCTTTAGAAAATTTTGGTGGTCCACCGTTAGGACCCCACTTGCCCTACTGAAACATTGAACCTTTTGAATCTTGTAACACAATTCTTACTTACTCCTCGTGTGATAATAGTGTTTTAAATAAACTCCTCGGATGAATGCATATCTCTTATCAAATATTCCACTGTCAGTTCACCTGAATTGCAGTCGTGCCTGGGGTGTAAAGAAGGTGTGAGAATAGTAAAACTTGACAAGGGCCTAGGGTTTGGGAAAAGGCCTTATTATAAATACAAAGGAGATCCAATCTATCACTCATCTTGTTTCTTCTGTGCCGTCAAACACCAAAATCCATATCTGGTTTCAAATTCAATCTCCTCCTAAATCCGATAACACTTCCAGTTTCATCTTTTTCCCGTTAAATCAAGGATGGTTTTAGACGTTGATCTTTTTATGGCTTTTAGATCAAGTATTTGTGTTGTGTCCGTCATAATGACTTATCCTCTCAAAAACGCATTATTAGGAAGTTGTTTCATCATAGGAATGGATGAGATCCTTGCAGTGTGTCCTTGCTCGTGCATCTGAACCGAAGCCTCTGGAGTTTCTCATGTGAAGACCCTTCTAAGGTATAGTGATTGGGTTTATGAATTTTTGGAAATGTCAATTTATTTTGGTGGAAGTTCCGTGTAATAACAATTTAGTTGGTTTTTGGAAGTATTAGTCCAGGTGACAATAATAACAAACTTATATACTTTTGTTTTTACATAAGAAAGGATATAGAGAGGTTTGTTAACTGGTTCTTGAAGTGCCGTGACTCTTGACAGTAATGTCTTTGCACTATTTTTTTTAACAAGAAGCAAATTGTAGCTTAGTTCAGAGAACCCAAATAAATGTTAGAATAAAACATAATATATCGAAAGTACAAACATAATAGCGCGCCTCAAGTGTGTGCTAAATTCTAGTGCCAGCACCCTATCAAGGGAAAATTAAGAAACAATGACACATTTCAATGCCACTGCTCAAAATAATTAAAAAAATGTGAAATCTCGTTAAAGATAATTAATGGCTCTTACCAACTGTTATTAGTATTCTACTCTTAGACGTGAGCTATAAAAGACAATCCAACAAAAATGATTTTGTCGGTCCTTTAAGATAATGGCTCCTCCGGTGATCAGTCACGTGAATTGCAGTCGTGCGGGTGTCCATCATTGCTGAAAGAAAAAAAGTGAATACGCCAGCAGCTACAAGAGTATCTCCAACCACTGGTGTAAAAAAGGTGTGAGAATACATAAATAAACTTGACAAGGACCAAGGGTTAAGGAAAAGCCTTGTTATAAATAACACTACTTAGGCAGAGGAGGAGATCCTATTTCTCACTCATCTTCTCTTCTGCGCCGCCTCCCCCAAAATCACTCTGTGTTTTCAATCTCCTCCAAATCTCCAAAAAGAAACACTTTCACTTTGATTTTTCAACTCATTCGGAGATGGCTGTTGATGTTCATCTCGATTGCATATGTAGTAGAATCAATCTTGTCATAATGACTTATCCTCTCAAAATCACACTAGTGGTTTCAAAGAAAAAGTTGAGAACCCAACCATGTTTCAAATAACCAACTCAGGAACCGAAGCTTCCGGAGTTTCGTATGTAAAGAACCTTGAAGGTATATACTGATTGGGTTTATGAATTTTGAAATGTCAATTTACTTTTGGTGGAATTTTTGCATCAATTTTTACAGCTTTGATCATAATGTTAAAATGTCCTTAGGATGTAGAAAATGCTATGTGTGTGTGTGTTAAATTATTGGAGATAGTTAAAAATCTTGGATTTTTTTAAGGTTTTCCAGTGGGATAATTCTCCCCTTTTCAATATTATAATATTATTGCTTTGCTATTTTTCTTGCAGGTGTCATTTGTATACATGATGGATATTCCAGTTGATAAAAGGCTGCAACTAGGTGAGCATTTACAATATAAAGGATAAATTAGATACATCTGATGTTGTGAATTTTGATGTTCCATACATTCAAGATATATATTGTTTGTTTGATACTTTAGTCTTTCTTTTTCAGGGAAATCGACATTTTTGATGAACCACCGAGTCCTCAATTGGCTGTCTATTTTCAACTCCTTATAGACGGGCATCACAACTTCCACAAGTAGAAATTAGAAGAACTAAAGTCTGCTGTGGAGAAAGTAAGAAAATAGGGAATGGGAGCATAATCATTTTTCCTCTCAAAATTTAGTTAGGATTATGAGCTTTAGAAATTTTGTAAACCTCTCTTCTCTTTTGTTTTAGTGATTGATGGCAAACCAGTGGCCAGTATAGGTGAAGATGGATAGAGAGAGAACCCAGTCTCGTACCTCAGGAGACCTGATTGATGGGATGTAAGGAAATTATATAAATAACACTACTAAGGCAGAACAGATCCTATTTCTCACTCAACTTCTTTTCTGTGTCGCCTCTCCCACAATCACTCTCTGTTTCCAATCTCCTCCAAATCTCCTAAAAGAAACACTTTCAGTTTAATTTTTCTGTTCAATAGAGATGGCTTTTGATGTTGATCTCGATTTTACATGTAGAATCAATCATGTCATGATGACTTATCCTCTCAAAAAAAAAATAGAAGGAAGTGGTTTGAAAGAAAAAGTTGAGAGCCCAACCATGTTCCCCATAACCAACTCCGGAACTGAAGCTTATGGAGTTTCGTATGTAAAGAACCTGGACGGTATACTGATTGGGCTCATGAATTTTGAAATGTCAATTTACTTTTGGTGGAATTTTTGCATCAATTTTTACAGCTTTGTTCATAATGTTAAAATGTCCTTATGATGTAGAAAATGCTGTGTGTTAAATCAATTGTGTTAGTTAAAAATCTTGGAATTTGTATAGGTTATTCAGCAGGGTAGATAATTCTCCTCTTTTCAATTGCTTTGGCCTCTGTCTTAAAGTGTTATTCCTTGCTTGCTATTTTTCTTGCAGGTGTCATTTGTATACATGGTGGATATTCCAGTTGATAAAAGGCTGCAACTAGGTGAGCATTTACATTAGTTCCATACATCTGGTGTTGTGAATCTTGATGTTCCATACATTCAAGATATGAATTGTTTGTTTGATACTTTAGTCTTTATTTTGTAGGGAAATGACATTTTTGCTGAACCCCCGAGTCCTCATTTGACTGTATTTCGACTCCTTATAGACAGCATCACAAATTGCACAAGTAGAAACTAGAAGAACTAAAGTATGCTGTGGAGAAAGTAAAGAAAAAGGGAAAGGAAGCATAATCATTTTTCCTCTCAAAATTTAGTTAGGATTCTTTAATGAAGCTTGAAATTCTGCAGGGGACATATGGACATTGTTTGCCGCAATTGTATATATAGCATGTTGTTGAATGGAAGAAATGCTTGATGAAATTGGCAAGAAGTCAAATAAATGTAAGAACAAGTTTTATTGATTATGGAATTTGTAAACCTTTCTTGTCTTTTGTTTTATTGATTATGGAAAACCAGTCTCTTGTAGGTAACAATGCCTAGAAATAGAACACAATCTCTTATCTCTGGAGTCCTAATTGATGGGATGCAAGGAAATTCTACGAGCCTTTTAATTTTCCAGACTTGTGCATTTTTTTTTACAATTCCACTCATTTACTGTGTTGAACTATCATTATTCATTCATATATAAAATCATTATGCACAAGGTCTTCAGAATATTTGGAAATCTAGGACCTCACATATCAACAAAACTGCGATGACTAAACAGTAAAGAAGTTTAGTTATGCGGCTATTGATTCACATTATATTAGGATTATAAATGCATTTGAAATGGCTGTCTTAGCTGCACAATTAAAAAAAAAACTCCCAACATAAAGAAAAAGGAGGAACCAGATGTCACTGAGTAGCCTAGAGTGGAAGTAGAATGGTAGAAAGATTTAGTTTACTTTAGAGAGGATGTGGATGTTGGATGATAGAAATCAGATTTAGACCCGGGAGAGATGTGGAAACGGCGCTGTTTGATTCTGGACTGAGTAGCCTAGAGTCTTTATAAGTATTTTTTTTTTTTTTTTTTTTGATCGGTCTTTATACGTACTTTTTAGTGTTGCCCTAAAGTGAAAGTAAGGTCATCGTTTGTGTTATATACTAGTACACCCTAAGCCCATCCTTACCTTCTCAAGTGGACGTTTGCTACTGTTTCCCTCCGACTTAACTTCTCAAGTGGACGTTTTTTTCAAAGAATTTTGGTCGACATCAAAACTTTGACAACCTCGAGGAATAACCATGCGCAACAGTGCAAGTAGAATAGTGCAGGTAACTCGACTAGTAACTTCTCTAAGAACATGTTTAACCATAATAATAATATAGCAGAACTTGTATAAGATGTATACAATGTATATGCTTGCTTGGGTTTGGCTCCTCATGTAGATGGCCATCTTTTGACCAAGCTTAACATGGCCATTTCATCATTAGGATGCAAAACGATCTTGGGATTTCTTACGAGATCTTGGGATCATTTTGCGAGATAGCTAGCCACTGCATTGTTTAACCTTAAAAATGCACAATGTGAGGTAAAATATTAGGGAGCCATGTCCTACGAGATCTTCGGTTTTACTAACAATTAAAGTCAAAGTGTTTTCCTAAGTTAGGTTCAAGAGGACTGACAAGTGACAATCAGTGTAGATCGCAAATTCGCAATGCTCTTATGATACGAGAATTACAAGGGTGTATGCGGGCATAGCTACAAAATGTGATGCTACAATATATTTCGCACACGGGTGTCTGTGATAGGTGTGTTGTGGTTTTGGCGAGGCGGAACTAAAACTAGACCGAGCTACTTTGAATCTCTACAGGCAAAATTAAAATTTGAATACACCAACATTATTTGTGCTACAACCTAATACTAGGCAGATTGAAAAGATTTTTGCAAATGGCAAACTCGTCGATATGCAAACAAAAGCCTAGGCTCTCTTGTTCGGAACTGAAATTGGTTTAACCACCACTACTACCTAGAAAACAAAAGCTTGTTTAACGTAAAGAAAACTAGACACACGGTTTTTGCATTAGGCTCTCTTGTTCCGAAATTGGTTTGCGGGAAGCCAATACATTCGCAAGCAAGGTCTAACAAGAAAAACAATATACGGTAAAATGAAAACATTGGTTCGAATTCGAAAACCTCAGTCTACTCCGATCTAATGCGATTTCAAACTTTGAGGATTAAGGTTTAAACGACCTTAAATGTGTTGTGACATATCTCTGTGGTAAAACTAGGCTGTTCTTTGTTAAATGGCTGTTTGATCTAGCTAGTATACTAAAAAGGTAAGCATGACTTGGTTCTTGACATTTACAACTTAATGGTATCAAAATTGGTTACTTCCATGAGGTTTGAGCAATGACGACTAAAATAATCAAAACAAATTTACAATACATTACCAAATATTAACACTTCAAAAGCAACAAATTGCTTTGCCACACAATTATCTTTTTTGGATCCTTCTTCTCATAAACCATCGAGACAAGTATCATTCTTCATTTCATCCACCGATACCATCGATGCTCTAATCATCTTTATGTTCTCTCTTTATGCAGTAATGTCTGTGTTAGGACGTAAATCTAGTGAAGAAGTGAAAACCTATCAAGATTCTTCTACTACACAAGGGTTCATGATATTCAACCCATAACAATATACTCGATAGGAAAAATCATTGTGCGAAATCTAAGGATGATTGAGCCTCCATCCATGGTATACGTAGAGACCAAATTCGATTCATAACTCATTATTCTATTATTATTTCTTGCATTTCTTTGATAAGAAGAAGAATCGTGGGATGATGAAGATCAAATACGGAAATGTGGAAATGGCGGCTGGAGTTTAGATGTAGATGTATGAGACGTAGTGTATGCCCTAACTAAATAAATGAAAGAAACAAAGGGCCATCTTAATGTATATATAGTAAACCTAAGGCTGTCCTTCTAGTAACTAATAAGTGCTTAGGCAAACCTGCCAAACCACCTAGTCCAACTTGAGCCCATTCGGTTACCCCTTATAGCCCATGTGAATGTTGTATCAAGGAAATTTGAGGAATTGGTAAGACTATACCATTCCATCACCTGCAATCTAGCACTAACTTGCAATTTTGAGCTTGTCAAACTGTTACCTTTTTATTTTTCAAACCAATTGAAAAATGTCAAACGCTAGATTGAAAATGGTGACATAGGATAAACCGAGATGGCGAAAATGATCCAATTGGCCGGTTCAAAGGAGTGAGTTTGCATCCACCTTTGGGCATGACAAAGTGGTAAATCAGCCATGTGAGGTCCAATCTTTTCCGAGCAATAGTAGATTTTATCGCTGGTGTTGCGACCTAGTAACCATCACTCGGGATTGAGTATTTAAAACTTATTCTCTCTATTTGAGTTACCTTTGAGAGTAGAATCATTATGCTAAATCAAGGAGATCAACCTTCATATTTACGTACATTCTCTCTATTTGAGTTACCTTTGAGAGTAGAATCATTATCCGGAAAAAGCTTGAAGTCTACTTTGAGCTGCTCACGATTTCAAACCTTGTGAATTCGGGTTGAAATGGCCGTCTTGCATTGTGAGATTACATGTCGAGGCTCGAGGAAGAAGATCAACTTGTGAATTGACCATTGAAGTACTTCCACTTCTCAACGGTATTCTTTGGACCACCACTATTACCTTCATTCTTTGGATCCCCTTGCTCATACACAATTGCATACACCTTCATCGGTTTGAGATACCCATTTCCAACCCTCTTTGTTTAGTTGCCCACACAAAATTCATGACTTTGTTCCACACTTAAAAGCCTTGGGGACTCGGTTGCATCAAAAAGCTAAGATTCCAACCTACATGGACTTCTTGACGAATGCCTGTAGTAGTAAAGAAACATTTTAGATGCCAGCACTTTCAAACTCAACAAGAAGCGGGTTTTATCGTGAGTTATGCACATACTAAAATCATAACACAAGTTTGAGAAGGCAATGAGCATCATCGACATTTCAATTTCCGGCTCTTGGTTTTTCTTAACATCAGAGAGTTTTTGTGAACATAAAATTTCTTTGGTGAAATTATATAAGCCAAACAAGGAATATGCCAACCTTACATTGATAGTTAGCTTTATAAGTACAACAATGTAAAAATGAAATCAGACTAAGGAATCAATTTAATACGAAAAATGTGACATTTTGATACATCAATAGATTTAAGCCAAAATGGAAATAAAATACCCCAAGCGGATCATGTGTGATCATGAATACTAGAATCCCAACTTGAGTATAACATGGTAATAAATTTTACGTAGTATTTAGACATTTTAATTGTTTGAAATGCGAAGGAAAAATAAACATTAAATTCACTCAAAATTAAACATTAATCGAGGGAGAATTCCAACGCTGTAGTAAGAAAAAAGAAAAAGAAAAGGCAAATTAAGAGATACAAACTTACATATACGGATCTACGTCCACACCAGCATCGATTGGAATGTACATGATGACGGCGCTAATATAGAACATAATTGACGACGTATCTCCCGAGGTTCGGTGCAACATCACTTAATGTTGAGAGGAAAAATCATTGTGCTACTAAATTTAGGATGATTGGTTTGTCATGCTATATGTAAAGGTTCCACACAAATCCATATTTCAAAGATTCATAACTCAATCGAAGAAGAAGAATTGCTTTTGGATGATGAAGATCGGATCACGAAAGATGGATTGTGGAAACAGCGAGTGGTGTTTGCCCTAAAAGAAAAGGCATCTCTTGTGTATATATAGTGCATAAACCCTAAGTCGGACCCTATCAAGCCGAGATTTGGCTCACCTTGTCTAACTCAAGCCGAGCTTGGCTAACTTAAGCCCCTCCCGGTATTGGACTTATTCTCACCCTCTTAAGTTATCCTTAGACTTCGCCTTCATTGGCACAATTGCAAATAATGTAGCTTGTCAATATGCCGTGAGACCTCTTTGTATGTCTCAGTAACAAAGATGACTATGGGGGTTGAAAGTCTCTTGAAATGAAAGACTTGATCAAATTTGGTTTAGGTAGAGGGAAATCCCACTTTATGTCAAACTCAATCAACCTCTGAAGTAAACAATAGAATAATAGCAAACGGTTTGCCGTATAAAACTGTTGGCAATCTTGTGTATAAACTGCAATAAAACAAACAGAGAAGAAGAGATATGCAAACCCAATTAGAAGAAACCTAAGTCGAGGCAAGGATTATATCCTCTAGCCTTAAGACAGATTCACCCCGCACTGGTGCTTACGGACTATCGATGTCTGTCTCCCAGGATACAACGACTATCTTCTCGATGTAGTAGCACTCAAACTTCGAGAAACAGAACCAAACTTAAAGTGATGAACTCTCTCTTTGACACAAACTTAAAGATGATTTTAGAAAACAATAGGAAGATTATGAGGTTTCTAATTGATTGATCTTTTTCTAAGTGTATGTGCAGGGTTTATATAGAAATTACTAGTACCTCTTCAATGAAGAATCACGATGCTTCAAATACCTCTTCATTGAATAGTCATGATGCTTCAAGGATTTCACCAAAGGATGTGTCTCCTGAATTCTAAATAGAATTCCATTCACGTTTGGGTTTTAGGGTTCGTTTAGTTTCAAACTTGAAACCGAAACTGACTTAACTTAATGGACATCAATATAAGGATTAAGCCCAACCATTTTGTATAACCCAACATCCAAATCCAAACCGTACTAGACCAAGGATATTCCATTCATATTTATAGGAAATTGTACACAATTTTCCAACAATCCCCCACATGAATGAAAATCCATTAACAAACAACACAAAAGACAATGCAGACAGACGCTAAAGAGAGTTCAAACGAAAATAAATTGCATGGGGATAGGTAGCTTTCGCCTTGAACCTTCCTTAGTGAATAGCTATCGGGCTTACTACTGGGTCAGTGTGCCAGAGGCTTTGAACTGTCAGTTTTTAAGTATAAACCAAGACAATAACTATCACACAATTTAATTTCTCACCAAGTTGGTTCTCATGGTTGTGTTCATTTCGGCCCTGAACAGTTCCCGGAATTCATGAAGCGCTTTTAGATGAACCTAGCCTATCAAAGGTTCTCACGGAAGCGGCCACACTTCTCACTTCACATAGGTGATTTCCTATTAAGAGTATCCTGCCATACTCTATTTGGAATTTCCAAATCTTAGGAATCATTAAAAGAAATGCTTATCCTTAAATACGATGACAATGCTGCCTTTGTTTCATCATAGGAATGGGTAGAAACATATCTAGAGTTATGTTCCCCAGTGCTTCTTGTGAATCGTTCTTAATTTCTGTTATCCCGTTGAACCTAGATCTTGGGATCTCCAGTCAACTAGGTTGGGTTTCCCTTAATACGATTCGTACCTGTAGGCTTTAAGCCCATTCCCCTCGATGACGCAATTATAAGCTCTCTCTGGAAATTATATCCTTTGTCGACTTGATATAATTCTCAAACACTATTTCTTTTATATGCGCGCATTTGAGAGCAATTACTTTATGGTATATGTCGTCGATTTATTTATCGAGACATACCATAATCTCAAACTATGTGTATTTCATAAGTAATTATATTGTTTGATCAGGACAATATATCTTTCTACATGCGCAAAAATCAAAAATCTTCTCCAACTTTGCGTCCAAAGCCCGGAGTCTATAGTTGATCTTTCTATCAACCCTTATTCAGATGATTTCCATGCTAGCGCATTTTTCTTTTTCTACCATTCACACATAGCTTTCCTTGATGACTTTCTTAAATCATCTATATCTAAGATTCACAAAGTAAATTGTGAAATTCTTCCTCTTTAATGCTAGATACCGGTTCGAATTTCAAAAAGAAATCGACCATTTGCCAATGATCATCAGATGCCTTAATCTGATTCCAACTAAGGTTTAAGCCCGCTCGCATTCCTAGAGGACTGATCATTTATCTCTTAAATAATCAATAAAATCATCATCCGGTAATCTGACATACTAGGTGTATTTACAGTACGCGTCCACTTCACTGGACTAGATGGATTCCCTTAGTCCATCAATCTCACATGTTCTAACGATGGTACGCACAATCAGGCAAAACCCAATCCTTAGAATGTTTCTCAATAACATTTTCCGTTTCAGTGATTGTACTGGCCAACGGTTTCGAGAGACCCCCACATTTTTGCCATCCTTGTCCCATACCAGTAGTATTGGAAACCCTTGAGATTTCACCAATAATATCTCATTAAAATAAGATGGGATATTTACTTTTGGGTGCCAAACTTTTATGCCGATTAAAGTTCTGAAAGGTAATATCATCCATCTGATGATTCCACACTACACCATTTCAAAACAAAATTAAACTACTTTGAATAGTTTAAATGAGGCATCAAAAATCCAATCCAATTAATGGACTAAACAAGAATGTCTTAGCTGATCTCAATTCTGATATACATGGACACAGAGACTGTAAAACGAAGTCTCAATCCTTTGCAGTATTGTAGCCATTCATAATTCAACATAATTATGAATTAAATAATATTTCATTCGTGCTCAACTCAACGTCTGCTTGGAATCCAAAGACATTCATAATTCAACATAATTATGAATTAAATAATATTTCATTCGTGCTCAACTCAACGTCTGCTTGGAATCCAAAATTTCATTGCAGAAATGAAACATAGTCCCATGAATCAACCTAAATGGTTTCTGTCATTTCATGTTGAATATACACCACTCGAAATTTGCTACGGTTATAATGGACTTCAGGAATCGACCACGAGTACAGATGGATATGAAAGAAACCAAAAGAAACAGAGAATAAAAACGTACTCTTTTCTTTTCTAGGCACCACCACGCTTTGAAAATTTATGGAAGCCTTCCATGTCAACCAAGGGTCCTTTCTTACCAGCAGTACTTTAATATTTTCTCTTCAACTTTATGGTCGAAGTGGGTGTTTTGATCACAGCAACAATTTCCAAAAGTAACGTCTCTTACCTTAAGTTAAGAAAACGTTTAAGATTATACTACACATGATAATCTTTCCGGAAAACGTTGTTCTCCATTAAGAAAACATCAAAATGATAATCTTTCATCAACAACTTTTATCACCGAAGATAATAAATCCCACTTCACCATTACTGTGTCTCTTAATTTCTCTGGATACTCACACAGTACTTAATTCGGGGACCAAAATTCGAAGAGACAGAATTTCTATCAGATCTTTTGAAGTCCGGTTTTCTCCAAAGGAATTTTGAAGTGCTTTACCTCAGCAGTTCCTTTGTACTTTGAAAAAGAAACAAATTCAATGTTAATTTGAATGTGTTCTCAATCATGCACTAGCCGGAATGATGCTAAAGACCCGGGCCAGATCCTGCGCATAAAGTGTCCACGCATTCTCTTGCCAGCAAAAGCCACGGCCACAGGATGCTTATTCACCATTAAGAGAATGGTGACGTTTCACATAAAGAAGGAATAACCCTTCCGCTAGAAGATGTTTTCGCAAATTTGAATGTATAATACAAAACTTAATGCGTTCAGATTTGAAATGAATGGCACACTATGCATCTTTTCATATAAAAGACGTCTCTTGGTATGCAAGAGAAACATTCAAACCACGGGTGCAAAATGTGATGTGAATGGGGAACACTTTGTTTATGAATGGTTCTTTGCCCAAACTAAAATCGAGCCAAAATTTTCCCCGATTGTCATGAAACAATCGTCGCAGAAATGTAATTGGCTAGCCACATCCATAATCTAAAAGATTGGACAGATCAAATCCGACCATGCCGTGGTTATCAAACCCAACTAATTCGGATTTGATCCGAAGGAGTAATCTACAAGAACTTGAATCTCTACAAGGAACTCAGATTAGATAACTTATCTGTTTGGATGACAGTTTCCGTATCAATAAGCATTTTGTATCTATGCGCCATTCTCCAGAAACAACATCGCGTAGCCGATCCATTTCCTGAATCCTGATTTCTACCGATGTATCACAAACTCCAATCAAATTATTTACCGATACGACTGCGATCATATTTGGGTAAGGTTGTGGCTCCACTGAATCCATTGTTTACTGTACTATAAAATTTCCAAAAGTCAGTTATACTAACAACACCAATCACCACACTAAAGAAACGAATGCAAAGTTGTGTTAGCCAACAAAAACAAAAACAGGAGGCCAAAATGACTTAGACTCTGATAAGAGACTAGAAATAAACACTTGACATTGTCTGCCAAGTATACCAGTCGGTGATATCTATAGACGTCCAACATGTTCATAAAACTCGGTAAAGAAACATTAATCATGAAAAGGCTTTCATGTGGAAAAAGTTTATAAAGACGTGAATTATAGATTTCTGTCGGTCAATAAACTCCCCCTCTGAATCCACTCGAGTGATTATTAAAATCAATGGACTTTAGTACCAGCTGATGGATTACCAAAGTAATTCGTTTCTATTTTCTTCCAACCTGTAGTTCCAAACTAAACAAACTGAGTTTATTAGTATTAGGTCGGAAACGGAAAGAAATTAACTAAACTGTATAAAACTATACACAAGATAATGAAAGCAAATTCTGTCTTAAGATTGTTGGCAATCTTGTGTATAAACTGCAATAAAACAAACGAGAGAAGAAGAGATATGCAAACCCAATTAGAAGAAACCTAAGTCGAGGCAAGGATTATATCCTCTAGCCTTAAGACAGATTCACCCCGCACCGAGTGCTTACGGACTATCGATGTCTGTCTCCCAGGATACAACGACTATCTTCTCGATGTAGTAGCACTCCAAACTTCGAGAAACGGCGAACCAAACTTAAAGTGATGAACTCTCTCTTTGACACAAACTTAAAGATGATTTTAGAAAACAATAGGAAGATTATGAGGTTTCTAATTGATTGATCTTTTCTAAGTGTATAATGCAGGGTTTATATAGAAATTACTAGTATCTCTTCAATGAAGAGTAACGATGCTTTAAATACATCTTCATTGAACAATCATGATGCTTGAAGGATTTTACCAAGGGATGTGTCTCCTGAATTCTATTTAGAATTCCATTCATGTTTGGGTTTTAAGTTTTGTTTAGTTTCAAACTTGAAACCAAGAAAGCGACTTAACTTAATGGACATCAATATAAGGATTAAGCCCAACCATTTTGTATAACCCAACATCCAAATCCAAACCGTACTAGACCAAGGATATTCCATTCATATTTATAGGAAATTGTACACAATTTTCCAAAACTAAAATGAAACCTTTAATTTACCTCTTTAGCCGCAAAGATTTTGGTATTTCTAGTAGACCGCAGAATCCACATAACAGCAGCTGGAATCCTCCTCCAAAGCTCCTCTTCCCTTGGTCCATGAGATTAAACCATTACCAGCGGACCATTAGAGATTGAACTGATTGAAAAAATCACTTCTTCTCCCAGCAGAAAAGTAGGACCAAATGCCATGCACAACTAGATATTGAATAAGAATATGATCCACTACAAGAGCAAAATTGACACGAACAGACAGACAAGGAGAAGTAAGTGCCATGTTTCTTCACCGCTAGCTATGTAATGTTGGAAGCCTCCCCAAGCAAGCTTACCAAAGAAAGGTAATAAAGTACATCAGACTCTCTCCTAATCTCCACCACCATTCGAAGAAGAGAAGGGTTCATGATCCTAGGAATTTGAATGCCCAAACCCTCAAGGGTTTGCACACATTTTTCCGAGCCAATCAGTGGTGATTTTTAATATCATTGGACTCATCCACAAGAAGTTCCTTATTACCTTCTTAATACATTTAATCACATGCACAAAATAAGAACACTTTGCAGCAGACTGTAGAATAAGAGTTAAGTTACCTCCTTTAGAGAGCATCTTCCTCTTTCAAGAAGCAAGTATTCCTTCACAAATTTCTATCACCTTGTCTCACTTAAAGGCAGAGTTAGTTCATCCCCTAAAAGCATACCGCATAAGTAGTATCCTCCATAATCGCAGGAAGGCCTTGCGAATCATGAACCTCACCCACCCAAAACAGATTACTTAGAAAAATGTTGTATAGCAAGTAAATAATCCATAAATAATCTGCAATCTAGCAAGTAAAATGTTGTATAAGTAACTTGATGTTGTAGTGATCCTGCAATAATGAAGAGTCGACTCTGGAATTGTGGTGCTCATCTAACCAACTTGGCTAAAGTGACAAACTCAGCAGGCAATGGCCACACTCCACAAGTAATAAATTAGCAAGGAAAAAAGAAAATAATATAGAGAGGAATTAAAATACTACTGGAATACAAGAACACCAAGTATACATAAAACTTGACAGTTTTCATCAACCTGTTATCGAGTGTAAAAGTGAAAATTGCTCTTTGGAAAAATTAAGGAACATAGTTGCTAGTATTTGTTAGACATCGAAAATAAGTAAAGACTAATCAGTAAAAGTAGCTGACAGCCATAGCTTGTTAGCCTTAAAATCATCTCAAGTGTTATGGACGTTAGACTACCTTTCCCTCCAGCTCTTCATTTTTATTTTTTTTTTGACTCATAAAGGGCAATATATTAAGTAAACCAGTTCATCACTAAGAAGTAATGAAGGCTGTGGAGAATCCAAAAAACAAAGTACTCGAAATCGGAGTACGAAAAGAAAAAGGAAAACCAAAATCAAATACACCCAAGGCTAATTAGAATAAAACGGCCTCCCAATTACTCAAAATCATATCTAAGCTCACTCCACTAAAAATCTTTAGCACCTTCACACTATTTATGATTTTTTCCAGAGGCTTATACCCTCAAGCTCTTCATGCATATGACCTTAACTATGTTTAACTTACCAAAATAACACTAGAAGTAGTGGGCTGCTGCTGGAAAATGACTTCTTAAATCCTTACAGTAAACAATTGCATGTGACTGGAGCGACAAACCAGCAGGCAAGGAATGCCAACTTGCAGTGATTCTTATAGCTTTATAAGTGCAAACGAACTTAAAATGAAATTAAATCAAGGAAGCAATTTATGTAATTGATGGTGGATATACAAAAATGTAGATGAAACTACAGCATTTTGATATATCAATAAACTACCCTCAGCAAATTCAGATATTCATTTAGACATTTTATCTGTTTGAACTGCAAAAGAGCAAAGGAAAACGAACTACACTTGTAAAAATACTAGATCAGGGGACTAACATTAGATTCGAAGATAGACACTGACGAGTAAGTAAAAACACAGATTAGCTAGGGATACAAAATTACAATTAATTACATAGATGCACTTCGAATCTCAAACACCATTTATTTTTCTTCTCCACCAGACAACAGATCACCTAATCATCCTGTAGCAAGTGCAGAGATGCTGCGATGTATCCCTTGTACAGTATTATAAACTTGCATATCCCAAGTCCCCCCAACAAACTCAGGATGAAACCTACTTCATTCGATTTAAATGTGAGAGGAGATATCATTATGCTAAATCAAGGATGATTGCTGGTGCCTCCGATCCACTTACGGTATATGTAAAGGTTTCGGCACAAACTCATAAATCAGTAATTCGTAACACATTCTTCTTCAATTTCTTACAGTTTGTTTGATGATAGATATCAGATCTAGCTCAGAGAGAGAGAGAGAGAGATGTGGATGCTGGAGATGAGATTTAGTTCAGTGAGAGTGATATTAAAACGGGCGCTGTTTGGTTCAGGATTGGAGTTGTGTTTTCCCAAATCGTTTGGTATCGTTTATGTAGGAGTAGTAGAAACCCTAGAGCTTGGGGCCTCCTTGGGAAAACCTTGTCAAACTTAAGCCCGTTTGGTATCGTTTCGCAGCGAGGGCCGCGAGGCAGCGAAATGATCTAGAGAGGAACTCAAATACAAGAGCATCATCAAATTTACGCAAAATTCAAAATTTGGATTCACCATCTCCTAATCGCCATTATCATGACTAAACTACCTCTATTTTACTCCCTACCTCTCTACAGTATATAAAAACATCCATTTTCTCCAACTTCTACAACCAAAATGAAAATGCCATAACCATAGGGAACTAAATGAAAATGACATAACCATAGGGAACTAGCTCATTTTGCATGGGGATAGTCACATTGGGTTATTATTAACAGTTGTAGTTTAACTTCAGGGCACCCACGGTTTCCAAAATAATGAAAATGGCAAAAGAGGAAAAAAATTCCATCTCAAAAAATGTACAGTAGTTGTTGCATAATGATAAATCTTTTTAACCCGGAACATCCTTATAAAACTGGAACAATACGATTCAAATAAATTTGTGCTAAACGAACTAGTGTTGTTTGACCTCAGTACCGTTTTATAAGCCATGGCCAGTCGGTTGCTTCCATCAACTCACGTCCCCTATGTAGCCATGGAATTTGTAATGTTTCTCCGGACTAAGATTGCCAATTCAGGTACGAATAAAACAGTACATTGTTTCGGAATGAGGACCAGCTAACCACGAGCAAATTGATTTCGGTTTCCTGTCAATTCCAGCACAAACAGTAGACGCATATGCACAATCCCATTTGGAGGACGGACGCTTTGTTGACAGCCCTTGAAATACACATCTATTTATTTCTCTATAAATCGAACACAATGAGTAAATGATGACATTTTATCTGTTCTTGTTGACAGCACAAACAGTAGACGCATAAGCTACATAGAAAATTTAGAAAGATGACATTTTATCTGTTCGAATTGTGGAGTATCAAACTAATACTAACCATATTCATTTCACAACTGTATTTTACAGATCTCGGTCTTGGTGGGGTAATGACTGAAGAAAGAGAGGAGGCTAAAAAAAAATGATCGCAGCAGGTTTGTGATGCGTGAATGCCCTCGAAGATCTGAAAATAATGCTGATGATCCCTCAGAAATCTTTATTTTCTTCTCTTCCAGAAATTTTCAGCAGGCACTATGTCACTAGGCTCATCTCCTACTTAGGAAGTTATTGGTGGTAATGCAGCTATTGAAAACCGACTTCCTTTGGATTTACTATGAGAGGAGAAATCATTATGTTAAATCAAGGTTGATGATTGTGTCTCACACCACCAGGCTATATGTAAAGATTCCCAAACAAACCCAAAATCCAGAAATTCATAACTCATTCTTCTTCTATCCATTTCTTTCTTTCTTTCTTTCTTTCTTTACTTTATGCGAATAGTTGGATGATAGAGATCAATAGAGAGCGATGTGGAAACTGCGGATTTGAGGAGATGAGGATTTAGATTCATCCCGGTATTTATACTGTAGTAAACCCTAAGCCTACCCTTATATCTAGAGCTATTGGATATCCTTGTCCAACTTGAGCCCGAGCCAATGCCCATGTGGTATTTACATTCTATTACTCCCAGAGCCCATGTGGTATACATTCTAACTTCATGCTGTATTGCTATTGCAACACGAATGGTCTTACACTTAATGTAGTGCTCATCCAACCCTATGCACATTGCAAAACCAACTTTGCTCAGTCGACTCAGTCCCCAACTAAAGTTAAAAGCAAATAACCCAGAGAGGAATTAAATCACTACCCAAACACGAGAATGTTAACATCAAGTATATGAGAAAATTTTTGATGGGGCGTTTTTTGAAGGAGGCATGGGGGACAAATGATGTGTTGACATGTGTCAACATATTAATGAATTTTGTTTCCAAAAATATCATCACCAATCAAGAAAACATATTTTCTCTCCAAAAATACACTTCTTTTATATTTTTGGGAACAAAATTCATTTATATGAATGACATGTGTCAACACATCATTCGTCCCCTATGCCCCCTTCAAAAAAACGCCCCCATCAAAAATTTTCTCTCAAGTATATACCCAGACCACGAGAGGAAATAAAATAAGAGACCACCATTATTATATGGGTGATGCACAAACTCCATTATACATTCCTGCTCACAAAATCACACTATTTTTGAAGAGCAATTCAAAGAGAAACAACATGAAGAGTCACTTTCTGATTGTTTTACTTGTGCCACAAAATTAACCTAGAGAAGCATTTGACACATCAATAAACCACCTATAACGCAAGTTCACACATCTATTTGAACTGCACTAGAGCAAAGGATAACTAAATACTGATAATTCATACGAAGTCCCTTTTCCAGGGAGACTAACTTCATGCTATCTTGTTGTTGAGTCTGAATCACAGTGCTCATCTATCCCTATGCCCACTGCAAAATCCAACATGGATATAAGTGAAAAATTTAAATCATCATGCAGTTTCCGTAGTCCATGATTAACGAATTAAAAATTGGTTACTTCCATGTGGTTTACAACTTATTACAAGTATCAAAATTAGTCGTTTCCATGAGATCTGAGTAATGCCGACTACAATAATCAAAACCAATTTAAATGCTATGAGTTAACAAGTTTTGAAACTTAAAAGTAATAAATTGCAGTGATCTATCCAATATTACAAAGTAAATTCAGCACTAGAGAACAACATCAAGGAACAAAAAAACAAGGGGTTCTAACTTCCCAGCTACTGGTCGTCTTTGGAACTGCCACAAATAGCTTCAGTGGATCCCTCTGCATTTAAAACCATTCAAACACCATCACAACACACCCACAAACCACCTTGTCCAACTTGAGCCCATTTGGAGCTTGTTAGAGTGATGCTAGTTAGTAGTGATGCCTGATCGGACAGGGTACCAATAAATTTGAGTTTAGATTTTGGTATGATCATCTGCAATCTAGCACTACGTTGGTTATACCCATTGCCCGTTGCAACCATATTTGATCAAAAACCGGTGTAGGCAAGAAATGACTTCATGTTGTACTGTTGTTGTGTTAATGAAGATTGTGTGTTAGGGTCAAGTTTTATCTTTTATTTTATTTAAGCATTCGATTTCGTCTAGTTGGTAATATGGAATAAGTTTGAAAATATCTACTAGTTCAAACTAATTAGGAACGTGTTCAGTAGTTCCTAGTCTTTAGGAGTTGTTGAGTCAAGCAAACATGTTTGGTTTATTTCCTAGTTTGTAGGGTTTTTTTTGTTAGTGGTTACGTGGGATAAGTCTTGTAATATCTATTTAAGTTACTAGAATCAAGGAGAAAGATATGCAGAGATTTATTAAGAAGAAATAGCACTGTTGTGTTGTTTTTGGACGGAAGGCTCGTCTGCAAGCCTAAGTCTGAACGTAGGGTTTTTCTGTAAACCCATTCATATCTTCAATTATCATTCATCTTCACTGTCCATTCACTTCTTCCAACCATTACCATATCTCCATTCCCATATGTACTAATGAGATTGTAACAAGTGGTATCGAGCACGGTTTCGCTTAGAAAAACAAAAACAAAAGAAAAAAAAAGAAAACTTTTGCAATCATTGCTTTCAACAAAAATTATCATACTTTTTTTGTTTTGATCGGTCAAGTGAAAATTCATTGAAAAAAGAGGTACTTAATAGGGGTACCTCAACCAATGAATACAAGCGAGAAAAAAAAAGGCAAGAGCATTCCGGCAAACCCAAAACAACAAAAAAACAAGCTTACAAACGCAAGAATAAAGAGTCCCATAATGCAATCACCATATTCGCCGTTAGGCCCAACATTTTTGTATTCCACTCGGCCCAAAAGAAGGCTTGTAGGTTACCATTTCTATTGAGGCTTACCAAATTTTTCTTTTTGTTTTCAAAGACTCTTGCATTTCGCTCTCTCCATATACACCACCAAATTGCTACTGGAATGTTATTCCAAATTTGAATAATTCTTTCGTCACCCCAATTAAACTTCTAAGACTTCACATTTACAGTGACATTTGAATTGTAAGTCCAATCAAAACGACATTCTTCGACAAAGTAATCCCAAATTCTCAGGGTTCTCCAACATTCATAGAACAAATGCGAGCTAGTTTCATCGTCTTCATCACCAAAAAAATAAATAAACTAGAAACATACATACCTCTTGTTAATAGCTTATCCGCCGTCATTATCCGATCATGAGAAAGAAGCCAAAGAAAAAAGTTGATTTTGCAAGGATATTCCCGGCTCCAAACAACATCAATTGTAAAATTTGGCTCACCTTCATCTTCATCGCTCCTAATACCATCCATAGTCGTATATTAACATTGACTATTTCCGACCCAAACTCGGCTATCCAAAACACCTTCTTGAATTGAGATTGAAGAAAGAAGATTTGATATAATTGTTACTTCACGAGAAATGGGTTGAGAGTATCTTTGCCTAGACATAAACCCCCACCTTAATTGCAAGTGATTAATTTTTGTTCCACCCTCCTTGACCGAAAAACCCGAGATTTGATCAAGTTCTTATGCTTTTCTCAACATACAACTTAAGACTTCACCAACAATAGTAAAAAGAAAAGGAGAAAGAGGGTTCCCTTGACGAAGTCCCTTTTCACTACCAAATAACCGGAAGACGATCCATTAACAAGAACCGATAAGTTTGAGAATGTTAAACAATTTCTAATCCAAGCCCTCCAAACATCACCAAACCCCATTTTGAACAACACTTCATTTATAAAATTCCAATTCACATTATCAATCGCCTTTTCAAAATCAAGCTTGCACACCAACCCGGTAATTTTTTGTGAAGTCTAGAATCCACACCAACAAAAATTATCATACTCATATTCCTCTATTTCAACCAACCTGGTACCAAAGTCTAAATATGGATGAGAGAGTGGAAAGCTTTGAGAAAACGACTGAAGAGCTAAAAAGTCTATGATTACTTTGGTTGACAACCAAAAAGTGATTGTGGAAAAGCAAACCGATATTTCGCTAAGTTGGATCCAATGGTTGATGTGATGAAAATTTCGCAAAAGGTGATGGAAAAAAATCAAAGGGAGGTGGAGAAGCTTCTAAAAACACTCCTTCGAAACTCAAAAGTGGTGTTAAATTAGTTCTTCCAAGCTTCAAGGGAACAAATGATCCTACTAGTTGGTTATGTAGAGTGAGCGAGTAGTTTTTCTTCATGAAATTCCTGAAAGTAAACGAGTTTCTTATACTTCTTATCATCTGGATGATGATGCAAAATCTGGTACCAAATGTTGAAGCAAGAGATGATTTACGTCACTTGGGAAGACTTCAAATCAGCACTACAAAATCGTTATGGTCCGAATATTTTTCTCGATTTCTTTGGAGAACTTACTAAGTTGCAGTAAACTGGAAGTTTATTAACAAAATCAATAAGAATATTTTTCTTTGTACTTATCAAAAACAGTTCGAAAAGTAATTAACAAAATCCGGTTCACTCCCACAACCTAGACAAGTAAGTTTATTTGTTAGCGGGTTGCGAGAATCAAATCGAACTGATGTGCAAGCAAATAAACCAACAACACTGTCAGATGCAATTGGTTAGAACGTTTGTTTGAGGCTCATGATAAGTCACAATTGTTCGTTGTTACTTCAACAAAAACTCAAGGTTCGATTCCTGAAAAAAAAAATGACTGCTTTGGAATTACAAGAACGAAGGAAAAAGGGGCTTTGCTTCAACTGTGAAGAGATATTTAAACCAGGACACCGACGCAAAAAGTTGTTTATGATAACTCCTGTCATCGAAGAAATTGATGGAGATCATGTGATGTATGATGACAGTCCATATCCTTGAGGACAAGGCTTAAATTAAGGGGAAGGAGATGTTACTGTCAAGTTTTATCTTTTAGTTTATTTAAGCATTTGATTTCGTCTAGTCGGTAGTATGGAATTTTTTTGAAAATATCTACTAGTTCAAACTAATTAGGAACGTGTTCAGTTCCTAGTCTTTAGGAGTTGTTGAGTCAAGCAAACGTGTTTGGTTTATTTCCTAGTTTTGAGGGGTTTTGTGTTAGTGGTTACGTGGGATAAGTCTTGTAATATCTATTTAAGTTATTGGAATCAACGAGAAAGATATGCAGAGATTTATTAAGAAGAAATAGCACTGTTGTGTTGTTTTTGGACGGAAGGCTCGTCTGTAAGCCTAAGTTTGGACGTAGGGTTCGTCTGTAAACCCATTCATATCTTCAATTATCATTCATCGGAAGGCTCGTCTGTAAGCCTAAGTTTTGACGTAGGGTTCGTCTGTAAACCCATTCATATCTTCAATTATCATTCATCTTCACTGTCCATTCACTTTTTCCAACCATTACCATATCTCCATTCCCATATATACTAGTGAGATCGTAACATTGTGCTCATCTAGCTTTATGCCCATTGAGCGGCTAAGTGCACCGATTTTAAAATGAAATAATATAGTTGAACCTACAGTATTGTGATGCATCAGTACTTTACCCATAACAAATCCAGACATGTAGACGCCTTGTAAGCAAAGCACCATTTCTCACGCTCATATAACTTTTCAAATTGCTCTTCAAAGACAGTTGCAACTATTAAATGAAACACGCAAGACAAGGAAAATCTGAAATATATGCATTATCTAGTGCTTAAGAAAGCCTTTGGATGGGATGGATGTATGAGAAAGTTGGGCATGTATAAAAGAGCAGCTTTTCTACATGGATTTGACAACCTTGTCCATTCTTAATCGTGATTAGTAGAGTTTCTCATCACACTCTTCATTGGTCTTTAAATCCAACAGATTCAAATTCAAATTGTATATTCAAAACATTGGTTCGACTTCTGAAAACCTCAAGTCTACTCCGAGATAACACTGATTTCAGACTTTGCAACTTTACATGCATCAAAATCGGTTACTTCCTTGAGATTTGAGTAATGCCGACTAAAATAATCAAAACAAAATAAAAATACAAAAAACTAACAAGTTTTAACTCTTAAAAGTGACAGATTATCTTCACTAGATCCCTCTTCTCATAAACCATTACAACATCAGGTCTCTTGTCCTACTTGAAGAACAGCAAGAGGCAAAAAGACCATTGACATTAATTAATACAGAGAAGACGTGAAAGACTATCAAGAAGATTCGGGTGTGTTTCTAACCCTAGTGTGAACCAACGGAAGGGTTTGCAATGCTCAACCGACACCAATACTCCGAGAGGAAAAATCATTGTGTTAAATCTTAACGATGATTGTGACTCCCTCCACGCTATATGTAAAGATTCGCACACGAACCCAAAATTCAATAATTCATAATTCATTCTTCTTAGTTCTTCTATTATTTCTTGTTCTTGCGGTTCTTTTGGACGAAGAAGAATTGTTGGATGATGAAGATCAAAGACAGAAATGTGGAAACGGCGGCTGGAGTTTAGATGTAGATGTAGGAGACGTATTGTATGCCCTATAACTAAATGAAAGAAACAAAGGGCCATCTTAATGTATATATAGTAAACCCTAAGCTTGCCCTTATCTCTAGAGGTTTGGCAATTCGGCCAAACCCCTTGTCCAACTTGAGCCCATTTGGTTACCCATCTTATATATACTCCAAATTATATATATAAACAAATTTATATTAGTAATGCATGATTTTTTTTCTTTTTTTTTTTGTAAATGTACCATTTTATTGATTTATATACTTAATCACTCTATGGCATAAAAAAACAAGAAAAAAAAAAAAACGGACTTACTCTCACCCTCTTAAGTTAGCCTTCAAAATTCGCCTTCATTCTGCACAATTGCAAATAATGTAGCTTGTCAATATGCCTGCCGAGACCTCTTTGTATGTCTCAGTAACAAAGATGACTATGGGGGTTGAAAGTCTCTTCAAAATGAAAGACTTGATCAAATTTGGTTTAGGTAGAGGGAAATCCCACTTTATGTCAAACTTAATCAACCTCTGAAATAAACAAAAGAATAATGGTAAACGGTTTGCCGTATAAGCTGCAATCTAGCACTACCCTAGTTATCATTGTTAATTTTATAGTACAGCAAGTAAAATGATGTATAACAACATGTATCTTAATGTTGTAATGCCACTGCAATAATGAAGACTCTGACACTGAATTGCTGTGCTCGTCTAACCAACTTGGCTAAAGTGACAGACTAGACAGGCAATCACCGCACTCCAAAGTAATAAATTAGCAAGGAAAGAAGCAAATAATATAGAGAGGAATTTAATCACTAATCGGATACATGAACACCATCAAGAAGTATACATAAAACTTGACAATTTTCATCAACCTGTTATGGAGCCTAAAAGTGAAAATCGCTCTTCGAACCAATTATGGAAAAGAGTTGCTAGTATTTGTTAGACATCGAAAATACATACAAGTGAAGACTAATCAGTAAAAAGTAGCGACACCCATAGCTTGTTAGCCTTAAAAGCATCTGAACTGTTACCTTTCCCTCTAGCTCTTCATGCATATGACACATTATTATTTATGTTTTGCACAAATTTACTAAGAAGACATTTTCCGAGGTGTGTTGTGGTTTGGCAGGGTTGGCACTCAAACTGGACAGCTACTTTCATGTCTTATACCACCAAAATTTGATTACGCAACTTGTTATTTACAACCTAACACGTGACATATTGATAAAATTCTTGCACATGGTAAAATAGTTTCAATAAGCAACATTGGACTCTCCTTCTCATTATGCTCATACCAACCATGTTTGTAACAGTTGGCTAGTCTCTCCCCCCTCTTGTATTGTCGATGCCTTGGCATCTGGGCTTCGACCTTGTTGCTTAGGTAGTTTGTTGTTTCTGTTTCCCTTGTCACTACAAGAAAATAGTTCATCAGCGACGAAATTCCAAGCGACGCAAGGAATTTGGTCGCTATAACTAATAAATAGCGACCACTTAAATTGTTGTCGCGAAATAATAGTTTCTGCGACAAATTGGAAAGTCGTAGCTAAGATGGTCGTTAAATTATATAAACACCGACCAATTTTTTTGTCTGTAGCTAAATCATATGAATACCGACTGAAATCGATATTGTCGCCAACATTATATTTTAGCGACAATGTAAATCATAGCTAAAAGTATATAATTAGGGACATACTTTAATTAGGTCGATAACATTCCACTTTCTACGCCACTACCCATTATCCAAAGAGTAGTAGGCTCAAGGCTGGTACTCCAAATCAGTTTTTTTATTTAACTCCCTCCTACTATGCCGATGAGGGGCGAAACCCTTATTTCTAGAAACTAAGAAACTTCCGAGAAGAAAATAAAAAACTTCCTAGAAGAAGAAATTTAGATGAGCCTCCCGAAGAAGAAGCACCGGTTAAGACTGAAGGGAAAGAAGAAGATGATGAACCGGAGATATGAGAACTACTTCAGATGGTTATGAGGAAGTTGTTGCTGGTGGTTCGAAATCCGATAAACAATTAAGATCCAAGGAGAGTGATGGTGATGAAGAATTTAGGTATCTAGTTAATTACTGTTTTTTTTTTTATAGATCTAATTAAATGCTTGCATTTAAGGGATTTTTAATGTTCATTCTATGGAGTCTCTTACCGATTTACATCTACCGTTTAATTTTTTAGTAATATATTTATCAGGGTATTCTTTAATTCTTATTTGATGTTTTATTTGAAATTTCTCAAGGTAGAGTATTTTTTAAAAAATTGGATGCAGGTTCAGCAATTAATAAGGCTTCAACTAGAACACTTTTCTTAAGTAATTGTGAAAATGGGAAGACATTCTCTGTAGTGGTTATTATCGTTAAAAAAAATCATGGCGGTTTATGTGTGTCATTACATTTGTTATCTTTAGGTTTTGATTAAATTTCATGTGCATAAAAATTATGGAAACCAAAGGGTAGCATGGAAACTTATGTGTAGAAGATAAGTATATAAAATCCTGAAATGGTCAATTGAGAATCTTGTATCTTAACGATGAATTCTGAAACCAATTGAAAAATGATTATTTTTCGTGGCTCTTCCTGTATGTAGTTGGTTAATAAGCTCATTGTAGGACTACCCTAATTTCATGAATTACTTCTCCTAGTACTCTTTAAGTTATACATTAATATTGCTCCAAACAGACCTTTTTTTGTTTCAATTTTAATGCACCAACAGAAGCATCGCTCAAGAAAGGTATAGCTATGCAGTATCTCAGTTGCGCGTAACGCTGTAGCCTATAAGAAATACAAAGATTTGTTTCAAACAGTTTTCATCTCTTTCATGGATTGTTTAATACATTTCGTGTTCTTAATGATGCTCCCTTTACTTATGTAGGATGTGAATTAGAGCCTGAGATTATGACGGAATTGCCGAAAGAGATCTTTATGAGGCCAAAACTCAGGAGCTACTCGCCTGGATTGAGAATATCTCGAACCGTCGAAGTCTTCCAATCCTGTTTTATCATCGGAGGAGACAGACATTCCTACTGCCAAAGGTTATACCCGATTTCCTTTCCTTAATTAGCTGCTTTCGGTAACTCTTAGTTCAGCAGTTATGACTGGTTAATCAAATTTCAAAATTATGTTCATTTAGTCCACTTTTGTCGATCGTCCCGTGGGATCAAAGTCTTAACTCATCAAGACATTGATCATTATGTTATAAATTCTACTTTCTTACACATACCAAGGCGCTCAACACTTCCATTCAGTTCAGACCTTAGCCAATAAGATCTCATAGTGCATTTGTGAAACGTTCCAAAATTATGATACAACAAAATTATACTTGTATTTAAGAAAAACAAATTCCAGAAAAAATATTAATAAGCCGACCTAGGAAGATTACCAGGCATGTTCAACTGGCTAAACTGGATGATTACTATGCATGTTGGAACACAAAGATTTGAGAGAGCAAGAAAACTAAACTGGATGATTTCATCATATTTTTGAAAACAAGAGAAATGTGATCGAGGTTTGATACTTTGTTTTGTTGTTTCTATGTTTTGGTGTGTGCTTTTGGGTTACTAAAATATATTAATAAGCCAACTTTGTCGACATATCAGATATCAGCCTACCTAGGAAGCTACCAGGCATGTTCAACTGGCTCATTCCACTGAATATAGATTGATATTACTGAATAAATCTAATACTTGAAAATTTTCTACATGTTATTTGAGTCTGATTCTCGGGTATGCAAGAAGCTAAATGAGGTTATGTCTTACGGGGAGGATGTCGAGATGTAGATCCCCTTTCATGCATTACACTGTATATCATCCTTAAGTCAGTAATCGATTATTATAATTGAGGAATGCATGATATGAGTACGTTATCAAATCCGCCTAATTTTTTTAGCTCTGCTCCTATTCATTATTAATTTTGGCACTCGTATTTCAAAGTTTTATGCTATTTGTTGTTTGGTGCTTTGTTTTTAATGAATTTTATGAGAACATAGCATAGTTACTTTTTGACATTATTATATCCATGAGTGTTTCATCATGTCTCTTTTTTTTATAATGATGTGAGATAACAATTGCTTATGCTATTGTAGTGGCTATTGATGGTCTCACGTTGGAGAACCACCTAAGTCCCACGACTTGAACGGAGATATTCTAGTATTGGTTTCTGTTTCTTACAATTTCATGTAATAGAAGTGTATTTATTCTCAAAGTCATCTTTGTAAGACTGTAAGTGATTAAAACATGTACACAAGCAACTTGTATTTTTTTTCTTCCTAAGTTGTATGTACATTGTTCAGTGAATTTTATTGATGAAAATGAATATGATGAAAAATCAATTTTAAATTCTGTCTTCCTTCTTTATGTATACTAGTAATTGATTTGAGTTTTCAAAATGTATGGTTTAGCTACAACGTGAATGGGTAGTCAAGACGGTATCTTCCCTGACGAATTGTGTGTTTTAGCTGTGGTATTAGTTTGTCGATGAAAGATCTTATTTTCCGATGAAAAAATATTTGTCGTCGCAAAAGAATCAGGCGACATAAATTTTATTGTCGCCGATAACTGATATTTTGCGACCAAACTTTTGATATCGGTAAAAGGAATCTTTTAGCCACGAAAAATTATATTGTCGCTGGTATGTCTTTTCCGACGAAAATAAAGAATTGGTCGCTGAATACATTCAGCGACCCACCATTACCGACGTAAGTCGCGACAATAAATTTTGGTCGGTAAAAATAGTTAGCGACGAAAATCAGAGTTTTAGCGACATTAGCTTGTGTCGCTGATTGCATATTTTCTTGTAGTCTCAGAACCTCTATAATACATACTCCTTATATCGTTGGTAACTTCACTAAGAACGAGGAATGATCATGGTGCCCGTCCACACCTAACGAATCATCAAGGGGAAAAGAAAAAGATCTATAGATGAGGAATTAAATCACTATTCAAAAACAAGAACATCAAAATTGCATTAAACCAAGAATGTAACATTAATTACAAGACTACTCAAGCCTTTTTGATCAGCTTTTGGATTTCTTGGGATGCATGGATTTTCCGGAGAGAGCCGTATATATTTTTCTAGATGTACAATGAAATCAAATTATATACGTGCAGGAAAAACAATGTGGAGAAAGTGTTTAAGAAACTATCAAATTGCAAACAATGTGCAGGAAAAGATAGCTCGGTTCTTTGACTAAGAATGCTGAAAAGAAGTTGGAGAAAGTGGTTTGAAAGCCACTCACTATCGAAACAATTAGAATACCATACCACCATTATCATATCGGTGATGCACAAACTCCATTAAGTTACTCACTAATGAAATTTCTAGTCGACAAATTCTCCGATGGATTTAGACCTTTTAATAACTAAAATTAGTATTTAGATATCTCCATTAAGCGGAAAAAACAAACACCAAAACAAACTAACAATGCATAGATGCAGTCTTAAATCTCAAACACAATCTACATGTTTACTACTTTGGATATCTTAAAATTAAGAAGGGAATTCCGAATTCCATGGGGTATCCAAGTCTTAGAGATCCCACCAAAACTTTTCGTCCCTTTTAGTATGGAAAAGACTTCTATAGACTTGATCTTCGATTGAATCGTTAGAGGAGAAATCATTGTTATATACACAAACCCAAAATTCAGTAATTCATAAATCATTCTTCTTCTGTTTCTTACTGAGTCGAAAGAAGAAAAATTGTTGGAAGATTGAGATCAAAGTACTTGATTGAATGACTTTTGGGGACTTTGCACCCATGGTTGAACCTGATTGAATGGGTTTTGGGTATTTTTCTTCCACTTGTGCTTTCACTTCATCGGCACTAAGAGGTTCCAGCCTGTTATAACTGTTCGGAGACCAACCAATTGATACACGTCTAGGTTATACGTTTCGTCTCCTCCATGGCAGAAATACGTGAAACTTCTTATGAGAGGAGAAATCATTGTGTTAATTAAGGATGATTGTCTCTCCTCCGTGTTATATGTAAAGGTTCCGACACAAATCCAAGATTCAATTCATAAGTCATTCTTCTTGGAGATCAGATTTAGTTCAGAGAGTTGGATGTTGGATGATGGAGGTCAAATTTTACTTCACAGAAAGATGTGGATGATAGAGATGAGATTTAGTTCAGTGAGAGAGAGAGAGATGTGAAAACGACGCTTTTTGATTTCAGGATTGAGTAGTAGTGAGTTACTCATTAGATTGTATAAGTGTTTGCCCTAAAAGAAAAGAGGTCACTTATATAGTATGTAGTAGTACGATAAAAACCCTAAAGCCCATTTGGTATGGTTTCTAGGGCTACAGAACACAATTGTCAAAGTTATTTTGTAACCACCACTATCTGAATTGAGTTGGATATCTTGTAATGCTGAATTGAGTCACATATTTTGGATATCAAAATTGGTTACTTCCATGAGATTTGAGCAATGACGACTAAAATAATCAAAACAAATTTACAATACATTACCAAATTTTAACACTTCAAAAGCAACATATTGCTGCCACAATTACCTTTCTTTGGATCCTTCTTCTCGGAGGAAATGTTGGAAGAATCTCATAAGCAAAATGTTTCCAAATCACCAAGAACTAATAAACATAAACTTTAAGGAAATAGAATCACTCACTTTTAATCGACATGAGCCAGGACGCAAATTAAACAATCTAGAGATAGTCCAAGCGTGCTTAGACTGCATATACCTGAAGACTGGTTTTTGCCTCTAAACACTCATTCGCCAAGGTGTGTCACGACAGATGTGTTGTCGTTTGGAAGCGCCGCACTCAAACCAGACGGCTACTTTGAATCTTTATACCGCGAAAATTTGATTATACCAAATACTGTGCTACAAATTTGATAAAATTCTTGCATTTGATTTGACTTACAGGATTAGATTCTCAAAATGCAATTGCAAATAGAGATGAATAAGTTCAAGTGCAGGTAGCCACTTCCTTCTCAAGCAAGCTCTGAATAAATTATATTATATGCTTGAAGAAATAAATTGCAGTCCAATGAAAACATTGATACTCGTTCGGAAAACCTCAAGTGTATTTCAAAGTAGCATAGTAGCATACTAAAGGGAAAGCTTGACTTGCTTCTTTCATGAGCAGATAAGGTAAACAAAAGAAAACTAATTCGATTCTATGAACAATGAACATCCCTAGTATGAAAGTAGCTAATTTGGTTTCTTCATCTTTTCTTTCAAGAATTTTGCAGCAGCCAAAACCCCACAAATGTAATCATAAAGGATGATTGTGAGAGGATAAATCATTGTGAGAGGATAAATCATTGTGTGAAATCAAGTAATGAGCTAGCATCAACGGAATTTCAATTTCCATCTCTTTAGTTTTTCTAACATCCCAGAGTTATTTTTTGGTGAACATGAAATTTGCAGATGAAGATATATAAGCCAAAGCAAGGAATATATAAGATATATAAGCCAATCTTACATTGATAGTTAGCTTTATACGTACAGCAATGAAATCAAATTTATGTAATTGATACATTGAAACTACAGCATTTTGATACATCAATAGATTAAGCCTGAATGGAATTAAGGAAAAAAAGTAAAAAACAACAGCTAATTAAGAGATACAACTTAGACATATCCTGATCTACATTCACACCATCGTCTGTCTGATTGACTTGTACATCAAAATGGAATCAAAATAGGATGTATCAGAAAAAATATCTCCTCAATCTAGTAGCAGTATGACTTAATATTGAGAGGAGAAATCATTGTGCGAAATGTTGGATGATTAGTTGTGTCTCCTCCTCCATGGTATATGTAAAAGTTCCCATACAAATCCAAGAATTCAATAATTCGTAAATCATTCTACAAATCCTCGTTTCTGTTTCTAATTAACAAATACTCACTCAAACGAAAAAGAGTTGTTGGATGATGAAGATCATCATAGAGAGATGGATTGTTGTGGAGGCGGCGGACTAGTGTTTTGCCCTGGAAGAAAAAAGGCCATCTCTTGTGTATATGTTATATAGTGAATTAACCCTAACCTGTCCCTATCATCAGACCTTGTGCTAACCTCAAGCCCAACCTTTGGATAGCCTTGTGTAACTTAACTTAAGCCCCTTCGGTATTAAGTAGCTTGTCAATGTGCCTGCACCACGGAACCGCTCTGTATGTCTCGTAAATTTCTAAGTAGTGGCTCCAACATTTATTACGTATTCAACTTCGAAACACTACGGAATGATGCATATAGTACTCCCGGTACTTTATTTTTTGATCGGTAAAAAATATGGTGCCGATGAGTTTCATTGGCATCACCCAATGACTTTCCATCTAGATGTATATAGTATGGTCTTTGAGTTGTGGGTGTGTGTTACTATGACATGAGTCATTTCGGAACAGCGAGAAAGGAAAGGCACAAACAAACCTTAAAAACTAAATTAACAACTTTTTATTTTTCTTTTAGCACAAGAAAGAAGATTAATTAAAACATGAGGAAACACAGCACAAGAAAGAAGATTTTTTTTTTTTTTTTGATCGGTCAATAGGAAAGGATTCATTGAAAAAGAGGTACTTAGGGGTACCTCAACCCAACAAATACATCCGAAACAAATAAGGAAACCGAGTTTGAAGTCGATCACCCAAAGAAAAGTACAAAGAACAAAACGTCAAGTGAGAAAAACAAGACAATAAACACCAAATGTCTCATATCCAACTCAACGCGGCCGATAGAAATACGAGTCCCATAAAGCTACCACCATGTTAGCCGTCAACCCAAACATTTTAGTATGTGACTCCACCCAAAAATAAGCTTGAATCTTAATATCTCGAATTAGACTTTCCAAGTTTCTCTTTTTGTGATTGAAGATTCTAGAATTCCTTTCTTTCCAAATGCACCACCATATTGCGACCGGTAAGTTGTTCCATATGTCGTTAATTCTTTCATCACCCCAATCATGTCTCCAATTTTTTATAGTTGCGGAAATATTAGTATCATAACTCCAATTGAAGTTGCATCCTTCGGAAAAATAATCCCAAATTCTCTTTGTTCGCCAACAATCATGTAACAAGTGAGTACTTGTTTCATCATCTTCTTCACAAAACCGGCACACCCTATCCACATCCATGCCTCTTCTAATAAGCTTGTCCGTCATCATCAACCTTTCATGGTATAAAAGCCAAAGAAAAAAATTTACTTTGTACGGATAATGTCTACTCCAAATAATCTCACTTGGGAAGCTAATATCGCCTTGATCACAAAGAGAATCAAACACGCATTTAACCGTGTAAGTATCAACCATATTGTTTCTATCCACCATCCACAATCTAGAATCCACGACCCCTTCTTGAATATTCACCAAGAAAGAAGATTAATTAAAACATGAGGAAACACAGCAACCCCAAAGAGGGGTTTGCAATACTCCTTAAAGGCAGTACGAGAAACTGGTGCAAACAATGCACAATGCCATGCACAACTGATCGGTGAATAAGAATATCATCCACTGTAATACTACAAGAGCAAAACTGACACGGACAGACAGACTAGGAAGTAAGTTTCATGTTTCTTCAACGCAAGTTATGTAGTGTTGGCAACCTCCCCAAGCAAGCTTGCCAAAGAAAGAATCCCACCTTTTACGGCCATGCCTTGGACCAGATTTTAGATTTAAAATATGGTGGAGCAGAATTATTAGTAACCACAGATGCATCATAAGCATTGTTAACCAAATGAGTTGACCTTCTGTGGTAGGAACTAAACTAACCGTGTCCGGAAGTTGCATAATGAGAGTTAGCACCCTTACCTAACAGTCATAGAGTCTCCTTCTATTAGCAAACCTAACTCCCACCCAAAACTATCTCCAGGAAAATTTCGTGCAGCAAACAAAGAAATTTTTATTAGAAGACAAGTGATGTAACCTAGGGAAAGAACAGAAAAGAGGACCTTGTAGACACTACTTATCCTCCCATACATAGTCTAATACGGTGAACTTTACCTATCTTAAAAAGAGTAGAATTAAGGAAAGCATCAGAAGTAGAATAAACATTCCTCCAAAAACTCAATACATGTTTCTCTTTTAACTGGTTAGTCTTCTAATAAAAAATCAGCAATGCCACAGTTATCTTCGATAACCTTAGCCCAGAGTACATCAGACTCTCTCCCTAATCTCCAACACCATTCTGAATAAGAGAAGTTCTCATGATCCTAAGATTTCAAATGCCCAGCCTAGTAGCCCACGTACCTTTAAGGGTTTGCACATGCTTAGGATCATGAGAACTTACCTCCTTCTGAGAGCATCTTCCACTTACAAGAAGCAATTTATTACCTCTTCCCAGAGTTAGTTTTGTCACCCAAAGGCATATCGGGAAAAGAGGCAGGAATAAGGAGCTACCAGTGTAGTCCATAATCTCGGCAAGACCTTGTCTTCAAACTCCAGGAGTGACCATTTGATCATCTGCAATCGAGCAGTACTACCTAACTATCTAATAAAATGCCATGTACAAAGTTGTTGGGCAACAAGTAACTTCTTGTTGTAGTGATGTTGCAATGATGAAGACTCTGACTGAATAGCAGTGCTCATCAATCAAGCCTTATGCCCATTTCAAACCCAACTTGGTTACAAGGGACGGAAACTCAATGGTATAGGAAACTCAACTATATCTTCTTTAAGAACATGTTTACCCATAATATATCAGAACCTCTATAATACATACTCCGTATATCGTTGGTAACTTCTCTAAGAACGGGGAATGGTCACGGTGTCCGTCCACACCTAACGAATCATCAAGGGGAAAAGAAAAAGATCTATATATGAGGAATTAAATCACTACTCAAAAACAAGAACATCAAAACCAAAAATGTAACATTAATTACAAGACTACTCAAGCCTCGTTGATCAGCTTTTGGATTTCTTGGGATGCATGGATTTTCCGGAGAGAGCCGTATATATTTTTCTAGATGTACAATGAAATCAAAAGGCTTCTCTCTAAATTAGTGTTTAAGACACTATCAAATTGCAAACAATGTGCAGGAAAAGATAGCTTGGTTTTTTGACTAAGAATGCTGAAAAGAAGTTGGAAAAAGTGGTTGGAAAGCCACTCACTATCGAAACAATTAGAATACCATACCACCATTATCATATCGGTGATGCACAAACTCCATTAAGTTACTCACTAATGAAATTTGTAGTCGACAATGGATTTAGACATTTTAATAACTAAAATTAGTATTAGATATCTCCATTAAGCGAAAAAAACAAACACCAAAACAAACTAACAATGCATAGATGTAGTTTTAAATCTCAAACACAATCTACATGTTTACTACTTTGGATATCTTAAAATTAAGAAGGGAATTCCGAATTCCATGGGGTATCCAAGTCTCTTAGAGATCCCACCAAAACTTTTCGTCCCTTTTAGTATGGAAAAGACTTCTATAGACTTGATCTTCGATTGAATCGTGAGAGGAGAAATCATTATGTTAAATCAAGGGTGACTTTGTCTCCCACCATGCTATATACACAAACCCAAAATTCAGTAATTCATAAATCATTCCTCTTCTGTTTCTTACTCAGCCGAAACAAGAAAAATTGTTGGATGATTGAGATCAAAGAACATACTTGATTGAATGACTTTTGGGGACTTTGCACCCATGGTTGAACCTGATTGAATGGGTTTTGGGTATTTTTCTTCCACTTGTGCTTTCACTTCATTGGCACTAAGAGGTTCCAGCCTGTTGTAACTGTTCGGAGACCGACCGATTGATACACGTCCAGGTTATACGTTTCATCTCCTCCATGGCAGAAATACCTGAAACGTCTTCTGAGAGGAGAAATCATTGTGTTAATTAAGGATGATTGTCTCTCCTCCATGCTATATGTAAAGTTTCCGACACAAATCCAAGATTCAATTCATAAGTCATTCTTCTTGGAGATCAGATTTAGTTCAGAGATAGAGAGATGTGGATGATGGATGATGGAGATCAAATTTAGTTCACAGAAAGATGTGGATGATAGAGATCAGATTTGGTTCAGTGAGAGAGAGAGATGTGCAAACAGCGCTTTCTGATTTCAGGATTGGGTACTCATTAGATTGTATAAGTGTTTCCCTTAAAAGAAAGAAAGGTCTCTTATATAGTATGTAGTAGTATGATAAAAACCCTAAAGCCCATTTGGTATGGTTTCTAGGGCTACAGAACACAATTGTCAAAGTTATTTTTTATCCACCACTATCTGAATTGAGTTGGATATCTTGTAATCTTTGAATTGAGTCACATATCTTGAATTGAGTTACTACTACATCGGTCAACCATTTTTATTGCCATCCTAAGAACATGTTTAACCATAATTATAATATAGCAGAACTTGTATAAGATGTATACAATGTATACGCTTGCTTGGGTTTGGCTCCTCATGAAGATGGCCATCCTTTGACCAAGCGTAACATGGCCATTTCATAATTAGGATGCAAAACGATCTTGGGATTTCTTACGAGATCTTGGGATCATTTTGCAGATATCTAGCCATTGGATTGTTTAACCTTAAAAATGCACAATGTGAGGTAAAATATTAGGGAGCCATGTCCTACGAGATCTTCGGTTTTACTAACAATTAAAGTCAAAGTGTTTTCTAAGTCGGTTCAAGAGGACTGACAAGTGACAATCAGTGTTGATTGGAAATTCGCAATGCTCTTATGATACCGAGAATTACAAGGGTGTCGCGAGGCATAGCTATAAAATGTGATGCTACAATATATTTCTGCACAAGGGTGTCTGTGATAGGTGTGTTGTCGTTTGGCGCGTGGAACTAAAACTAGACCGAGCTACTTTGAATCTCTACACCGGCAAAATTAAAATTTGAATACACAAAATTTGTGCTACCACCTAATACTAGACAGATTGAAAAGATTTTTGCAAATGGTAAACTCGTCGATATGCAAACACAAGCCTAGCATTTAGCATACACCCGGTATTTGCATTAGGCTGTTATTCGAACACGAATAGAACTGAAATTGGTTTGCGAGTAGCCAATACATTCGCAAGCAAGGTCTAATCTTTGATTTCAAGCTTTGAGGATTAAGGTTTAAACGACCTTAAATGTGTTGTGACTTATCTCTGTGGTAAAACTAACCTATTTGTTAAATGGACTCTTTGATCTAGTATACTAAAAGGTAAGCATGACTTGGTTCTTGACATTTACAACTTACTGGTATCAAAATTGGTTACTTCCATGAGGTTTGAGCAATGACGACTAAAATAATCAAAACAAATTTACAATACATTACCAAATATTAACACTTCAAAAGCAACAAATTGCTGCCACAATTATCTTTACTGGATCCTTCTTCTCATAAACCATTGAGACAGTATCATTCTTCATTTCATCCACCGATACCACTGATGCTCTAATCATCTTTATGTTCTCTCTTTCTGCAGTAATGTCTCTGTTAGGACGCAAATCTAGAAAAGAACTAAAAACCTATCAAGATTCATGGGTGTATCCAAAACCCTTTTTTCTACCACACAAGGGTTGCAAAGCAATGTGATAATGAATACCGGAATCCCAACTTCACTATAACATGGTAATAAATTTTCTGTAGTATTTAGACATTTTAATTGTTTGAAATGCATAAGGAAAACTAAACATTAAATTCACTCAAAATTAAACATTAATCTGAGGGAGAATTCCAACGCTGTAGTAAGAAAAAGAGAAAAAAGAAAAAGGCAAATTAGGAGATACAAACTTACATATCTGGATCTACTTCCACACCATCGGCTGTCTCATTGGAATGTACATGATGTCGGCGCTAATATAGAACATACTTGACAAGGTATCTCCCAGTTTCAGGTGCAACATCACTTAATGTTGAGAGGAAAAATCATTCTGCTGAATTTAGGATGATTGGTTGTCTCCTACTCCATGCTATACGTAAAGGTTCCCACACAAATCCAGATTTCAAAGATTCATAACTCATTCTACAAATACACACTCAATTGAAGAAAAAGAATTGTTTTTAGAAGATGAAGATCAGATCACAGAGAGAAAGAGAGATGGATTGTGGAAACGGCGGAGTGGTGTTTGCCCTAAAAGAAAAGGCATCTCTTGTGTGTATATAGTGCATAAACACTAAGTCAGACCCTATCAAGCCGAGCTATGGCTCACCTTGTCTAACTCAAGCTGAGCTTTGGCTAACTTAAGCCCCTCCGGTATTGGACTTATTCTCACCCTCTTAAGTTATCCTTCAGACTTCGCCTTCATTCTGCACAATAGCAAATAATGTAGCTTGTCAATATTTGCCTGCCGAGACCTCTTTGTATGTCTCAGTAACTAAGATGACTATGGGGGTTGAAAGTCTCTTCAAAATGAAAGACTTGACCAAATTTGGTTTAGGTAGAGGGAAATCCCAATTTATGTCAAACTAAATCAACCTCTGAAATAAACAAAAGAATAACGGCAAAACGGTTTCTTAGTATAAAACTAAAATGAAACCTTTAATTTACCTCTTTAGCCGCAAATATTTTGGTATTTCTAGTAGACCATGAGAATCCACATAATAGCAAAGTGGAATCCTCCTCCAAAGCTCCTCTTCCCTTGGTCCATGAGATTAAACCATTACCCGGACCATTAGAGGTTGAACTGATTGAGAAAATCACTTCTTCTCCCAAAGAGAAAAGTAGGACCAAATGCCATGCACAATTTGGATATTGAATAAGAATATGATCCACTACAAGAGCAAACCCGACACGGACAGAGATGAGACAAGGAGAAATAAGTGCCATGTTTCTTCACCGCTAGCTATGTAATGTTGCAGCCTCCCAAGCAAGCTTGCCAAAGAAAGGTAATACGAGTACATCGAGACTCTCTCCCTAATCTCCACCACCATTCGAAGAAGAGAAGGGTTCATGATCCTAGGAATTTGAATGCCCATACCCTCAAGTGTTTGCACACATTTTCCGAGCCAACCGGTGGTGATTTTTAATATCATTGGACTCATCCACAAGAAGTTCCTTATTACCTTCTTAATACATTTAATCACATGCACAAAGAGAAATAAATAAGAATACTTTGCGAGAAGACTTTAGAATAAGAGTTAAGTTACCTCCTTTAGAGAGCATCTTTCTCATTCAAGAAGCAAGTCTGCCTTCACAAATTTCTATCACCTTGTCTCACTTAAAGGCGAGTTAGTTTATTCCCTAAAAGCATACCGGATAAGTAGTATCCTCCGTAATCTTGAGGAAGGCCTTGTGAATCATGAACCTCACCCACCCAAAACAGATTACTTAGAAAAATGTTGTATAGCAAGTAAATAATCCATAAATAATCTGCAATCTAGCACTACCCTAATTATCACTGTTAATAAAGCAAGTAAAATGCTGTATAAGTAACTTCATGTTGTACTGCACCTGCAATAATGAAGAGTCGACTCGACTTGTGGTGCTCATCTAACCAACTTGGCGAAAGTAACAAACTCGCGAGGCAATGGCCACACTCCACAAGTAATAAATTAGCAAGGAAAAAGAAAATAATATATAGAGGAATTAAAATACTACTTTGGAATACAAGAACACCAAGTATACATAAAACTTGACAGGTTTTCATCAACCTGGAATAGTTGCTAGTATTTGTTAGACATCGAAAATAAGTAAGACTAATAAGTAAAAAGTAGCTGACACCCATAGCTTGTTAGCCTTAAAATCATCTCAACTGTTATGGACGTTAGACTACCTTTCCCTCCAGCTCTTCATTTTTTTTTTTTGACTCATAAAGGGCAATATATTAAGAAAACCAGTTCATCACTAAGAAAGTAATGAAGCTATGGAGAATCCAAAAAACAAAGTACTCGAAATCGGAGTACAGAAAAGAACAAAGGAAAACCAAAATCAAATACACCCAAGGCTAATTAGAATATAACGGCCTCCCAATTATTCAAAATCATATCTAAACTCACTCCACTAAAAATCTTTGTTACTGAACACCAATTATGGATTAGCACCTTCACACTATTTATGATTTCTTCCAGAGGCTTATACCCTCAAGCTCTTCATGCATATGACCTTAACTATGTTTAACTTACCAAAATAACACTAGAAGTAGTGGCTGCTGCTGGGAAAATGACTTGCTTAAATCCTTACAGTAAACAATTGCATGTGATTTGGGAGCGATAAACCGACGAGCAAGGAATGCCAACTTGCGGTGATTCTTATAGCTTTATAAGTGCAAACGATCTTAAAATGAAATTAATTCAAGGAAGTAATTTATGTAATTGATGGTGGATATACGAAATATAGATGAAACTACTGACATTTTGATATATCAATAAACTAACCACAACAAATTGAGATATTCATTTAGACATTTTATGTGTTTGAGCGCAAAAGAGCAAAGGAAAAACGAACTACACTTGTAAAAATACTAGATCGGGGACTAACATTAGATTCGAAGATAGACACGACGAGTAAGTAAAAACAGATTAGCTAGGGATACAAAATTACAATTAATTACATAGATGCACTTGAATCTCAAACACCATCTACGTTTTTCTTCTCCACCGGACAACAAATCACCTAAAAATCCTCTACCAAGTGCAGAGATGCTGCGATGTATCCCTTGTACAGTATCATAAACTTGCATATGCCAAGTCCCCCCCATCAAACTCAGGATGAAACCTACTTCATTCGATTTAAATGTGAGAGGAGATATCATTATGCTAAATCAAGGATGATTGCTGGTGTATCCGATCCACCAACGGTATATATAAAGGTTTCCGCAGAAACTCATAAATCAGTAATTGGTAACTCATTCTTCTTCAATTTCTTACAGTTTGTTTGATAATAGATATCAGATCTAGATCTGAGAGAGAGAAAGATGTGGATGTTTGGAGATGAGATTTAGTTCGATGAGAGAGATATTAAAGCAGCTGTTTGGTAGGATTGGAGTTGTGTTTTCCCTAATCGTTTGGTATCGTTTATGTAGGAGTAGTAGAAACCCTAGAGCTTGGGGCCTCCTTGGGAAAACCTTGTCAAACTTAAGCCCGTTTGGTATCGTTTTCCAGCGAGGGCACTGAAATGATCTAGAGAGGAATTCAAATACAAGAAGAGCATCATCAAATTTACGCAAAATTCAAAATTTGGATTCACCATCTCCTAATCGCTATTATCATGACTAAACTACCCCTATTTTACTCCCTACCTCTCTACAGTAAATAAAAACATCCATTCCCTCCAACCTCTACAACCAGAATGAAAATGCCATAACCATAGGGAACTAGCTCATTTTGCTTGGGGAGAGTCACACTGAGTCATTATTAAGAGAAAGAAATATACTATAGAGTTAGAAACCCTAGAGCTTGGGGCCTCCTTGGGAAAACCTTGTCAAACTTAAGCCCGTTTGGTATCGTTTCCCAGCGAGGGCCGCGTGGCAGTGAAATTGTCTAGAGAGGAATTCAAATACAAGAGCATCATCAAATTTACGCAAAATTCAAAATTTGGATTCACCATCTCCTAATCGCTATTATCATGACTAAACTACCCCTATTTTACTCCCTACTTCTCTACAGTAAATAAAAACATCCATTCCCTCCAACCTCTACGACCAAAATGATGAAAATGCCATAACCATAGGGAACTAGCTCATTTTGCTTGGGGAGAGTCACATTGAGTCATTATTAAGAGTTGTAGTTGTTATAAGTGTGTGGGCTTCCAACTCAAAACCAATTGGCTATGAGTGGAGTTGCTCACCACCTTATATATTAAGATCTAGGCTAAGGAGTTGACAATGTGGGACTATCTTATAATTTCTCAACATGCTCCCCCTCCACGTGTATGGCGGAGGATAAGCCACTACAACGTGGACCTCTGGACGGGTGGACGGGCGCCCTTTGGGTCTACTACTCATTCCACTCTCATACGGGCCTAGCTTTGATACCATGTTATAAATGTGTGGGCTTCCAACTCAAAACCAATTGGCTATGAGTGGAGTGGCTCACCACCTTATATATTAAGATCTAGGCTAAGGAGTTAGCAATGTGGGACTATCTTATAGTTTCTCCAACAGTAGTTTGATTTCCCGGGCACCGGCACCGGCGGTTTCCAAAATAATGAAAATGGCAAAAGATGAGAAATGAGGTACTCATTAGGGTACACCAGGCAAATTCATTTTTTGTGCTTCTAAAATGAAATCAAATCTTCTAAAATGAGAAATTCGCATATGTACAAACCGAGGAGGCTAAAAATATTTGCACATGAAAGAAGAGCTAAATTTACACTCGAGAGGAGAAATCATAGTGCGATAACTAACTAACAAATTTGTGAATTATTGAATCACCACCGCTAGTTTCTGCCATTATGAAGCATGGAAGCGTTAGTTGATTAGGGTTAGGATTCCTCTACAAAAAAGGGAGGGGCGGCAGAGTTCGGAAGTACTAGTAGAAGCAAAACCATCTTTTGCTTATAAAAGTGTTTTAGATCTGGCCAATTGAATTAGGGTTAACAAATCACCGTCGATTTGTAATCCATTACCTAATCTAACATTTTGTGGAATTCTTTACTGATGACCGTTGTTGCTGACCAACAATTTTGTTATCGGCAATTTGTGATACGTTATTGACTGCCGTGATCCCTGATTGGTACGGATTTAGGGTAGGATTTATTTTAAGGTGTTATGACGGTGTGGGGTGCAAGCATGGGTTTTGGACATGTTTGTTGCCTCATTGAAGGTCTTGTGTGTAAATGAAGTTGAACAAGTTCTAAAAGTTGAATGGTATTACATATATCTGAATCAGAAAATTGCAAGAGTTAGCTGGTTCATGAATTGACAGGGCGTAAATCATATGGTGACCCTATGTTGTAAAAGGCGCTAGGCGAGGCGAAGCGCCAAGCCCATCGCCTGGCCTGGCCTATGGCTTAAGCACTTCCTAGGCGCCATAAGCGCCCAGAAAAAATACAAATAAATTTTTTTTGGTCATATTGCCTCGCCTTGGCGCTTTTTTTTTCTAGGCGCTGGTCCAACGCCTAGTGGGCCTTTGGGGCTTAAGCGCCAAAGGCGCACGCCTTTACAACATAGTGGTGATCGTTAAAAAAAAATAAAAAAATGCAGGAAGTAATTTAACAAGCTAAACTAAATTTGGCTAACCCTGTAAAGATAGATGGGTGGTAATTATAACGAGGATCATACAATATTTGAGCATGAGAAGACAAAGCAAAATCTACAAGAAAGTATATAATCACTTCAGAATAGCAAAAAACAAATGAGCAAAAACCAAAATTATGGCTCTTTGGTACCACATTTTACCAATACACGAAGCAGGAATAAAATGAACATAGATCTTAACGGGTTCATAGTGTCTTGGGTTGACTGAATACAGCAAACTCGCACACTCTAAAACCAAAATTCAATCATTCTTCTTGGAGATTCAAATTTTCGCCAAAATTTGTAGACAAATAAGAAAATGATATTGGCTTTTTAGTACAGGCTTCTTCATCTATTTTATAAATATATTGGTTGAATTGGTTTTCTAAAAATGTACAAAGATGCATATTACAAGAACTCGGAACAACATTAACGAATCAGGAAATTAAAATTTCAAAGAAGCATTCAAGCATAGCACTTGCTAGTGGTAACGAATTTGGTTAATAAACTCAATATTTCCATACATTTCTCATGTGGGCTGATACTGGTAGTGGGCTAGTTCAAATTTGTCAGGTGGGCTAAGAACAAAACTTAATTCAATACGTATACTAAAAAATTGGGGTTGGCCCTTTCATAGGCCCGTCTCTGCTGCAAAAGAAATGATTAGATATGAGGTGCATGAATCCATTGAATCCTCTTTGAGCGAGTTAAGTTAAACAAATGATCCCAATGATCTAGTAATCCACAAAATCTTCCTTCTGATTCTTCTCGTACAAAGTTAGATTCATCTCCTGCTTGAAAGAAGACGGATGCATTGTTGAGGCCAATTCATCAAGATAAACCGACTGGGTATGCCTTAATTTCGAGAGGAGATATTATCATGCTAAATAAAGATGAATTTGTCTCCCACCACTGATAGATATCAGAGAGAGAGATGTCTTGAAACGGCGGGTGAGATCTCAAAAGTGAAGTTGATCTCCTAATTCGGAAGACGTTTGTGAGGTAGCACTAACTTTTGAGAGGAGAAATCATTATGCTAAATCAAAGATGATTTGTTTGGGGTTGGAGATCAAAGATAGAGGTGCAAAGGAGGCTGCGGAGTTTCATATTATGTAGATTTTTCCCTAAAGGAAAGAAAGATCATCTTAATATTTATAGTGAACCCTAAGCCTGTGGTGTTTGGGCGAACCACCTTTGTCCAACTGGAGCCCATTTGGAGCTGGTCAAAGTGATGCAATCTAGTGATCACTTATCCGAGGGTACCAACAAATTTGAGTTTTAGATTTTGGTATGACCATTGGATCATCTGTAATCTAGCATTAACCTAATCATGCGGTAAAAAAGTGGAATTGGCAACAAATAACTTCATGCTGCACTGATGTTGCAGAGAGTCTCTGAATCACAATGCTCATCTAGCCCTATGCTCATTGCAAAACCAACTTTGCTACAAGTGACAGACTCAACTCATAGTGCGATAGAGGAATTAAATCACTACTCGAATACAAGAACATCATCAAGTATACCCAAGACTTGACTAGTATTTATCGACTACGAGATCAGGTTTAAGCCTAAGAACTGATTTTTGACCCAAATAAGCAACGGGGGTAGCTAGTACTTGTTAGACATGTAAAATACATACAAGGGTAGACTAATCAAAAAGTACAAAAACCTAAAATGGTCGCTTAAGCTGCAATTCTTAGAAGCAATTTGTACATTCCAAATACATTAATCTGCTGCCACAGATATGGAAGGAAGAAAGATCTGTACTTGTCCGGTGAGAGTTTCTGAGAGATGAGGTAATCTTTGCATGAACCTAAAGTTCACAAATTTTACTTAAAAATCAGAGTAAAACTGCAATTCTATGATATATAGACAAAAACATGAAATACAAAATTACGTCTCATTTATTTAAATTGCTCGCTTCCTTGGATAAGGTCTTGTAACCTGAGTCTTTTGCACTCAATCCAGATAAAAATGTGAGAGCATCTGAACGCCTTAGCCACGGCATTAGGCAGCTAATCCCAGAATCTCAACCAACATAATTTCTTGGCAACACTATTATTAATTGAACCCATCAAAGACGTTAATTTGTCGCCTTTTACCTTCATCAAGAAAACGAAATGTTAAGTACGTGCTATAATGTTATTTAAAATTTGCATTGTTTCCTTTTTCTTTAAACCAAACGACTAATCGAATGGTCATATGCTAGATAGAAAACTATAGCATTTTGATACATGGATAAACTAATGGAATTCCACACGAGAATTGATGAATGCCATACAACACAATAATCAATAATGGAACATTAACTTGATGTAATAGAGTCCAACATAAGACCGAACACATGGATGATCAGGAAATACAATACTTATATCTCTCTTCGCCGCCCTTTGGTGTCATACTTTCTTCTCGAGAATTTAAAAACGAGAACTCTCGTAATCAAGTAATTTTTCGATTGGGGATTAAAAAGGAATAACATTCAGAGATCTATCTAGTACACCCGTTTAAAGTGAGATACATGTGAGTCCAATACAACCTTTTTCCATTGTAATGTGATCTCATGCTCAATAACTAATCATCTAATGAGCTCTGTATCCAAGTAATGGTTTGCACAAATGAGCATCAGCTACAGTCACGTAACACCATGGGATTTCAGCATATCGGCAGCTTCAATGCATTGCTGACCCATAAATCAAATCATAGAATAGCCACTTTGCTAGCAAAACAAAAAGTACAGAAACACTAAATCGTTGTTTGCATGGGTTCAAAAAAAAAAAAAAAACTACTTCAAACATCGATTTATGAGAGGAGAAATCATTGTGCAAAATTAAGGATGATTGTGTCTCCTCCATGCTATATGCATAAATGTTCCGACACAAATCTAATAGTCAATTCATAACTCATTCTTCTTGGAGATCAGATTTAGTTTAGAGAGGATGTGGATGTTGGATGATAAATGATGAGATATGAAATAATCTCGAATGGCCGTCCTCAATCACACCTAAGACAATACCTGCGCATAACAAGCATATACAACATTAGCATCCCTGTTGTAGTTCTTACAAAATGTGATATCTAGTCTAGTGTCAGTTATAACTTTTGGAAATCTTATGGACATGCTAGCAAAACTCACCTTGGTTACAAGAGTGTTAATACCTCATGAGAAGCAGAGACTAGCTTATTTCAGGAAAATTACATTCAAGCAAACAAAATATAGTCCCAAAAAAAACTTGAATCTATTACTTTTTCGAATTGTGGACAGCAATGGACTTAAAAGATATGACACACTTTATCAGATGTAAAAAATGCAAAGACAAAAGTAACAAATAATGCGAGACACCATCAAAGAACATACACGATTGAATGACTTTTGGGGACTTTGCACCATGGTTGAACCTGATTGAATGGGTTTTGGGTATTTTTCTTCCATCGTTTTGGTAACGAGTGCTTTCACTTCATCGGCACTAAGAGGTCCAAACGTTATAACCGAGACCGATTGATACACGTCCGGGTTAAATGTTTCATCACCTCCATGGCGAAATACCTAAAACTTCTTCTGAGAGGAGAAATCATTGTGCTAATTAAGGATGATTGTGTCTCGTCCATGCTATATGTAAAGGTTCCGACGCAAATCCAAGATTCAATTCATAACTCATTCTTCTTGGAGATCGAATTTAGTTCAGAGATAGAGAGATGTGGATGTTGGATGATGGAGATCAAATTTACTTCACGGACGGATGTGGATGATAGAGATGAGATCTAGTTCGGTGAGAGAGACAGAGATGTGAAAACGGCGCTTTTTGATTTCATTAGATTGTGTAAGTGTTGCCCTAAAAGAAAGAAAGGTCTCTTATATAGTATGTAGTAGTATGATAAAAACCCTAAGCCCATCCTTAATGGAGCCCATTTGGTATGGTTTCTAGGGCTCTGAGAACACAATTGTGTCAAAGGTTATTTTTTAACCACCACTATCTAAATTGAGTTGCATATCTTGTAATCTTTGAATTGAGTTACTACTACCTAGATCTTTTGTAGGGGGCTGCTGATCAACCATTTTTATTGCCGACTTTATATGTTTATTTTTTTTTGGCTTATGCGTTGTTGGATGATGGAGGAATGGCTAGATGCCGAATGCAGTCTCAGAGCTCTTTCAAGCACAAGGTGGGAAGAATGGATGCTAAAATTCAATTGGCGGAAACAAAATGGCTCATGAATAAAACAAAGTAATTCAAAACGAGGTCAAATTGGGTTTTATTGATGTAGCTATGGTAAATACATTTATTGTGACATTAGGAAGATTCCTACGAAACTTTCTCCTTTGCGGTGTCGAAACTACGGCGCTTTGTAACATCATGGAACGTGTAGGTATATTCTTCTTTTCTCCTAACTCTAAATTAACTCAAATAGACATTAAGTTCAAATTCGAGCGCCAATACATCCAGACAAGTTATGTTAATCAAATAAGCTAACGGTAGAAGATCGGCCTTTAGATTTACATACATTTTCGGTTTCAAGAAGAAAAATAAGCTGCACTAAAATGAAAACATTGGTTCGAATTCGGGAAAAAGCTTGAGCTACCCTTTGATTTCAAACCTTGTGATTAAGGTGTATGAACGACCTGGCTGCTCTTGGGGAATTCTAAATACTTACACTTCCCAACAGTACTCTTTGGAACCACCAGTACTATTACCTTCCCTGGATCCCTTTGCTCATACACTTAATGAACTCCTCATTTTTGCCACCAGTTTCAAGCACTCATTTCCAACTCTCTCCTTTAGCTTTTTTCGCCATTCTTGACTTTGTTCCCAAAACTTAAAAGCTTGGCGGCTCTTGTTTCAAAAAGCTATAAGTTTCCTCCATGGAGTTCTTGATGGGTGCTTTTGTAGTATTACAAGAAACATTTTAGATAGCAGCATTTTCAAACTCAACAAGAAGCGGGTCTTATCGCAGTTATACTCTCATTTCAATTTCCATAACGAAAATTTTGAAAAGGCAATGAGCATCATCAACATTTCAATTTCCATGTCTTAGTTCTTTTTAACATCGAGGGTTCTATGTGAACCATGACATTCGCAATGAAGATATATAAGCCAATTAAGGAATATGCGAATCTTACATTGATTGTTAGCTCCATACATACACCAATGTAAAAATGAAATCAGATTAAAGAAGCAATTTATGTGATTGATGGATCTAGGAAAATATACAGTGTTTTGATACATTAATATATTAAGCCTAAATGGAAATAAAAAGCCCAACGTTCCAATGAAACGTTATATCGATTGCTTAGAACACAATTGTTTCCCTTAAAAGAAAGAAAGGTCTCTTATATAGTATGTAGTAGTATGATAAAAACCCTAAAGCCCATTTGGTATAAGTGTTTCCCTTAAAAGAAAGAAAGGTCTCTTATATAGTATGTAGTAGTATGATAAAAACCCTAAAGCCCATTTGGTATGGTTTCTAGGGCTACAGAACACAATTGTCAAAGTTATTTTTTATCCACCACTATCTGAATTGAGTTGGATATCTTGTAATGCTGAATTGAGTCACATATCTTGAATTGAGTTACTACTACATCGGTCAACCATTTTTATTGCCATCCTAAGAACATGTTTAACCATAATTATAATATAGCAGAACTTGTATAAGATGTATACAATGTATACGCTTGCTTGGGTTTGGCTCCTCATGAAGATGGCCATCCTTTGACCAAGCGTAACATGGCCATTTCATAATTAGGATGCAAAACGATCTTGGGATTTCTTACGAGATCTTGGGATCATTTTGCAGATATCTAGCCATTGGATTGTTTAACCTTAAAAATGCACAATGTGAGGTAAAATATTAGGGAGCCATGTCCTACGAGATCTTCGGTTTTACTAACAATTAAAGTCAAAGTGTTTTCCTAAGTCAGTTCAAGAGGACTGACAAGTGACAATCAGTGTTGATTGGAAATTCGCAATGCTCTTATGATACCGAGAATTACAAGGGTGTCGCAGGCATAGCTATAAAATGTGATGCTACAATATATTTCTGCACAAGGGTGTCTGTGATAGGTGTGTTGTCGTTTGGCGTATGGAACTAAAACTAGACCGAGCTACTTTGAATCTCTACACCGGCAAAATTAAAATTTGAATACACCAAACGTTGTGCTACCACCTAATACTAGACAGATTGAAAAGATTTTTGCAAATGGTAAACTCTGTCGATATGCAAACACAAGCCTAGCATTTAGCATACACCCGGTATTTGCATTAGGCTCTGTTATTCTGAACACGAATAGAACTGAAATTGGTTTGCAGGTAGCCAATACATTCGCAAGCAAGGTCTAATACTGATTTCAAGCTTTGAGGATTAAGGTTTAAACGACCTTAAATGTGTTGTGACTTATCTCTGTGGTAAAACTAGCTTCTGCTGTTAAATGGACTCTTTGATCTAGTATACTAAAAAGGTAAGCATGACTTGGTTCTTGACATTTACAACTTACTGGTATCAAAATTGGTTACTTCCATGAGGTTTGAGCAATGACGACTAAAATAATCAAAACAAATTTACAATACATTACCAAATATTAACACTTCAAAAGCAACAAATTGCTGCCACAATTATCTTTACTGGATCCTTCTTCTCATAAACCATTGAGACAGTATCATTCTTCATTTCATCCACCGATACCACTGATGCTCTAATCATCTTTATGTTCTCTCTTTCTGCAGTAATGTCTCTGTTAGGACGCAAATCTAGAAAAGAACTAAAAACCTATCAAGATTCATGGGTGTATCCAAAACCCTTTTTTCTACCACACAAGGGTTTGCAGCAATGTAACAGTAATGAATACCGGAATCCCAACTTCACTATAACATGGTAATAAATTTTCTGTAGTATTTAGACATTTTAATTGTTTGAAATGCATAAGGAAAATAAACATTAAATTCACTCAAAATTAAACATTAATCTGAGGGAGAATTCCAACGCTGTAGTAAGAAAAAGAGAAAAAAGAAAAAGGCAAATTAAGAGATACAAACTTACATATCTGGATCTACTTCCACACCATCGGCTGTCTCATTGGAATGTACATGATGACCGGCGCTAATATAGAACATAATTGACAAGGTATCTCCCGGTTGTTTTCGGGTGCAACATCACTTAATGTTGAGAGGAAAAATCATTGTCTTGAATTTAGGATGATTGGTTGTCTCTCCTCCATGCTATATGTAAAGGTTCCCACACAAATCCAGATTTCAAAGATTCATAACTCATTCTACAAATACACACTCAACTGAAGAAAAAGAATTGTTTTTAGAAGATGAAGATCAGATCACAGAGAGAAAGAGAGATGGATTGTGGAAACGGCGGAGTGGTGTTTGCCCTAAAAGAAAAGGCATCTCTTGTGTGTATATAGTGCATAAACACTAAGTCAGACCCTATCAAGCCGAGCTTTGGCTCACCTTGTCTAACTCAAGCCGAGCTTTGGCTAACTTAAGCCCCTCCGGTATTGGACTTATTCTCACCCTCTTAAGTTATCCTTCAGACTTCGCCTTCATTCTGCACAATAGCAAATAATGTAGCTTGTCAATATTTGCCTGCCGAGACCTCTTTGTATGTCTCAGTAACTAAGATGACTATGGGGGTTGAAAGTCTCTTCAAAATGAAAGACTTGATCAAATTTGGTTTAGGTAGAGGGAAATCCCAATTTATGTCAAACTAAATCAACCTCTGAAATAAACAAAAGAATAATGGCAAAACGGTTTGCCGTATAAAACTAAAATGAAACCTTTAATTTACCTCTTTAGCCGCAAATATTTTGGTATTTCTAGTAGACCGCAGAATCCACATAATAGCAGCTGGAATCCTCCTCCAAAGCTCCTCTTCCCTTGGTCCATGAGATTAAACCATTACCAGCGGACCATTAGAGGTTGAACTGATTGAGAAAATCACTTCTTCTCCCAGCAGAAAAGTAGGACCAAATGCCATGCACAACTGGATATTGAATAAGAATATGATCCACTACAAGAGCAAAACTGACACGGACAGACAGACAAGGAGAAATAAGTGCCATGTTTCTTCACCGCTAGCTATGTAATGTTGCAGCCTCCCCAAGCAAGCTTGCCAAAGAAAGGTAATACAGTACATCAGACTCTCTCCCTAATCTCCACCACCATTCTGAAGAAGAGAAGGGTTCATGATCCTAGGAATTTGAATGCCCATACCCTCAAGTGTTTGCACACATTTTTCCGAGCCAACCAGTGGTGATTTTTAATATCATTGGACTCATCCACAAGAAGTTCCTTATTACCTTCTTAATACATTTAATCACATGCACAAAGAGAAATAAATAAGAATACTTTGCAGAAGACTTTAGAATAAGAGTTAAGTTACCTCCTTTAGAGAGCATCTTTCTCATTCAAGAAGCAAGTCTGCCTTCACAAATTTCTATCACCTTGTCTCACTTAAAGGCAGAGTTAGTTTATTCCCTAAAAGCATACCCGGATAAGTAGTATCCTCCGTAATCGCAGGAAGGCCTTGTGAATCATGAACCTCACCCACCCAAAACAGATTACTTAGAAAAATGTTGTATAGCAAGTAAATAATCCATAAATAATCTGCAATCTAGCACTACCCTAATTATCACTGTTAATAAAGCAAGTAAAATGCTGTATAAGTAACTTCATGTTGTACTGCACCTGCAATAATGAAGAGTCTGACTCTGACTTGTGGTGCTCATCTAACCAACTTGGCGAAAGTAACAAACTCAGCAGGCAATGGCCACACTCCACAAGTAATAAATTAGCAAGGAAAAAAGAAAATAATATATAGAGGAATTAAAATACTACTGGAATACAAGAACACCAAGTATACATAAAACTTGACAGTTTTCATCAACCTGGAATAGTTGCTAGTATTTGTTAGACATCGAAAATAAGTAAGACTAATAAGTAAAAAGTAGCTGACACCCATAGCTTGTTAGCCTTAAAATCATCTCAACTGTTATGGACGTTAGACTACCTTTCCCTCCAGCTCTTCATTTTTTTTTTTTTGACTCATAAAGGGCAATATATTAAGAAAACCAGTTCATCACTAAGAAAGTAATGAAGCTATGGAGAATCCAAAAAACAAAGTACTCGAAATCGGAGTACAGAAAAGAACAAAGGAAAACCAAAATCAAATACACCCAAGGCTAATTAGAATATAACGGCCTCCCAATTATTCAAAATCATATCTAAACTCACTCCACTAAAAATCTTTGTTACTGAACACCAATTATGGATTAGCACCTTCACACTATTTATGATTTCTTCCAGAGGCTTATACCCTCAAGCTCTTCATGCATATGACCTTAACTATGTTTAACTTACCAAAATAACACTAGAAGTAGTGGCTGCTGCTGGGAAAATGACTTGCTTAAATCCTTACAGTAAACAATTGCATGTGACTGGAGCGATAAACCAGCAGGCAAGGAATGCCAACTTGCAGTGATTCTTATAGCTTTATAAGTGCAAACGATCTTAAAATGAAATTAATTCAAGGAAGTAATTTATGTAATTGATGGTGGATATACAGAAATATAGATGAAACTACAGCATTTTGATATATCAATAAACTAACCACAACAAATTGAGATATTCATTTAGACATTTTATGTGTTTGAACTGCAAAAGAGCAAAGGAAAACGAACTACACTTGTAAAAATACTAGATCAGGGGACTAACATTAGATTCGAAGATAGACACTGACGAGTAAGTAAAAACACAGATTAGCTAGGGATACAAAATTACAATTAATTACATAGATGCACTTCGAATCTCAAACACCATCTACGTTTTTCTTCTCCACCGGACAACAAATCACCTAAAAATCCTCTACCAAGTGCAGAGATGCTGCGATGTATCCCTTGTACAGTATCATAAACTTGCATATCCCAAGTCCCCCCAACAAACTCGGGATGAAACCTATTTCATTCGATTTAAATGTGAGAGGAGATATCATTATGCTAAATCAAGGATGATTGCTGGTGTATCCGATCCACCAACGGTATATATAAAGGTTTCCGCACAAACTCATAAATCAGTAATTCGTAACTCATTCTTCTTCAATTTCTTACAGTTTGTTTGATGATAGATATCAGATCTAGACCAGAGAGAGAGAGAGATGTGGATGCTGGAGATGAGATTTAGTTCAGTGAGAGAGATATTAAAACGGCGCTGTTTGGTTCTGGATTGGAGTTGTGTTTTCCCTAATCGTTTGTTATCGTTTATGTAGGAGTAGTAGAAACCCTAGAGCTTGGGGCCTCCTTGGGAAAACCTTGTCAAACTTAAGCCCGTTTGGTATCGTTTCCCAGCGAGGGCCGCGAAGCACTGAAATGGTCTAGAGAGGAATTCAAATACAAGAAGAGCATCATCAAATTTACGCAAAATTCAAAATTTGGATTCACCATCTCCTAATCGCTATTATCATGACTAAACTACCCCTATTTTACTCCCTACCTCTCTACAGTAAATAAAAACATCCATTCCCTCCAACCTCTACAACCAGAATGAAAATGCCATAACCATAGGGAACTAGCTCATTTTGCTTGGGGAGAGTCACACTGAGTCATTATTAAGAGAAAGAAATATACTATAGAGTTAGAAACCCTAGAGCTTGGGGCCTCCTTGGGAAAACCTTGTCAAACTTAAGCCCGTTTGGTATCGTTTCCCAGCGAGGGCCGCGTGGCAGTGAAATTGTCTAGAGAGGAATTCAAATACAAGAGCATCATCAAATTTACGCAAAATTCAAAATTTGGATTCACCATCTCCTAATCGCTATTATCATGACTAAACTACCCCTATTTTACTCCCTACTTCTCTACAGTAAATAAAAACATCCATTCCCTCCAACCTCTACGACCAAAATGATGAAAATGCCATAACCATAGGGAACTAGCTCATTTTGCTTGGGGAGAGTCACATTGAGTCATTATTAAGAGTTGTAGTTGTTATAAGTGTGTGGGCTTCCAACTCAAAACCAATTGGCTATGAGTGGAGTTGCTCACCACCTTATATATTAAGATCTAGGCTAAGGAGTCAGCAATGTGGGACTATCTTATAATTTCTCCAACATGCTCCCCCTCCACGTGTATGGCGGAGGATAAGCCACTACAACGTGGACCTCTGTACGGGTGGACGGGCGCCCTTTGGGTCTACTACTCATTCCACTCTCATACGGGCCTAGCTTTGATACCATGTTATAAATGTGTGGGCTTCCAACTCAAAACCAATTGGCTATGAGTGGAGTGGCTCACCACCTTATATATTAAGATCTAGGCTAAGGAGTTAGCAATGTGGGACTATCTTATAGTTTCTCCAACAGTAGTTTGATTTCCCGGGCACCGGCACCGGCGGTTTCCAAAATAATGAAAATGGCAAAAGATGAGAAATGAGGTACTCATTAGGGTACACCAGGCAAATTCATTTTTTGTGCTTCTAAAATGAAATCAAATCTTCTAAAATGAGAAATTCGCATATGTACAAACTGAGGAGGCTAAAAATATTTGCACATGAAAGAAGAGCTAAATTTACACTCCGAGAGGAGAAATCATAGTGCGATAACTAACTAACAGCTGTGAATTATTGAATCACCACCGCTAGTTTCTGCCATTATGAAGCATGGAACTGTTAGTTGATTAGGGTTAGGATTCCTCTACAAAGAAGGGAGGGCGGCAGAGTTCGGAAGTACTAGTAGAAGCAAAACCATACTGCTTATAAAAGTGTTTTAGATCTGGCCAATTGAATTAGGGTTAACAAATCACCGTCGATTTGTAATCCATTACCTAATCTAACAGCTGTGAATTCTTTACGACTGACCGTTGTTGGCTGACCAACAATTTTGTTATCGACGGCTGTGATCTGTTATTGACTGCCGTGATCCCTGATTGGTACGGATTTAGGGTAGGATTTATTTTAAGGTGTTATGACGGTGTGGGGTGCAAGCATGGGTTTTGGACATGTTTGTTGCCTCATTGAAGGTCTTGTGTGTAAATGAAGTTGAACAAGTTCTAAAAGTTGAATGGTATTACATATATCTGAATCAGAAAATTGCAAGAGTTAGCTGGTTCATGAATTGACAGGGCGTAAATCATATGGTGACCCTATGTTGTAAAAGGCGCTAGGCGAGGCGAAGCGCCAAGCCCATCGCCCGGCACGGCCTATGGCTTAAGCACTTCCTAGGCGCCATAAGCGCCCAGAAAAAATACAAATAAATTTTTTTTGGTCATATTGCCTCGCCTTGGCGCTTTTTTTTTCTAGGCGCTGGTCCAACGCCTAGTGGGCCTTTGGGGCTTAAGCGCCAAAGGCGCACGCCTTTACAACATAGTGGTGATCGTTAAAAAAAAATAAAAAAATGCAGGAAGTAATTTAACAAGCTAAACTAAATTTGGCTAACCCTGTAAAGATAGATGGGTGGTAATTATAACGAGGATCATACAATATTTGAGCATGAGAAGACAAAGCAAAATCTACAAGAAAGTATATAATCACTTCAGAATAGCAAAAAACAAATGAGCAAAAACCAAAATTATGGCTCTTTGGTACCACATTTTACCAATACACGAAGCAGGAATAAAATGAACATAGATCTTAACGGGTTCATAGTGTCTTGGGTTGACTGAATACAGCAAACTCGCACACTCTAAAACCAAAATTCAATCATTCTTCTTGGAGATTCAAATTTTCGCCAAAATTTGTAGACAAATAAGAAAATGATATTGGCTTTTTAGTACAGGCTTCTTCATCTATTTTATAAATATATTGGTTGAATTGGTTTTCTAAAAATGTACAAAGATGCATATTACAAGAACTCGGAACAACATTAACGAATCAGGAAATTAAAATTTCAAAGAAGCATTCAAGCATAGCACTTGCTAGTGGTAACGAATTTGGTTAATAAACTCAATATTTCCATACATTTCTCATGTGGGCTGATACTGGTAGTGGGCTAGTTCAAATTTGTCAGGTGGGCTAAGAACAAAACTTAATTCAATACGTATACTAAAAAAATTGGGGTTGGCCCTTTCATAGGCCCGTCTCTGCTGCAAAAGAAATGATTAGATATGAGGTGCATGAATCCATTGAATCCTCTTTGAGCGAGTTAAGTTAAACAAATGATCCCAATGATCTAGTAATCCACAAAATCTTCCTTCTGATTCTTCTCGTACAAAGTTAGATTCATCTCCTGCTTGAAAGAAGACGGATGCATTGTTGAGGCCAATTCATCAAGATAAACCGACTGGGTATGCCTTAATTTCGAGAGGAGATATTATCATGCTAAATAAAGATGAATTTGTCTCCCACCACTGATAGATATCAGAGAGAGAGATGTCTTGAAACGGCGGGTGAGATCTCAAAAGTGAAGTTGATCTCCTAATTCGGAAGACGTTTGTGAGGTAGCACTAACTTTTGAGAGGAGAAATCATTATGCTAAATCAAAGATGATTTGTTTGGGGTTGGAGATCAAAGATAGAGGTGCGGAGGCTGCGGAGTTTCATATTATGTAGATTTTTCCCTAAAGGAAAGAAAGATCATCTTAATATTTATAGTGAACCCTAAGCCTGTGGTGTTTGGGCGAACCACCTTTGTCCAACTGGAGCCCATTTGGAGCTGGTCAAAGTGATGCAATCTAGTGATCACTTATCCGAGGGTACCAACAAATTTGAGTTTTAGATTTTGGTATGACCATTGGATCATCTGTAATCTAGCATTAACCTAATCATGCGGTAAAAAAGTGGAATTGGCAACAAATAACTTCATGCTGCACTGATGTTGCAGAGTCTCTGAATCACAATGCTCATCTAGCCCTATGCTCATTGCAAAACCAACTTTGCTACAAGTGACAGACTCAACTCATAGTGCAGAGGAATTAAATCACTACTCGAATACAAGAACATCATCAAGTATACCCAAGACTTGACTAGTATTTATCGACTACAGATCAGGTTTAAGCCTAAGAACTGATTTTTGACCCAAATAAGCAACAGGGTAGCTAGTACTTGTTAGACATGTAAAATACATACAAGGGTAGACTAATCAAAAAGTACAAAAACCTAAAATGGTCGCTTAAGCTGCAATTCTTAGAAGCAATTTGTACATTCCAAATACATTAATCTGCTGCCACAGATATGGAAGGAAGAAAGATCTGTACTTGTCCGGTGAGAGTTTCCTGCCGAGATGAGGTAATGCTGCATGAACCTAAAGTTCACAAATTTTACTTAAAAATCAGAGTAAAACTGCAATTCTATGATATATAGACAAAAACATGAAATACAAAATTACGTCTCATTTATTTAAATTGCTCGCTTCCTTGGATAAGGTCTTGTAACCTGAGTCTTTTGCACTCAATCCAGATAAAAATGTGAGAGCATCTGAACGCCTTAGCCACGGCATTAGGCAGCTAATCCCAGAATCTCAACCAACATAATTTCTCGGCAACACTATTATTAATTGAACCCATCAAAGACGTTAATTTGTCGCCTTTTACCTTCATCAAGAAAACAGAAATGTTAAGTACGTGCTATAATGTTATTTAAAATTTGCATTGTTTCCTTTTTCTTTAAACCAAACGACTAATCGAATGGTCATATGCTAGATAGAAAACTATAGCATTTTGATACATGGATAAACTAATGGAATTCCACACGAGAATTGATGAATGCCATACAACACAATAATCAATAATGGAACATTAACTTCAGTGTAATAGAGTCCAACATAAGACCGAACACATGGATGATCAGGAAATACAATACTTATATCTCTCTCTTCCGCCGCCACTGGTGTCATACTTTCTTATCAGAATTTAAAATACAGAACTCTCGTAATCAAGTAATTTTTTCGATTGGGGATTAAAAAGGAATAACATTCAGAGATCCATCTAGTACACCCGTTTAAAGTGAGATACATGTGAGTCCAATACAACCTTTTTCCATTGTAATGTGATCTCATGCTCAATAACTAATCATCTAATGAGCTCTGTATCCAAGTAATGGTTTGCACAAATGAGCATCAGCTACTGATCCACGTAACACCATGGGATTTCAGCATATCGGCAGCTTCAATGCATTGCTGACCCATAAATCAAATCATAGAATAGCCACTTTGCTAGCAAAACAAAAAGTACAGAAACACTAAATCGTTGTTTGCATGGGTTCAAAAAAAAAAAAAACTACTTCAAACATCGATTTATGAGAGGAGAAATCATTGTGCAAAATTAAGGATGATTGTGTCTCCTCCATGCTATATGCATAAATGTTCCGACACAAATCTAATAGTCAATTCATAACTCATTCTTCTTGGAGATCAGATTTAGTTTAGAGAGGATGTGGATGTTGGATGATAAATGATGAGATATGAAATAATCTCGAATGGCCGTCCTCAATCACACCTAAGACAATACCTGCGCATAACAAGCATATACAACATTAGCATCCCTGTTGTAGTTCTTACAAAATGTGATATCTAGTCTAGTGTCAGTTATAACTTTTGGAAATCTTATGGACATGCTAGCAAAACTCACCTTGGTTACAAGAGTGTTAATACCTCATGAGAAGCAGAGACTAGCTTATTTCAGGAAAATTACATTCAAGCAGCAAAATATAGTCCCAAAAAAAAACTTCGAATCTATTACTTTTTCTGAATTGTGGACAGCAATGGACTTAAAAGATATGACACACTTTATCAGATGTAAAAAATGCAAAGACAAAAGTAACAAATAATGCAGACACCATCAAAGAACATACCTGATTGAATGACTTTTGGGGACTTTGCACCCATGGTTGAACCTGATTGAATGGGTTTTGGGTATTTTTCTTCCATCGTTTTGGTAACGAGTGCTTTCACTTCATCGGCACTAAGAGGTCCAACCTGTTGTAACCGAGACCGATTGATACACGTCCAGGTTAAATGTTTCATCACCTCCATGGCAGAAATACCTGAAACTTCTTCTGAGAGGAGAAATCATTGTGCTAATTAAGGATGATTGTGTCTCGTCCATGCTATATGTAAAGGTTCCGACGCAAATCCAAGATTCAATTCATAACTCATTCTTCTTGGAGATCGAATTTAGTTCAGAGATAGAGAGATGTGGATGTTGGATGATGGAGATCAAATTTACTTCACGGACAGATGTGGATGATAGAGATGAGATCTAGTTCAGTGAGAGAGACAGATGTGAAAACGGCGCTTTTTGATTTCATTAGATTGTGTAAGTGTTGCCCTAAAAGAAAGAAAGGTCTCTTATATAGTATGTAGTAGTATGATAAAAACCCTAAGCCCATCCTTAATGGAGCCCATTTGGTATGGTTTCTAGGGCTACAGAACACAATTGTGTCAAGGTTATTTTTTAACCACCACTATCTAAATTGAGTTGCATATCTTGTAATACTGAATTGAGTTACTACTACCTAGATCTTTTGTAGGGGGCTGCTGATCAACCATTTTTATTGCCAGCTTTATATGTTTATTTTTTTGGCTTATGCGCTGTTGGATGATGGAGGAATGGCTAGATGCCGAATGCAGTCTCAGAGCTCTTTCAAGCACAAGGTGGGAAGAATGGATGCTAAAATTCAATTGGCGGAAACAAAATGGCTCATGAATAAAACAAAGTAATTCAAAACGAGGTCAAATTGGGTTTTATTGATGTAGCTATGGTAAATACATTTAGCTGTGACATTAGGAAGATTCCTACGAAACTTTCTCCTTTGCGGTGTCAGAAACTACGACGCACCTGTAACATCATGGAACGTGTAGGTATATTCTTTTTTTCTCCTAACTCTAAATTAACTCAAATAGACATTAAGTTCAAATTCAGGCAGCCAATACATCCAGCAAGTTATGTTAATCAAATAAGCTAATAGTAGAAGATCAGCCTTTAGATTTACATACATTTTCAGTTTCAAGAAGAAAAATAAACTGCACTAAAATGAAAACATTGGTTCGAATTCAGGAAAAAGCTTCGAGCTACCACTGATTTCAAACCTTGTGATTAAGGTGTATGAACGACGCTGCTCTTGGGGAATTCTAAATACTTACACTTCCCAACAGTACTCTTTGGAACCACCAGTACTATTACCTTCCCTGGATCCCTTTGCTCATACACTTAATGAACTCCTCATTTTTGCCACCAGTTTCAAGCACTCATTTCCAACTCTCTCCTTTAGCTTTTTTCGCCATTCTTGACTTTGTTCCCAAAACTTAAAAGCTTGGCGGCTCTTGTTTCAAAAAGCTATAAGTTTCCTCCATGGAGTTCTTGATGGGTGCGCTGTAGTATTACAAGAAACATTTTAGATAGCAGCATTTTCAAACTCAACAAGAAGCAGGTCTTATCGCAGTTATACTCTCATTTCAATTTCCATAACGAAATTTTGAAAAGGCAATGAGCATCATCAACATTTCAATTTCCATGTCTTCAGTTCTTTTTAACATCCCAGGGTTCTATGTGAACCATGACATTCGCCAATGAAGATATATAAGCCAATTAAGGAATATGCGAATCTTACATTGATTGTTAGCTCCATACATACACCAATGTAAAAATGAAATCAGATTAAAGAAGCAATTTATGTGATTGATGGATCTAGGAAAATATACAGTGTTTTGATACATTAATATATTAAGCCTAAATGGAAATAAAAAGCCCAACGTTCCAATGAAACGTTATATCGATTGCTTACACTGGTTCAAAAACAAAACACTTCAAACATCGATTTAGTATTGAGAGGAGAAATCATTGTGCCAAAATTAAGGATGATTGTGTCTCCTCCATGCTATGTGTAAAGGTTCCGACACAAATCCAACATTCAATTCATAACTCATTCTTCTTGGAGATCAGATTTAGTTTACTTTAGAGAGGATGTGGATGTTGGATGATAGAAATCAGATTTAGACCCGGGAGAGATGTGGAAACAGCGCTGTTTGATTCTGGACCGAGTAGCCTAGAGTCTTTATAAGTACTTTTTTTGTGTTTGCCCTAAAGTGAAACTAAGGTCATCTTTTGTGTTATATACTAGTAAACCCTAAGCCCATCCATACCACTCGAGCCCGTTTGCTATTGTTTCCCACCGACTAAACTTCTCAAATTTAAAACGTTTTGTCCAAAGAATTTATGTTGACATCAAAACTATGACAACCTCAGGGAAAGACCATAATATTATACTCCCTCCGTCCCTAATATATAGGCGGAGAAGTGGGTTTCTCTTAGATTTCATACATATCCATCATCTTTCCTGTTTTGCCCTTTATATAATTTCCAACATTAGAAACATTAACTTAATTATGGTGATAACTACCTATAATAAATAAGGGTAATGTATGGAAAAACCCATCTTGGAATTGAGAATCCGCCTATCTAATGGGACTACAAATTTTCAAAACTCCGCCTACATAATAGGGACAAAGGGAGTAGCAGAATGGTGCAGGCAACTCGACTAGTTACTTCTCTAAGAACATGTTTAACCATAATAATATAGCAGAATTTGTATAAGATGTATACAATAGTATACGCTTGGGTTTGGCTCCTCCTATAGATAGCTATCTTTTGACCAAGCGTAACATGGCCATTTCATAATTAGTAATGTTACAATATATTTCTTACGAGATCTTGGGATCATTTTGCATGATGAATGTCAAAGACAGAAATATGGAAGCGGCGGCTGGAGTTTAAATGTAGATGTAGTAGTGTTGGCCCTAAAAATGAAAGAAAGAGAGGGCATCTTATTATATATAGTAAACCCTAAGGCTGTCCTTCTGGTAACTAGTAAGTGCTTAGGCAAACCTGCCAAACTATACCTAGTCCAACGTTCGTTACCCCTTATAGCCATTGTGGTCGTAGTATGAAGGAAATTTTTAAGACTATACCATTGAACTGTCAAACTGTTTACCTTTTACTTTTTCAAACCAATTGAAAAATGTCAAACCCAAGATTGAAAATGGTGACATAGGTTGTTGGATAAACCAGATGCAAACTGAAAATGATCCATTTGGCCGGTTCAAAGGAGTGAGTTTGCATCCACCATGGGCATGACAAAGTGGTAAATCAGCCATGTGAGGTCCAATCTTTACCGAGCAATAGTAGATTTTTATTGCGCTGGTGTTGCGACCTAGTAACCATCACTCCGGATTGAGTATTCTCTCCTATTTGAGTTACCTTTCAGAGAAGAATCATTATGCTAACTCAAGGAGATCAACCTTCAGATTTAGGTACATTTTCAGTTTGAAGAAGAAAAAATAAATTACACTAAAATTAAAATATTGGTTCGAATCCAGAAAAAGCTTGAAGTCTACTTTGAGCTACTACTGATTTCAAACCTTGTGAATTAAGGTTGAAATGACCGCGCATTGTGAGATAACATGTCAGTCTTAGGAAGAAGATCAACTTGTGAATTGAGCTTGAAAAACTTCCACTTCTCTCAACCGTATTCTTTGGACCACCACTATTACCTTCACTGGATCCCCTTGCTCATACACAATTGCATACACTCCTCAATTTCGTCGTCAGTTTCAGATACTCATTTCCAACTCTACTGTTTAGCTGCTTACACCATATTCTTGACTTTTTTCCCCACTTAAAAGCCTTGGAGACTAGGTTGCTTCAAAAAGCTAAAATTCCAACCTACATGGAGTTCTTGACGAATGCGCTGTAGCATTAAAAGAAACATTTTAGATGCCAGCACTTTCTAACTCAACAAGAAGCAGGTTTTATCGCAGTTACACACATACTAAAATCATAACAAAAGTTTCACAAGGTAATGAGTATCATCAACATTTCAATCTCCATCTCTTCGGGTTTTTTTTTTTTAACATCCCAGAGTTTTTTGTGATCATGAAATTTGCTGGTGAAGATATATAAGCCAAACAAGGAATATGCCAACCTTACATTGATAGTTAGCTTTATAAGTAATGTAATAATGAAATCAGACTAAGGAAGCAATTTAATACAGAAAAAATGTAACAGCATTGTGATACATCAATAGATTTAAGCCACGAATACTGGAATCCCAACTTCAGTATAACATGGTAAACAATTGATGGAAAAATGAACATTAAATTCACTCAAAATTAAACATTAATCTGAGGGAGAATTCCAACGCTGTAGTAAGAAAAAGAGAAAAAAGAAAAAGGCAAATTAAGAGATACAAACTTACATATCTGGATCTACGTCCACACTATCGGCTGTCTCATTGGAATGTACATGATGACCGCGCTAATAGAGAACATAATTGACGAGGTATCTCCCAGTTGTTTTCAGGTGCAACATCACTTAATGTTGAGAGGAAAAATCATTGTGCTGAATTTAGGATGATTGGTTTGTGTCTCCTCCATGCTATATTTAAAGGTTCCCACACAAATCCAGATTTCAAAGATTCATAACTCATTCTACAACTCCTCTTTTCTGTTTCTAATTAATAGATACACACTCAATCGAAGAATAAGTACTGTTTTTGGATAATGAAGATCAGATCATAGAGAGAAAGAGAGAAATGGATTGTGGAAACGGCGGAGTGGTGTTTGCCCTAAAAGAAAAGGCATCTCTTGTGTATATATAGTGCATAAACACTAAGTCAGACCCTATCAAGCCGAGCTTTGGCTCACCTTATCTAACTCAAGCCGAGCTTTGGCTAACTTAAGCCCCCTCCGGTATTGGACTTATTCTCACCCTCTTAAGTTATCCTTCAGACTTCGCCTTCATTCTCCACAATTGCAAATAATGTTAGTAGAAATTTAAACCACCATAGATAACTAAGACTTCGCCACCAAAGACTTCGCCTTCATGTAGTTTGTCAATATGCCTGCCGAGACCTCTTTGTATGTCTTAGTAACAAAGATAACTATGGGGGTTGAAAGTCTTTTCGAAATGAAAGACTTGATCAATTTGGTTTAGGTAGAGGGAAATCCCACTTTATGTCAAACTCAATCAATCTCTGAACTAAACAAAAGAATAGTGGTAAACGGTTTGCCGTATAATTTGCAATCTAGCACTACCCTAATTATCACTGTTAATTTTACAGTACAGCAAGTAAAATGATGTATAGCAACATGTAACTTCATGTTGTAATGCTACTGCAATAATGAAGAGTCTGACTCTGAATTGCGGTGCTCATCTAACCAACTTGGCTAAAGTGACAGACTAGACAGGCAATCGCCGCACTCCACACGTAATAAATTAGCAAGGAAAAAGGCAAATAATATAGAGAGGAATTAAATCACTACTCGGATACAGGAACACCATCAAGAATTATATATAAAACTTGACAATTTTCATCAACCTGTTATCGAGCCTAAAAGTAAAAACCGCTCTTTGAACCAATTAAGGAACAAAGTTGCTAGTATTTGTTAGACATCGAAAATACGTACAAGTAAAGACTAATCAGTAAAAAGTAGCGACACCCATAGCTTGTTAGCCTTATAATCTCAACTGTTAACTTTCCCTCCAGCTCTTCATGCATATGACACATTACTATTTATGTTTTGCACAAATTTACTAAGAAGACATTTGCCGAGGTATGTTGTGGTTTGGCAGGGTTGGCACTCAAACTGGACAGCTACTTTCATGTCTTATACCACCAAAATTTGATTACACAACTTGTTATTTACAACCTAACACGGGACATATTGATAAAATTCTTGCACATGGTAAAATAGTTTCAATAAGCAACATTGGACTCTCCTTCTCTAAAAGCAAAATAAAATGAAGTTCAAATGCAAAGTAGGCCAAACATTCTCAAGCAAGCTCTGCTACTCAAAATATACTAAAAGTAAACAATGCACCTTCAGATTTAGATAAGAAGAACATACAATCACCGACCTTTCAATTTCAAGATAGCATGAAGGAATAAGTCCCTGATTTGAAGTCTAGGTAAAGAAGATCTCTAGCACTTGTGCTCCCTGGAGCATCCAAGTTACTGACCACACAAAATCAGAAGCAAATACTCTAAGTAAATCGCTAATAGTGTATTCTTTCAGAAGGCAACCTGCATTTCAATTTCTACTTACTCAATTCTAGATCATCACAGAGGTTCTGGAGAACATGAATTTTACTGGTTTAAAAAGATGAGTTAAGCAAGGAATCCCAACTTGCATTGATTCTTAGCTTCATAAGTGCAGAGATGTTAAAATGAAATCATAAATAAAAAAAAAAATTCAAATGAGTTTATAGATAAAGAATAATGTGGTTGAAATTACAGCACTTTGGTACTTCAATAAACACTCGTAGCAAATTCAGACATGTAATTGGACATTTTATCTGTTGGAATACCAGACTATCAAGCTAACACTAACTACTGGCAATGACTAAAGACATGTAATTTAGATATTTTATCGTACTAGGTTTGTGGTACATGAATCCACTGAATCAGTAAAAAGTTGGAATACCCTCGAAAGAAATACTGCTGAAGATCCTCTGAAAACATTTCCCTTATTCTCCTCCAAATCTGCAGCAGCCATCAATTTGCTGTTTCCCAATCACGTGCAGACCACCATGAAAATAACAAAGCTTAAAATGCACCAACAAATTAACATCCTTGCAAGTAGTATTCAACCAAGATATTACCCAAAACTGGAAAACCAAATGCCAGAGGAGTCGACATGAGGAAATTAAAATCTGGGATTAAACGGAAGGGAAAAAAAGGTTATAAGGATGAACCAATCCAGAAATCAGCAACTGATCACTCATGCATCTTCTATTTCTTTCGATTAATTGTTGGATGATAAAGATCGGAGAGAGAAACAGATTTGTGTGCCGCGGAGTTTGAGTTCGGGATTTAGACGTATTGTTTGCCCTAAATGAAATAAAGAGAGGTCATCTTTTTATATAGTAAACCCTAAGCCAGCCCTTATCTGTATAGCTTTGGCAAACCATCTTGTCCATCTTGAGCCCATGCCCATTTGTTTTCACATTATATTACTCCTGAGGGTCCAAGCGATGTCTGGTGATCTAGCTGTTTTTGGCATTGCTGGAACGAGAGTACAATAAGAAAATGTAGGAGGGAATATCAAAAGTTAAAACAAAATTTGGCATGATAAGTATGAACGCAATCTCAACGAGGGTCATATGATAGCAAGACAAACTCAAACCTACATGAAGGTATACAATCACTTTTCGTGGACTTGCAGATGTGTTCATACAGAAATAACAGAAGTGGTACCATATATGAGTAAGGTGGCAGAATATATAACTTTATGCTAACCTTTCTGCTTTGTGAGGCCGCAAAGGCATAAACGTCAACCAAATATAAATTGGCGAGACAACAACCAGCAAGTCAGGGAAATATTTCTTCTTTGCGATTGGATGAATCGACTAACAATAGATCAAGAACGACATAGGAGTTGAAATTATTGAAACCATTCCTCGGATAAAATGATAGTTATAGGGTCCCATACAAATGGCTCTCCCCCGCTCCCGCGACATTATATACTAACATTTTTAAAACAGATGTAGTAATAATCAGCAACTACAGAGGGAGAGCGCTTGAGGAATCAACTTATAAAGATATTATCACATAGACAATAAAAATTAACCTTAGTGCTTGGAAATAATAATTATCGGCCGACTGTTAAGGAGGCTTTCTATAGGATCAAAAATATGCACTATGTCAGACACAACAAATGTCCCAAACATTTAAAATTGAAATTCCAAATCTCACAATTTCACAAAATTAAGATTCAATTTGAGGTAATTAATCAAATTGATCGCAAATTTCAGCTACATTTAATAAAACAAGCTAACTAACAATTCAAATATCATCAAGATATCCAGTAAATCAATCGAGAATCGATTGATTTCAGTTTCGTTTTCTTTAAAAAAAATAAAACAAAATTCAAATTTCAGTTCTCTAAATCCAAATCAAGGAATATATGATATATATCGGCTTCAATTTAATTCTAAGACACAATCACAGTTCCCATTTCGGTGATTGAACCTTCCGATTTTTGTTTGAATTGAGCAGATTTGACGATTTAAAATCAAATTTCTTTGGAAAAACAGAGCACTATATCTCGTTCCAGGGAAGAAGACGATATGACCGGGTCGGGTAAAATCGAAACCCGACTTATAAACCGAAATTTGATAAATCTTAAAATGAACCCATTATTTACAAGCAAAATTTCATTAACGAATTTCCATTTTCGCTCCAGAGAATGAACTGAATAACTAATGCGAGAAGAAGTTAAATAAAAAGAGACAACACCTATTTGATCAATATACGAGAAGATTATTAGGCTAAAAGACTAAAAGTTCTACCGAACCTCCAAGTTGATTGCTTTCACCGGAGCTGATGGTGCGATATTGAAATTTCCATGGAAAAAATGTCTTCTTTTTGTAGAAGTTGTGGAATTTGGTTTGATAAACAAACCCTAAAACCTCGAATATCCCTCCATCACAAGTATCTCGTCACCGATAATTCCTCCACAAGTGCCTCTTATTTGATAAATCTCTTATACTGAAACAATTCCTTCGCAGTATCTCTTTGATTCAAGCAGATTCGAGAGAAGAAGAAGTAGAGAAGAGAACTGTCTAAAATAAAAAGAAAACAGTAAAGCAAATGCGTCTCCACTAGGATTTAGGATTATCAAGTCAAAAGTTGTTTTACCAAAAAGAAAAACCTTGACCATGGCAACAACAAAACAACACGTATACATCATGCATCTAATTTCAGCTACGGATTGCAATGTGTGAGATAAAAAGCTGGCCCCACCTGAACACATTAAGGTAGTATCCAAATTATTCCAAATGGGACTTGGATCAACATACTTGAATGCGTGATTATCACAAGGCCATAAAACTACTAATTATTAACCAAATCAATACTTTCTTGTGCACACTTATGTCGACCTCCAAAAACCCTTCTAATCCTTTCCTTCTGCAAAACCCAACAATCGCAGAATGTAATATTTGCTAGACCCGTCTTCCTTTACCACGCAACACATTGGTGGTCCAAGCTTCAAATAATTAAAGCAACTTGCTTGGTATAAGCCAAGCAATTTTGTATTTTCTTGATGGTAACAAAAAGTTGGTCGACCACCACTGGTGCAGTAGTTATTTTTTCTTTGGTCGGCCTCCCACTGCTGTAGCAGTAATCTAGTAGCCCCATTGTTTAACCTTAATTTGATGTGAGGATACAAAATGGGATTAAAGGCTTCTTTGTTGCAAAGGTCAACAAGAAAGACAGATGTAGTTTCTTATGCACATCTTAAATTAGAATCATGAATTTCAAAAAAAACAAATAAATCCTGGAAAGTGTAAATTAACTTACCAAAATTAAAATAAAAGAAGTGGCTGCAGCTGGAAAAAATGACTTGCTTAAATCCTTACAGTAAACAATCGACATGTGACTGGAGCGATAAGCCAAAAGGAAAGGCTTCTCCACCAGACAACAGATCACATAAACATCCTGTACCAATTGCAGAGATGCTGCGATGTATCCCTTGTACAGTATCATAAACTTGCATATCCAAAATTCACCTAACAAACTCAGGATGAAACCTATTTCATTCGATTTAAATGTGAGAGGAGATATCATAATGCTAAATCAAGGATGATTGCTGGTGTATCCGATCCACTTACGGTATATGTAAAGGTTTCCGCACAAACTCATAAATCAGTAATTCGTAACTCATTCTTCTTCAATTTCTTACAATTGGTTTGATGATAGATATCAGATCTAGATCAGAGATAGAGATGTGGATGCTGGAGATGGGATTTAGTTCAGTGAGAGAGATATGAAAACGGCGCTGTTTGGTTCAGGATTGGAGTTGTGTTTGCCCTAAAATGAAAGAAAGAAAGAAAGCTCATTTTATTATATAGGAGTAGTAAAAACCCTAAGCCTTTGTTACTAGAGCTTGGGGCCTTGGGCAAACCTTGTAAAACTTAAGCCCGTATGGTATCATTTCCCAGCCAGGGCCGCGAGGCAGTGAAATGGTCTAGGGAGGAATTAAATCACCATTCAAATACAAGAACATCATCAAATTTACACAAAATCCGGATTCACCATCTCCTAATCGCCATTATCAGGACTAAACTATTTTACTCCCTACCTTTCTACAGTAAATAAAAAAATCCATCCCCTCCAACCTCAACAACCAAAATGAAAATGCTAATGCCATAACCATAGGGAACTAGCTCATCTTGCTTGGGGAGAGTTAATTATACTGACTCATTAAGAGTTGCAGTTTAATTTCCGGGCACCCACGGTTTCCAAAATAATGAAAATGGCGAAAGAGGAGAAATGAGGTACCCGTCTTTGGTGATTGATACATCCCAATCAGAAGAAGAAAAAATTCCATCTCAATAAAACTAGAAAAAATTATTTGTGTTACGCGAACTAGCGTTGTTTGAACTCTGTACCTTTTTATAAGCCATGCCAGTCGGTTGCTTCCATCAACCCAGGTCCCCTATGTAGCCATGGAACTGGTAAAGTTTCTCCGGACGCCAATTCAGGGACGAATACAACAATACATTGTTTCTGAATGGGGACTACCTAACCACGAGCAAATTGATTTTGGTTTCCTGTCAATTCCGGCACAAACAGTAGACGCAATCCCATAGGGATGACGGCTGCTTTATTGAAAGCCCTTGAAATACAGATCTATTTATTTCCCTATCAATCAAATACAATGACACATGATTTTCTGTTGGTAAAACAAGTTGTGGCATCTAGGTATGTATGTGCATCTCCGGTACATTCACATTAGAAGATATACATTTCATCCATGAAAAAAGGAAAAAAGAAGGCAAATCACAGAACTTCTCAGCTTCATAATCTATTTACTTGTTGGTAACTGATTCGCATACATAAACGTCATTGAATTATAGAAGCAAAGAAATACTTAGAGTACACTAGCAAACTCATTTCTTGTGCTTCTAAGATGAAATCAAATCTTCAGTAAGCCCAATATATCGGTAAATGAGAAATCCTTGTAGGTACATACTGAGGAAGCTAAAAATATTTGCTCAGGAAAGAAGAGCTAAATTTACATTCTGAGAGTATAAATGATAGTGCGATAACTACTTGTTGTTGGTGATAACGACGTTATTATTGAACCACCACCGCTAGTTTCTGCCATTATGAATGATTGATTGATTAGGGTTAGGATACCTCTACAAAGACGAGGGAGGGCGGCAGAGTTGGGAAGTACTAGTAGAAGGAAACGAAACTGTTTATAAGGGTTTTAGATCCGCCCAATTAAATTAGGGTTAATAAATCACCGTAGTTTTCGAATGCATTACCTAATCTAACAGCTGTGAATTTTTTAAGACTGACCGTAGTTGGCTAACCTATAGATTTTATCGACGGCTGTGATCCAACTTGGCATAGATCTAGTTACAACCTGTGAGTGGTTGGGATATTTAACCAAGGTCTTGTTAGGTGGGATTAGTGACTTAAAAGCCAAATTCAGGGGATGATAATTAGATTAGCATATCCCTTTAAAGTTAGATAATGTGGGTATTGATGCAACCACAGAGACCAAAGTAAAAATGCCGTATCTCTTAAACTCTCAAATTTGAGTTTAGTAATTTTAGTGAAAATGTCAATAGATCGATGCAGAGGGTTAGGAAACCCGATGAACTGAATGCCCTTGGAATTTATGCATGCACATCTATTTTCCGCATCAATCAAACTTAATGGAACTTCATTTTCTATTGGTAACAGACTGAAACAAGTTGTGACCTCTAGGTACATTAAGATTTCATATACAATGGAAAATAAATGAATCAACTGGCAAATGATGACACACCTTTTCACAATTTATTTCGTTTGTTTAAATCTAATAAACTATGGAGATGATGAAATACTTGAAGAGTAGAGATGATTCAACAAGCAGATTCAGTTCTTGTGCTCCTGAGTTTTAATTAAATCTTCAGTAATCCTGATCCTAGCACAAATATATCGATACAGAGAATGCTTGGAAAAATATTGACCAACTAAAATGGATTACTGGATGGGAATTCGGCAGTAAGAAACACTCGAAATTAACATTATGAGAGGAGAAATCATAGTGTTAATGACTTGTTGTTGTTGTTGAACCACCACCACTTACTTCTGCCATGATTTTGTTGCTGTCGATGAAAAAACTATCAGTTGATTAAGGTTAGGATTTTTTCCCCTTCTCTACACAGGCGAGGGAAAGCGGCAGATTTTGGAAGTATACTGCAATAGAAGAAAACTATACTCTATACCGTCTTATAAAGGATTTAAGATCTGTCCATTTAAATTAGGGTTTGATTATCTCCGTTTGATTTTAGATTTTATAAATTGATCTAACGACTATGACTTATTCCATAACTGACCAAAGTTTATAACCTACCCATTGTGTGTCATGGAGTGCCGCTATATCCGCTATGTCATGGAGTGCAACAATGAACAGTGTGACTCTAAATCGCAGTGATCAACTAAACTTATGCACATTACTTAAATTATCGAAGTTAAAAGCAAACAATCCAGAAAGGAATTTAATCACTAGTCAAACACAAGAATGTTAACATCAAGTATATGAGTTAACTAGTGCTTGTTAGACATGAAAAATACATACAAGTCAAGACTAATCCGCAAAAAAGAAAATTGATTTAACTATTTCAGGATATTAAGGAAGAACAAATGTTGTTCAGTTCAAGACACTGTTTAAAATGCTTACTTGGAAGGTTCAAGACACTGTTTAAAACGCTTAATTGGAAGGGAGGAAAAATTGAAATGGAATATTTGGACAAAGATCTGGTAAGCTGAGTCTCAAATCTTAGCTGCGGTTTCGCAGAGGCGCACTCAAACTAGACAAACCTACTTTGAGTCTCTATTCTGCCAAAATTAGTTTATACCAAATGCTACGCCACAAACTAACTCGGGATAGATCGATAAAATTCTTGCACATGGTAAAACGGGTTCGATAAACAAACTCAATTTGTACTATTAAATTTGATTATAGACTTATGAGAAATACTAATATATTTTCAATAATGCCTCTTCAGTTCCGGTCTCCATTACTATCCGCATAGATAATAAACCTTAAAAAAGAGCCAAAGTTATTTGGTGATCATCATCAGAGGCAATATAAAGATCTTTAGCGTTCAACAAACATAAGGCTTGAATAATTCGAGATTACCCATCTGAAAGATTCAAAACAAGACGGGAAAACTTACCTATAACACTAGTAGCGCCTATCTGTAAAGAGAGTCAATTTTATGAATCTAGATGTCAAAAGCATCATTGGCCGACGTTCAGGAGGCCTTCTATAGGGTGACTCCATTGGATTTTTTCTGTCACACTTTTATGGTCCTCAAAATTGGATTTTAAGGAAAACCAAAAAAACATCGAAATTGATCGCTTCCGGATCGTTTTTCTTCAAATTTTTTGCATTGGAGCGCTATTAATAATTATATCTCTCGTAAATTGAAATTGCTTTCGAAAAATATCATCCATGATCGAAGAATTTCATGATCGAAAATTCGATTAAAAGAAAAGTTTTCTTAAAATTTCAATTTCTCGATTTTGATCAATTTCTGATCGTTGTTCTTAAAATTGCTTCCACTTTAAGGTTAAATATGGTTATAATTTATATGGGTGGGAAGAAATTCCGAAAATTTTGACCGATTGTCGAAGATTTTTGAGTCTGAAATTTAACCCAGAAAAAACGGGTCACAGCCGGGTCAAATTGCGGGCGAAGAAGGAGTCCATTTATAAAAGTTGCTATATGATGACAGTGTTGACCGTTGCTAGTAACTTTAGTAACATTTTCCTACTGTTTGTAACATTTATAAATGTTGCTATTTGGTGACAGTGGTACTTAGGATTTTTTTCCTGCTGAGAGTACGATCTTTGTTATCAACAAATAGTTAGTAAGAGATATATAGGTCTAAATTTTATTTCCTCCCGCAAAATGAAAGATAATTAAAATTTATTTGGAACAAATTGCTTCGAAATTTCGGTCGGTCGGTCGGCCGCCCCCACTGCTGCAGCAGTAATCTAGTATATAATCGGAAACATATTAATTCATGGTGAAACTGACTTTATTACATTATCTTGACATGAGAAAGTAACATAAAAATGTGAGAGCATCTGAATGCCTTAGCCAGCATCTCAACCAACATCACTATTAATTGAACCAATCAAAGACTTTAATTTGTCGCCTTTTACCTTCGTAGGGAAAACAGAAATTGTTGAGTATGTGCTAGCTATAATGTTATTTGAAATTTGCACTGTCACCTTTTTCGAAAACCGAATGACTAGTGGTCATATGATAGACAGAAACTATAGTTTTTTTTTGATACATCAATACACTAATTGAAATCCACACGACAATTTATGAATGTCATGCAACACAATAAACAATTCTGGAATACTAACTTCAGCATAATTGATGGAGTACCCAACATGAGACGAACTACCTTATAGCAAAAAACAAACAAACGGCAGCTGATTAGGAAATGCAAACACATAGATGTCTCTCTCTTATGATACTTGGGACACCCAAACATTTCTCCTCAGAATTTAAGAACCATTTTTTAGGGACCATGCTTTTTTGGGGACCATGGTCTTATTAAGCCAACCTCCCTATACTTATAGGGGGTGTCCCTATACTTTGGGTAACCGAACTTAATCGCCAAAAAAAAAAAAGAATTCTCCCAAAAAAAAAAAAAAAATCAATTTTGTAATTGAACTTCTTAATGGTAACTAATCCTACTAATCATACTAATCACTAATCATACTAATCATTAACTAATAATTAATTAATCATTAAACTAACACAGTTAATTAAGGAGGGTAAGTTTGGTATCAAGAAAAACATTTAGATAAGGGGTGACTTAGGATTACTATAATGTCTTGCCTAAAATAGAATCATGGTCCCCCACAAAAAAACCATGGTCCCCAAAAAATGGTTCCTAAAATAGATTACGTAGGTGTAAACTTCTCGAGTGGGTGTCGAACTATTTGATCATATGCAATTTAGCAAACTAAAAAAATGGGCTTGCAGTTTCAGCTAATATTGGTAAATTCAACAAGAACTATGATATGAGTAGCAAACTTTGCCATGGAGATGTTGAATCTGTCAACCATCTCTTCCTGAATTGTCCATTGTGCAACCTATTCTATTTGCTTCTCCATTGGACATTAGATCGCATGACATCCAAAGCATCTTACTATCAATGATCTCCTCTCTAAGTTGTTAACCATAAAAGATGGAGGAACCAGCTTTAGCATGTGTGCGTGCGTACTGGGTGCTTGGTGGAAGGCGAGAGCACTAGAGTACGCATCTTACTATCAATGAAGCCACTTTTGAGTCTAAGAAACCTTATGCTCATGCAGTGATTCAAGAAGCTATCATGGTATTTGGGACTTATGCCAAAGCCTACTATAATCAATCTACAAGTGTGGTCCTTATAGAGAGGAACAATGATCCCGCTTTGGACTCCCCGAAGAAGACACCATCAAAATAAATGTTGATGCAAGGTGCAAAGATGGTTCAAGAATCTTTAAAGGTCTGCTCCTCCAAATTTTTCGAGAAGATAATCCATTAATCCCCTGAATCCAAGGCCTTCCTTAATGGTGCTCAGTTTGACAACGACAACCGCGGATCGTAAGTGTATCATTGAAGGGGATGCTAAATCTGTGGTAGCAGCCATCAAAGACCCTAGCAAGCTCCCACATTGGCGGAGTGTCGACCAATCTTAGTTGATCTCCGTAAGTTGGCTAGTAATATACCTAGTATTGAATTCAATTACGTCAAGCGAGAGGGTAATGAAGTTGCTCAAGCCCTTGCTCATTATGCTCTTACCAACCATGTTTGTAACAGTTGGCTAGTCTCTCCACCCTCTTGTATTGTCGATGCTTTGGCATCTGGGCTTCGACCTTGTTGCTTAGCTAGTTTGTTGTTTCTGTTTCCCTTGTCAAAAAAAAATGGTATAGGAAACTCAACTATATCTTCTCTAAGAACATATTTACCCAGGGGCGGAGCCAGAATTTTACGAGAGGGGGTGCAAGAAAAAAACACATCAACCTCAACCAACAACAACTCTTGTATGCTTCCTTTCGGTGTACATACATACATATACCAATGTTAAAGCCCATCCATAGTCCAGAAAAGTGAAAGCCCATACTCGTGAGAAGCTTTTTTTTTCCGAAGCACAGTCGTGAAAAAGTGAAGTAAATGAATTTGAGAAGTAACAGGCGAAAGTCAATTGCACTCGGGAAGGATGTTAACTGTGATTGGGTCTTAAAGAGTTGGACTCTTGAGATTTTAGGGGGTGCAAAGATCAAGTGGCCCGTGATATAGGCTTGCAAAACCAACACTCGGTGTGGATATTTGACATTCAAGGGTGTGCAATTGCACACCCTTGCACTACATTGCCTCCGCCCCAGTATTTACCCATAATATATCAGAACCTCTATAATACATACTCCGTATATCGTTGGTAACTTCTCTAAGAACGAGGAATGGTCACGGTATTCGTCCACACCTATCGAATCATCAAGGGGAAAAGAAAAAGATCTATATATGAGGAATTCAATCAATACTCAAAAACAAGAACATTAAAATTGCATTAAACCAAAAATGTAACATTAATTACAAGACTACTCAAGCCTCTTTGATCAGCTCTTGGATTTCTTCGGATGCATGGATTTTCCGGAGAGAGCCGTATATATTTTTCTAGATGTACAATGAAATCAAAAGGCTTCTCTCTAAATTAGTGTTTAAGAAACTATCAAATTGCAAACACCAATACAAACTATCTCCATTAAGCGAAAAAAAACACACACCAATACAAACTAACAATGCATAGATGTAGTTTTAAATCTCAAACACACTCTACATGTTTACTACTTTGTATATCTTAAAATTAAGAAGGGAATTCCGAATTCCATGGGTTATCCTAGTCTTAGAGATCCCACCAAAACTTTTCGTCCCTTTTAGTATGGAAAAGACTTTTATAGACTTGATTTTCGATTGAATCCTGAGAGGAGAAATCATTATGCTAAATCAAGGGTGACTTTGTCTCCCACCATGCTATATACACAACCCAAAATTCAGTAATTCATAAATCATTCTTCTTCTGTTTCTTACTCAGTCGAAAGAAGAAAAATTGTTGGATGATTGAGATCAAAGAACATAATGAATTTTGGGGACTTTGCACCCATGGTTGAACCCGATTGAATGGGTTTTGGGTATTTTTCTTCCATCGTTTTGGTAACGAGTGCTTTCACTTCATCCGCAAGAAGAGGTCCAACTCGTTGTAATCTGTTTGGAGACCGATTGATACACGTCTAGGTTATACGTTTCATCTCCTCCATGGCAGAAATACCAGAAACTTGTTATGAGAGGAGAAATCATTGTGTTAATTAAGGATGATTGTCTCTCCACCATGCTATATGTAAAGGTTCCGACACAAATCCAAGATTCAATTCATAAGTCATTCTTCTTGGAGATCAGATTAGTTCACAGAAAGATGAGATTTAGTTCAGCGAGAGGGAGATGTGAAAACGGTGCTATTTGATTTCAGGATTGAGTAGTAGTGAGTTACTCATTAGATTGTATAAGTGTTTGCCCTAAAAGAAAGAAAGGTCTCTTATATAATATCTAGTAGTATGATAAAAACCCTAAAGCCCATTTGGTATGGTTTATAGGGCTACAGTACACAATTGTCAAAGTTATTTTTTAACCACCACTAGCTGAATTGAGTCACATATCTTGAATTGAGTCACATATCTGAAATGAGCATTATCGACATTTCAATTTCCGGCTCTTCAGTTTTTTTTTTAACATCCGAGAGTTTTTTGTGAACATAAAATTTGCTGGTGAAATTATATAAGCCAAACAAGGAATATGCCAACCTTACATTGATAGTTAGTTTTATAAGTACACCAATGTAAAAAATGAAATTAGATTAAAGAAGCAATTTATGTGATTGATGGATATATAGGAAAATATACAGCGTTTTTATACATCAATATATTAAGCCTAAATGGAAATAAAAAGCCCAACGTTCCAATGAAACGTTATATCGATTGCTTGCACTGGTTCAAAACCAAAACACTTCAAACATCGATTTAGTATTGAGAGGAGAAATCATCGTTCCAAAATTAAGGATGATTGTGTCTCCTCCATGCTATGTGTAAAGGTTCCGACACAAATCCAATATTCAATTCATAACTCATTCTTCTTGGAGATCAGATATAGTTTACTTTAGAGAGGATGTGGATGTTGGATGATAGAAATCAGATTTAGACTCGGGAGAGATGTGGAAACGACGCTGTTTGATTCTGGACTGAGTAGCCTAGAGTCTTTATAAGTACTTTTTGGTGTTTACCCTAAAGTGAAAGTAAGGTCATCTTTTGTGTTATATACTAGTAAACCCTAAGCCCATCCTTACCACTCGAGCCCGTTTGCTATTGTTTCCACCGACTTAACTTCTCGAGTGGACCGACGTGCACGCAGAATGGTGCAGGAATAACCATGCGCAAGTAGAATGTTGGGTGTCAAATTTAAAACGTTTCTTTTCAAAGAATTTTGGTTGACATCAAAACTATGACAACCTCAAGGAATAACCATGCACGACCGTGTAACTTCTCTAATAATATAATAATATAGCAAAACTTATATACGCTTGGGTTTGGCTCCTCATATAGATAGCCATCTTTTGACCAAGCGTAACATGGCCATTTCATAATTAGGAGGCAAAACAATCATTTTGCAAATAGCTACCCGAGTAATGTTACAATATATTTCTTACGAGATCTTGGGATCATTTTGCAGATAGCTAGCCATTGGATTGTTTAACCTTAAAAATGCACAATATGAGGTAAAATATTAGGGACTCATGTCCTACGAGATCTTGGGTTTTACTAACAATTAATGTCAAAGTGTTTTCCTAAGTCAGTTCAAGAGGACTGACAAGTGCACAATTAATAACAAATCCAGAATGTAAATTAATCATTCCATTTTAGACGGAGACTACAATCGAATTCGACACCCCGTTGTAAGCAATACACCATTCTTAACCGTGATTAGTAGAGCTTCTCATGTATAAATGAGATGTTTTTTCTCGACAGATTTAACAACCTTGTCCATTAATAATCGTGATTAGCAGAGCTTCTCATGACACACTTAATTAATAATCGTGATTAATTAATATGATGGAAAAGTAAATGCAAGTCTAGGTTTTGGATTCTGAATGGCTTCACTGAAGAGAGCCTTATATATTTCTCTAGTCTTACGGAACCAAAAGGGTTCTCATAAACTACTACTACTAGTTATGCATTAGGAAACATTGGAAAATAGGTTTTTGTTTTTGGAAGGAGAACTCTTGTTATGTCCGTAGGGGTGGTGGATATGTAAGAGTCTGATTTGTTATGTGTGTAGGTGGGGGAGATGCCAGAATTGCTGGTTTATATCTTTGACTAGCCACATCTCAATTCAGTCCATGTACGCGGTAGATTATGGATAATCATCAAACAGGTTTCGATGTTTTTGTTGTGCAAGTAGGAATGAGTCACAACTCACAAGTCACAAAGATGCAAAGCTGAAACTGCCATGGCAGGTTTACCCAGAAGAAATAGTGCTGACGGAGGAGTAACCCCATACATAGAGAATGAACTTGGCAAAAAACCTGGAAAAACGAGAACGGTTATTCAAGGTGATTCATTAGCCACACATAGGTTAAATATAGTAGATAGAAATAGAAAACTAAAGTAGATAGAAATAGAAGATCTTTTGCACTAGTGCTCCCTGGACCACCTAAGTCACTGATCTCACAAAGTCGGTTTTGGATGGTCTCATAAACTAGAAGCAAAAGTCGAAGTAAATGGATAATCGTGCACAGTTTCAGAAGGTAACACGGACAATTCACTTTCCCATCTCTTCGAAATTTTTATGATCCCAGAATTCTGGAGAACATTAAATTAGGTGAACAAAGATAAGCCAGGTAAGGAATGCCAGCTTACAAGTGCAATGAAACTGAAAAAATAGAACCAAGGAATAGATTTATGTTATTTGAAACTACAACACTCTGATACATCAATAAACTACCCATACTAGTAGATTCAGATAGCTGATTAGGAGTTACAAACTTACAATTGATTACATAATGTAACCTTGAATCTCAAACACCATTTTACATACTACTTCCGTTCCACTTTGAACACCTAACATTTCTTCTATCTTCTCAAAAGTTTAACATACAAAACTCAGTCGAGTAATTTTTTCCAAAGATGCTAGCAAGACACACACACAGATCTCGATTACCAAAAATAGATGACATTCACCGTTAAAAAGTGTTTGAAATTTAAAACCAAGTCACCGAAATTAGCAAAGAACAGAATAGTTCAGATCTGTGTAGGACTTTAATGTTCACATAATCGAAATGGTAGGGACTCAACGAAAAGAAATCAAGCCCGCCTTTTCTTTACCGTTTTGAAGCTACCCCAACCTTTGGGGTTCAACTTCACCGTTGCTTCGATTTACTTATGAGAGGAAAAATCATTATGCCAAATAAGGATGACTTTGTATCCTCCATGCTATTTGTAGAGGTTCCGGCGTAAATCCAAGATATAATTCATAACTCAATCCTCTTGGAGATCAGATTCAATTCAAAGAGAGACAGAGATGTGAATGATGGGGATCAGATTTACATTAGAAAGAGATGTCGAAACGGCTTTATTTTAGTGTTTGCCCTAAAATGAAAGTAAGGTCATCTTATGTTATATATCCTGGCGAGATTAGGGTATACCCAATAAGACAAAATAGGGTCATTTTGAAGTAAAAGAGGTCGCCCCTTAACCATATATTTTCTAAATGGCTAATATACCCTTGTTTAATTAACACTAAAAGTCTGATTAGGTTAATTAATCGAGTTTAGATTGAAACTTTTCAAATTATGAATTTGAATAATGAAATTTTTGATTGAACTTTGGGAAGTTTTTTGATGAAAAAAAATTGTTTTGAAAAAATCTTTTGGAACGGAAATGAAAGCACACTACCCAAACACTTCTAAAGAGGGGATTGTAAAGCTGTTGTATGAAATAATACTCAAAATTAGATCAAAAAACACGTTCAGTTCTGAAAGTATGAAAAGTCGGCAAGGTCGACGAATGAAGATCATGACGACTTTATTTTTTTAACACACAGGAGACGACAAAAAAAATTTATTAGTCGGCAAGTTCGACATCAAAAAAATCCATGCCGGCTGTTGAAAATACCTTGCCGGCTGTTGAGAAAAATGTATTAGTCGGCAAGGTCTTCAAAAAATACCCAGCTGGATGTTAAAAAAATTTAGTAGTCGGCAAGGTTTTCAAAAAAACCTGCATTACTGTTGAAAAAATTTGTTAGTCGGCAAGATCTTCAAAAAATACCCTGCCGGCTGTTGAAAAAATTTATAGTCGCCATCGCTGTTATAAAAAGTCGGCAAGATATGCATGTTACGACCTTGCCGACCAAAAACACACAAATCACAATTTTCGATTCTTAACCTAATATAACAATCAAATCACACAACACAATGATGGGTTTGAGGTTAAACATCACTTATAGTCTTCTTTTCGCCGGTAGAGTCAACAATTTTTTTGGACAATCAAAGTTGAAGAGTTATATATGGCTTTGGTTGATGGAAGATGCAGATGAAGAAGAAGAAAAGAAGATTAAGAGTTGTTTAGTTTTTTAATTTTAGGGTTAATGAAATTAAGAAATGGGTTTATTTTTAAGATTTAATTAGTTCAAGGATATTAAAATAAAATCACCCTTTTATGAAAATACCGACTAGGTCCACTTAAAATTGGGTATACCCCAATTAATCTGGATATACCCCAATCTCGCCAGGTTATATATAGTAGTAAAAGAACCATTTTTGGGGACCAACCTTTTTTTGGGGGGGACCATTCTTTTATTTTGGATATGATATTAGAAGTAAATCTAGGTCACCCCTTATCTAGATATTTATGATTATACCTAAATTACCCTCTTATTATTTTTGGTTAATGATTAGTTAGTGTGATTAGTGAAATGATTTTGAATAAAGATTTGAGATTAAAAAATCAGATTTTTAAAAAAGAAGTAGAATTATTGAGAGAGAAAAGTTAGAGAAAATGACGAAGAAAAACATGGAAAATGAAAAAAAAAATTGAGTTCACTAAGCTAGACTATTCAAGTGATGAATTATTTCTTAGATGGTGAATGTATTCTTCCCCAAAGCCAATCTCAAGATGAAAATGATAGATTTTACCAACCACAACCGGAGGAATACTATTTGGGTACCCAGGTATGCTCTAAACTTAGATAATGTTGGTTGAATTGGTCCAAATTTTAAAAAAAATGTGAATTTGTTAAGTAGATTTGGGCTTGTTCGGTTACCTTGTGTGAAGAACATGTAACCGAACTAATCTGAAAGTGTAGTTCGGTTACTTTTTCTAAACACGCAGGTTACCGAACTCTCCAATAATGGAGGTTTTTTGAAGTTCGGTTAACGGACATGTTACCGAACTTTGTAAATAGGATTACAGTGTTATGTTCGGTTTGGCCGAAATGTAACCGAACTTTAAGGTCTATAAGTTCGGTTAGTTTGCAACCAATAGCTAACCGAACTTATGTAAAATAAGATTGCACATTAGTGTTCGGTTGTTTCGCAAACTTCATACCAACCAATATCTAACCGAACTACACACAATTAGTTAAGAGTTCAGTTTGTCAAGGTTTTTTGCGAACAAACCGAACATAATGGGACAAGTTCGGTTAAATTGAAACTCAACATAGTGGGCAAAATAGCACAGTTCGGTTACATTGGATTTTTTTTTTTTTTTTAATATTGGTAAAGTTCAGTTAGAAAATAGTTTTAGCCTTCTTTGTGAACCAACCGAACATAGTGGGCAAAGTTCGGTTAAATCTAAAATCAAAATAATAGGAAAAATAGCACAGTTCGGTTACATTTGATTGTTCTTTTTTTTTTTTTTGTAATATTGGTAAAGTTCGGTTAGAAAATAGTTTTAGCCTTCTTTGCGAACCAACCGAACTCTGAGTTCGGTTAAGAAAAAATTAATTCGTGATAACCGAAGCGTTCTTCGTGTTTTTGGTTTCAGAATGTTCGGTTAGCAACCCAGTTTTTTTTTTAAACTATTCCTAACCGAACATGTCACTCTAACTTCCATTTAAACCATATTTTGATGACTACTGCTCAAAATTTCAATCAAAAACGAAGTAGAAGTAATGGGTTTGTGGGAAAATACTTATGGATAGGTTTGTTTATAAAAGATTTATTAATCGACGATGAAAATTCAACGAATCGCCAGGCTAAAAATTTGATGATTTTGATTAGATTTGTATATGATCAGGGTTAGATGATCATAAATTGATGAAGAAGAAAAGAAGAAAAATTGTAGAATAGAGGAAGAAGAAGTTGTAGATTAGTTATAATTTTAATTAGGTAAAAGAGTAAATATGTTAATGATTAAAATTAAGTTATATATATATAGAGGTGGTGGTGGTTGGTGGTGGTGGTTGTCGGAGGTGGTAGTGGTAGGCGGCGGTGGTGGGAGGAGCTGGTGGTTATATATATATATATAGGTGGTTTTTAGGTTAGTTTTAAATTAAATTAGTTTAAAGGTAGGTTAGTCATTTCCACACTTTTGGACACCCCTTATAACTATAGGGAAGGTGGCCTAATAAGACCATGATCCCCTCAAAAAAACCATGGTCCCCAAAAAATGGTTCTAATAAAAACCCTAAGCCATCTTACCACTAGAGCCCGTTTGGTATTGCTCCTCGCGACTTACTCTTCTTTTAAGAACCATTTTTTAGGGACCATGGTTTTTTTGGGGGACCATTGTCTTATTAGGCCACCTACCCTACAATGTTAAGGGATGTCCTAAAATCATGAGATTACTAATTTGCCCCTTACCCTAATTAAAATTAACCCTATTTTAATAACCGCCCCTAATTTAAAAACAAAAGAATCCCTAAACCTAGCCGCACAAAAAAAAAAAAAATGCAAAAAAAAAAAAAAAATTGAGGAGAAAATTGTGCTCATGTTCTTATTTTCTTCCCCAAATCGAGTATAAGAATGGTTCTTCAAAAGAAAACTCCAAGACTCCACAGAAAAGGTCCCGATTTAGCACATCTAGCAAATCAGAAATCATCAAAACCCCATTACTTTTAATTGAATAGAAACCATTTGATCATTTGCAAGTAAAATGGTATGTATAGGCAACTCAACTGGTAACTTCTTTAAAAACATGTTTACCCGTTATATAGCAGAACCTGTATTTGACATACTATATTGTTGGTAAAACTTCTCTAAAAAAGGGAAATGATCACAGTGTCCATAGCTAATAATTAATCAGCAAGGAGAAAAGCAAAAGATCTAGAGATGAGGAATTAAATCACTACTCAAAAACAAGAACATCAAGATTGCATTAAAACCTATGTTAAACTCTTAAACATATTTCACCTCTTTGATCAGCTTTTGGATTTCCTTGGATGCATGGATTTTACTGGAGAGAGCCGTATATATTTTTCTAGATGTATAAGGCCTCTTCCTATGCACATGCCAAAAAAATGGTGTTTGGCATGCCACCTGGCATGCCAAACCATTTGCGCCACTATGGGGAAACCGCTGAGCGATCGACTCCCTAGCGAGCGATATTGACAATATCGCCGCCGATAAAGACTTTATCGCTGACGATATTGTCAATATCGCTGGCGATATTCACTCTAGCGGTAACGGCTATTTCTTCATCGCTATAAATAGGTAACTTTCAAACTCAACTTACCTCAAATTTTTTACACAAAAAATTTCTCTTCTTCTCGATCTATTTCTCTTTTCTCAATCTAATTTATTTCTTCTATTTGATCCAAATGGCACAATTAACCCAACTTGATTCGGCAACACAACTTGATTTTTCTGGAATAGTACTTGAAGGTGCCGTTGAGAAGATATGTGATAGATTCAAAGAAATAAGTAAGAAGCAAAGAAGTCTCCAAGTTTTGGATATCAACCAAGTCAAAACCGCAACCAAGAGAAGGCCAAGAAAGGTTAAAGGCAAGGAAAATCAAGGCAAAACAAATTTGAAGCCAAAGAAGAAGATAAACAAAGGAGACTCCGTTCATGAGCGCATTGATTGGAAGTTTAGTGAAATGAAGAAGATGAACAAGATGAAGAACATTGTTCCAAATTTTTTTTTTAGAGTCTTTCCAATTATTGTCTAGTTTTATGTCTTGTAAAATGACTATTTTAATTATATTGAAGTTTTTAATTTTGTGAAGTTTAATGAATTTGAAAATTTGACGAATATTGTTGAAAATTAATATTAATTATATTCTTAAACATTAAAAGTATTACAAATATTTAAACTTAAAACACAAAATTAATATTAATTACAAATATTGAAATTACAACACAAATGTTGGACAATATTGGGGCAAATATCTTAAAACCTCGAAACAACTTTCAAAATGGAATTTTTGCCCGTAGATGCGGCGATATTCCACACGACACCTTTCCTGAAATTCCACCGTGGTTTCACCACTTCTCAAGGTTGGACCTTCTCGCTGAAGTAAAGCAACATACCTAGTAACTTCCTGCTTAATTATACCGAGCGTCGAACCAAATGAAAACACTACGACCGCGTAGGTTCATTGTTTGTTCTTGAAATTTAAAAAAAATCCTTTCCCACAATAGTTGGTGATCAAATACTGGCTCCATTGTCAAATCAATATAATTCCTGCAAATACATTCATCTTCTGCAGTTTTGAATTTTAGGTTTCTCCTCACTTGACATCTCCTAATTTGACTTCTCCTAGTTTCACTGTCTACAATTGCACGACAAGCGGCTCTTCGATTTTGGATAATACAGTGGTTTGCCATGCACTCAGCCGGATTCATATTATCAGCCATGCTCTCTAAGGAACTGGAAGAGTGATGAAAAGAATTGGAGATTAAGAAATTCTAGAGAGATTGAGAAATTCTTAAGAGATTAAGAAATTCTGGTGTGAGTTGAAATGAGATTAAAATTAGGTATTTATAGAGGGGGAAATATTAGCCGTTGGATGAAGATCCGATGAGCGATTATCAAAGTATCGAGCGACGCCTTTGACTGTCATTGCCGTCGACCGAATGACCATCGAACGATCATTTGACCATCGAGCGACGAAGACTCTATCGCTCGCTGGAAACTCTGTCGCGTATGCCTATATGCCAGGAATAACATATTGGCATATGAGTTTGGCAGTTTGGCATACCCATAGTGGGTGCATATATGCCAAATACCATGTTTTGGCATGTGCATAGGAAGAGGCCTAATGAAATCAAAAGGCTTCTCTCTAGATTAGTGTTTAAGAAACTATCAAATTGCAAACATTGTGCATCAGTCGTCGGGGTGATGGATATCTTTGACTAACCACGTCTAAATGCTTTACCGGTATCCATATTCCACGAGGTTTCGTTGGACGACTTGATTGAGTGTTGACCATTTTCAGTCTTAAATCCTTCATGTTTTTATGTCGTGTAGGTTGGAAAGCTGCAGAGATAATGCATTAGAGAGCACTCGTAACATCAGGGGGGAGTGTTGCCGGAGTACTTGTACTGAAAAGGAACCGGATAAAGTGGGTGACAAGCCAATCACGATTGAAACCATTAGAATATCAGACCCATTATTATATGGGTGATGCACAAACTCCGCTAACTTACTCATAATATCATGATAAAGTTAGTAGTCGACGAATCATTCCCATAGATCTCATCTAGACATTTTATCTGTTACAATTGAAACTACAGCACTGGTACAAAATTAATCATTCCCTTTTCAAGGGAGACTAAACTTAGAATTTAAATCTAAAAGAAAAAAGAAACAAACAACAATTAATAAAAACCAACACTTACATAGATGTAGTTTTAAATCTCAAACACCATTTACATGTTCACTACTTTGGATACCTTAAAATTAAGAAGGGACTTCCCAATTCCATACACATCTCCATCATTGAGAATACGAAAATGGTCGTCTTGTTCAAGAGTAAGATCTTAGTCTCACATAGAGGAGTAGAAGACTTGAAGCCTTACAGATCCCATCAAAACTATTTGGCTTCTTGGATTTGAATGAACCAGACTTCTATAGACTTGATCTTCGACTGAATCGTGAGAGGAGAAATCATTATGCTAAATCAAGGGTGACTTTGTCTCCCACCATGCTATATACACAAACCCAAAATTCATAAATCATTCTTCTTTTGTTTCTTACTCAGTCGAAAGAAGAAAAATTGTTGGATGATTGAGATCAAAAAACATACCTGAATGAATGGCTTTTGGGGACTTTGCACCCATGGTTGAACCTGATTGAATGGGTTTTGGGTATTTTTCGTCCACTTGTGCTTTCACTTCATCGGCACTAAGAGGTCCAGCCTGTTGTAACCGTTCGGAGACCGATTGATACACGTCTAGGTTATACATTTCATCTCCTCCATGGAAGAAATACGTGAAACTTCTTCTGAGAGGAGAAATCATTGTGTTAATTAAGGATAATTAAGATGATTGTTTCTCCTCCATGCTATATGTAAAGGTTCCGACACAAATCCAAGATTCAATTCATAAGTCATTCTTCTTGGAGATCAGATTTAGTTCAGAGATCTGGATGTTAGATGATGGAGGTCAAATTTACTTCACAAAAAGATGATAGAGATGAGATTTAGTTCAGTGAGAGAGAGAGAGATGTGAAAACGGCGCTTTTTGATTTCAGGATTGGGTACTCATTAGAAAGAAAGGTCTCTTATATAGTATGTAGTAGTATAATAGAAACCCTAAGCCCATCCTTAATGGAGCCCATTTGGTATGGTTTCTAGGGCTACAGAACACAATTGTCAAAGTTATTTTATAACCACCACTATCTGAATTGAGTTACATATCTTGTAATGCTGAATTGAGTTACTCATTACAATTGTATAAGTGTTTGCCCTAAAAGAAAGAAAGGTCTCTTATATAGTATGTAGTAGTACGATAAAAACCCTAAGGCTAAGTCTTATGGGCTAGATATCTAGCTGCTAGATTGGCCATCCACGTCAGCCTGGGCAACCTCCTAAGTCCTATGGTATGGCGAATCTAGCAGCGAAACGCTGAATACTGTAGCGTTGGGCGCCGAATAGAACAGCGCTGCAAAATCTTTTTCCACTTTTTTATCTTTAAAAATTGAAAGTGTGTCATATTATTTGTTTATTATTTTCCTCTCACGAGTACTCCCTGCACCACGTGATATGTGGGAATTCAAACTCTTCTTCTTGGTATAAAATTTTGTCTCTCCATGATTAAAAAAAAAAAAGGACATGAATGACAGCAGCATTGGATGCATTCAAAGATTGAGACATTAACAGAGAGAGTTTGTTTTCTCAATAAAAGCAAAGAAAATTTCTGCAGCATTTACGATAGATTCTGACACTCTCGTGACTTTTTATACCATCACCGCTCCTTTTTATCCACCCAACTCGAAATTGGCCAGCGCGTTTCCATTCGGCGTTGATGCGCAAGAATATTCTCCCAAGCGCTGAATCGTTCAGCGTTAAGACCACTTTTTGAGCGTTGGATCATTCAGCGTTTCAATCTCGCCGATAGTGCGACTGCGAGCAACTGCTAGGAGAGAGAAGTAGCCAGATTGAGTGTTAACTTTTTTCCCACACTTTTTTCATGATTTGCAACACTTTTTGGCCAATCTAGCAGTCCAATCTAGCCCATAGGACTTAGCCTAAAGCCCATTTGGTATGAGTTGGATATCTTGTAATGCTGAATTGAGTTACATATCTTGAATTGAGTTATTACTACCTAGGTCTTTTCTCCTTTGCGGTGTCAGAAACTACGACGCACCTGCAACATCAAGGAACGTGTAGGTATATTCTTCGTTTCTCCTAACTCTAAATTAACAATGTCTAATGGATTTAGACATTTTATCTGTTTGAATTGAAACAACAACACTTTCACACATCAATAAACTAAAATTAATCAAGGGAGACTAAAATTAGAATTTTGATCTCCCCATTAAGCAAGAAAAATAAAACAGTAGTACAAACACCATTTACATGTTCACTACTTTGGATACCTTAAAATTAAGAAGGGACTTCCAAAATGTTCACTACTTTGAAAATACAACGAAACACGTCTTATGCAGGAGTAAGATCTAAGAGAGGAGAGGAGGAGACTTAAGCCTTATAGATCCCATCAAAAAATTTTGGCTTCATAGATTTGAATGGAACAGACTTCTATAGACTTGATCTTCGACTCGTGAGAGGAGAAATCATTATGCTAAATCAAGAGTAATTTTATCTCCCACAATGCTATATGTAAAGATTCCCACAAAATTCAGTAATTCATAAATTTATAAGATTCTCTCAAAAATACAAAATTCAAAATTGTTGGATGATTGAGATCAGAGAGATGTGGAAACGGCAGAGTTGTTTAGAAATTAGTAGTAGTGTTTGCCCTAAAATGAAAGAAAGGTTGATCTTCTTATATGGTAAAAAAACCCTAAGCCTAAGGACTAACACTATAGAGGCCTGTTCCTTGTCCAAACTTAAGCCCATATGATATAGGATCCTATCCTCCGCAAACACAATTCTCTAAGTTACTTTTAAGTTACATATCTTGAGATAGAAAAATGTACAGTTTTTGATGCATCAATAGATTCAGCCTAAATGGTATTAAGATCAATGATGGATAATCAAATAAGAGTTAAACATTACATAGAACTTCAACCCTGTCTGGTAAGAAGAAAAAAAATGACGGCATCTAGATCTACTTTAACACCGTCTTTTGTCTCATGGACATCATTAAGCATGTATCTCCCGGATCCATCCAGGAGCAATAATGTTGAGAGGAGAAATCATTGTGCGGAATTTAGGATGATCCGTTTTGTCTCCTCCATGCTATATGTAAAGGTTGCCAAACGAATCCAAATTTCAACAACTCAGAAATCATTCTACAACTCATTTATGTTTTCTATCAACAGATCCTAACTCAAACGAAAAAGAATTGTGGGATGATGAAGATCGGATCATAGAGATAAGGAGAGAGATGGGAGTAGTGTTTGCCTTAGAAGAAAAAAGGCCATTTCTTGTGTTTATATAGTATAGTGCATAAACCCTAGTAAGCCTGTCCATATCATCAGAACTTTGGAAGCTTGGCTAACCTCAAGCCCGAGCCTTGTCTTATAACTTTAGCCTCTTTGGTTAGCCATCAGACATCACCCTCGTTCTGTACGATTGAAAACCTCTTTGTATGTCTCAATAACTTCGGAACATCCATCAGTCATTTCGTAAATGCGGCTTAAATGTTCGTACAATTTTCTTTTCGTAACTGCGGGAAAGGAAAGGCAAAAGCAAACCTTAGAAACTACATTAACAACTTTTCATTGTTTTTAGCACAACAAAGAGCATCATGTGCTGCTATTGGACGTAACTGTGACGGTCAACACCAAAGTAGTTTCACAAAGGGATTTGAAAATGAGCCTCCTGTCATTGCAAAAATAAAAAGCCTACGGGTTTTTATTAGGAATCAAGTAGGCTGCAAATATGAACTATAACCCCAATATTCTCAATGGATCCCAACAGCATCCGCTGGAGGCTTAATGTGAGAATTGTGGAACAAATTAAGGGCTAGTTGAGCCGATATTTCAGTTCTGCGAAGTTCAACTTTCTTCACTGTGAAGCGGATTCTTGAGCTCATAAACTCTCTAAAAACGTTGAGCAGCATAGGACATCTTCTCAACCCCTTGGTCTCTATAGAATCTGAGCCCTATGTTCTTCCCTATTCTGTCTTTGCCGCTCGTGTTTTTTTTTCTTTCTTTAAAACACGAGGAAACACAGTACAACGCACAATGCAGTAGAGCCCCAAACAGGGGTTTGGAATTCAGAATTACTGGCAACACGCCCTAAAGGCAGTACAAGGAAGGTGCGCAAACAAGAAAACACTAAACCCAAACAAACCCCCCACCATGCCAACAAGGTCAGTGCAGTAGAAATATTTATCCCATCTCACTAATACAAGACAAGAAACACCTTCAGCCAATTGAAAGCTTGATTTCCCGGTGGTATCAAGAGCCTTTAATTTACCTCTTCAGTTGCAATGATTTTGTCATTTCTAGTCGAGGGTACAATCCACGTAATAGCAGCTGGAAGCCTCCTCAAAGCTGCTTCCCTTATCCATATTGGGATATTTGTAAGATATGTGTATTTACTTTGCAATATTTTGTATTTACTTTGCAATATTTTCTTACTTACCTTAGGCTGAATGTCGACATCCTTCTTTACAATGTATGTCGACATCTCTTGTAAACTTTGTATATAAGGCCTTGCCTTCTTCTCTAACAATCAATGAGAATATTGGAGAATTCCATTCATAAAAACTACATGGTATCAGAAAATTGGAGAATTCCAAAAGGATTTTCTGGCCTTGCCTTCCAAGTTGGAAAATTGGAAAATTGGAAAGAGCCAGAAAATTGGAAAATTGGAGAATTTTCTGGCTCTTTGTATATAAGGCCTTGCCTTCTTCTCTAACAATCAATGAGAATATTGGAGAATTCCAAAAGGATGAGATTAATCCCTAGAAGAAGTAAGTGCCGTGTTTCTTCAACCCAAGTTATGTACTGTTGGCAACCTCCCCAAGAAAGCTTGCCAACGAAAGAATCCCACCTTTTACCAAAGAAAAAGCAAACAATCTACAAAAGCAAATCTCATATACAAGAACAGTACATCATCAAGTATACGCAGAATTAACCAATATCCATCAACTTGTGATCATGTTCAAGCCTAAAAACTCATCTATAACCCAATTGCTTCAAAGGGCAACAAGCACCAGCATTTTTTTTTTTTTTTTAATATCTGAAGGTTTTTGGGAGCATGAAATTTGCTGGTGAAAAAAGATGAGTCGAGCAAGGAATGGCAACCATGCCAACTTATATTGATTTATAGCTTTTACAATTACAACGATGTAAGAACTACATATAGCAAATTCAGACATTTTATTTGTTTGAATTGCAAAGAAAAACTAAGTAATAATAATCATTCATTCACTGACAACCTGGATTTTCCAGATCTGAATTGTCCTTCAATAGAGTGTTGGAAATGCCTATGCATCCTTTCCCTTCTTCTCCAGCAGCCATCCGTTTGACCCCGTGAAGCTAACATATAATGATTAACAGACTTCCTTGGACCTAATTTTGAGAGGATAAATCATTCTGTGAAATCATGGATGATTGTGTCTCCCACCATGCTATATGCAATGATTCCCAAGGAAACATCACTCATTCTTCTTCAATTTCTTACGGTTTCTTTGTTCTGGATGATGGATAGAGATTAGAGATGGAGAAATCTGGAGACGGCGGGGTTTGGATTTAGATGAGATGCAATGTTTGCCCTAAATGAAAGAGAGGTCATCTTATTTATATAGAAAACCCTACCCTAAACCTGCCCTTGTCTAGGGCTTTTTAAAACCATCTTTTCTAACTTGAGCCCATTTGGTTACCCCTTATAGTCCAAGTGATCGTAGCATGAAGAAATTTGAGCGTTTTGGTATGATGACCATCCCAGTCCTTGATTTAGAAACAATTAGAATAACAGACCATCATTACCATATCAGGGATGCACAAACTCCATTACCCTACTCAATCAATCACACAATTTGAGACTGCTAATTTAGTTACTCAATACATCTATGCACTATTAACGAATTAATAGCCAGACAAATTCAAAGAAGAAAAAGGTGAAGATATCTGATTGTTATGCTGCTGGCTGGACGTATTAGAGTTTCTGATGTAACGAAGTTAAAATATAAAAAAATTTAAAATGTAATTGAAGTATATGTATGTTTGTATTGCAGATGACCAAAGGAAAAATACATCATATTCCCCTTGGAAGAGATATCTATCTGTTCCACCGCCAAGCAGGTAAGTGTTATGTTATCCAAAACCAAGCAGTGTTAGGTAAATAAATATCGACATCTTCACCCCCAAAGCTCTAATTGTCCCTAAAACAGTGCTACTATGTTCTTCAAAGTTGTGTGTGCTGTAAGGTAACATCAATAGCTTCACTTTGAAATCTTTGTTATTCTCCAAATGGAATGTATTTTCTCTACTGGAAAATCTCAGCAGTTTAAAACCTAAAAACTTCTAACCTTGAGTTACCTTTGAGAGGAAAAATCATTATGTCAAATCAAGGATGATGATTGTGTCTTCCACCATGCTTCCACCATTCTTCCAGTTTCTTACTAACTGATACTCACTCAAACGAGAAACAAGAATTGCTGGATGATAGAGATCAGAGGTAGGAAGCGGCCGATTTAGTTTACAATGTAGGAGTGTTTTCCCTAAAAGAAAGAGATGGCCATCTTCTTTATATACTAAACCCTAAGCCTGTCCTTACTACTAGAGCTTGGGCAAAAGTTGTCCAACTTGAGCCCATTTTGTTTTTTATTGTTTTCTTCGCCCATTTAGAAAAAAGAACAAGTAGAATGGTGTAGCCTTGTACGTAACAAGTAACTTCGTGCTATACTGGTATCCGTTGTTGCAATAACTAAGAGTCTGACTCAAGATTGAAGTTCTTTTTAGATATTTGATGGTGGATATAGAAAAATGTGGATGAAACTACGGCATTTTGATATATCAATAAACTACCCTCAGCAAATTTAGATATGCATTTAGACATGTTATCTGTTTGAACCGCAAAAGAGCAATGTAAAACAAACTACACTTGTAAAAATACTAGATTAGGGGACTAACATTAGATCGAATATCTGACACTGACCATCAGGTAAATACACAGATTAGGTAGACATACAAAATTACAATTAATTACATATATGCACTTTGAATCTCAAACACCGTTTACGTGGTGTTTACGTGTTCATACGTTTTTCTTCTCCACCAGACAATAGAACACTCGAACATCCTCATCAAATTCAGAGATGCGGCGATGTATTCCTTGTATAGTGTCGTATACTTGCATATCCCACGTTCTACCAACAAACTCAGGATAAAACCTATTTCATTCAATTCAAATGTGAGAGGAGAAATCATTATGCTAAAGGATGATTGTTTGTGGCTCCGATCCACCCGCGTATATGTAAAACTTTCCCACACAAACTCAGAAATCAGTAATTCATAACTCATTATTCTTCTATTTCTTACATTTTGTTGGATGATGGAGATCAGATCTAGATCAGATATAGAGATGTGGATGTTGGAGATGAGATTTAGTTCAGTGAGAGAGATATTAATACGGCGTTGTTTGGTTCAGGATTGGAACAGTGTTTTCCCTAAAATGAAACAAAGAAAGAAAGGTCATTTTATTATATAGGAGTAGTAGAAACCCTAGAGCTTGGGGCCTCCTTGGGCAAACCTTGTCAAACTTAAGCCCGTTTGGTATCGTTTCCCAATGAGGGCCATGAAGCACTGAAATGGTCTAGAGAGGAATTCAAATACAAGAGCATCATCAAATTTACGCAAAATTCAAAATTTGGATTCACCATCTCCTAATCGCCATTATCATGACTAAACTACCCCTATTTTACTCCCTACCTCTCTACAGTATATAAAAACATCCATTTCCTCCGACTTCTACAACCAAAATGAAAATGACATAACCATAGGGAACTAGCTCATTTTGCATGGGGATAGTCACATTGGGTTATTATTAACAGTTGTAGTTTAACTTCAGGGCACCCACGGTTTCCAAAATAATGAAAATGGCAAAAGAGGAAAAAAATTCCATCTCAAAAAATGTACAGTAGTTGTTGCATAATGATAAATCTTTTTAACCCGGAACATCCTTATAAAACTGGAACAATACGATTCAAATAAATTTGTGCTAAACGAACTAGTGTTGTTTGACCTCAGTACCGTTTTATAAGCCATGGCCATCGGTTGCTTCCATCAACTCACGTCCCTATGTAGCCATGGAATTTGTAATGTTTCTCAGGACTAAGATTGCCAATTCAGTACGAATAAAACGAAGACATTGTTTCGGAATGAGGACCAGCTAACCACGAGCAAATTGATTTCGGTTTCTGTCAATTCCAAAGACAAAAAGATGAGACGCATATGCACAATCCCATTTGGAGGACGGACGCTTTGTTGACAGCCCTTGAAATACACATCTATTTATTTCTCTATAAATCGAACACAATGAGTAAATGATGACATTTTATCTGTTCTTGTTGACAAGACAAACAAAGAGACGCATAAGCTACATAGAAAATTTAGAAAGATGACATTTTATCTGTTCGAATTGTGGAGTATCAAACTAATACTAACCATATTCATTTCACAACTGTATTTCTGAGATCTCGGTCTTGGTGGGGTAATGATCAAGAAAGAGAGGAGGCTAAAAAAAAAATGATCGCAGCAGGTTTGTGATGCGTGAATGCCCTCGAAGATCTGAAAATAATGCTGATGATCCCTCAGAAATCTTTATTTTCTTCTCTTCCAGAAATTTTCAGCAGGCACTATGTCACTAGGCTCATCTCCTACTTAGGAAGTTATTGGTGGTAATGCAGCTATTGAAAACCGACTTCCTTTGGATTTACTATGAGAGGAGAAATCATTATGTTAAATCAAGGTTGATGATTGTGTCTCACACCACCAGGCTATATGTAAAGATTCCCAAACAAACCCAAAATCCAGAAATTCATAACTCATTCTTCTTCTATCCATTTCTTTCTTTCTTTCTTTCTTTCTTTACTTTATGCGAATAGTTGGATGATAGAGATCAATAGAGAGCGATGTGGAAACTGCGGATTTGAGGAGATGAGGATTTAGATTCATCCCGGTATTTATACTGTAGTAAACCCTAAGCCTACCCTTATATCTAGAGCTATTGGATATCCTTGTCCAACTTGAGCCCGAGCCAATGCCCATGTGGTATTTACATTCTATTACTCCCGAGCCCATGTGGTATACATTCTAACTTCATCTTTGATTGCTATTGCAACACGAATGGTCTTACACTTAATGTAGTGCTCATCCAACCCTATGCACATTGCAAAACCAACTTTGCTCAGTCGACTCAGTCCCCAACTAAAGTTAAAAGCAAATAACCCAGAGAGGAATTAAATCACTACCCAAACACGAGAATGTTAACATCAAGTATATGAGAAAATTTTTGATGGGGCGTTTTTTGAAGGAGGCATGGGGGACAAATGATGTGTTGACATGTGTCAACATATTAATGAATTTTGTTTCCAAAAATATCATCACCAATCAAGAAAACATATTTTCTCTCCAAAAATACACTTCTTTTATATTTTTGGGAACAAAATTCATTTATATGAATGACATGTGTCAACACATCATTCGTCCCCTATGCCTCCTTCAAAAAACGCCCCATCAAAAATTTTCTCTCAAGTATATACCCAGACCACGAGAGGAAATAAAATAAGAGACCACCATTATTATATGGGTGATGCACAAACTCCATTATACATTTCTGCTCACAAAATCACACTATTTTTGAAGAGCAATTCAAAGAGAAACAACATGAAGAGTCACTTTCTGATTGTTTTACTTGTGCCACAAAATTAACCTAGAGAAGCATTTGACACATCAATAAACCACCTATAACGCAAGTTCACACATCTATTTGAACTGCACTAGAGCAAAGGATAACTAAATACTGATAATTCATACGAAGTCCCTTTTCCAGGGAGACTAACTTCATGCTATCTTGTTGTTGAGTCTGAATCACAGTGCTCATCTATCCCTATGCCCACTGCAAAATCCAACATGGATATAAGTGAAAAATTTAAATCATCATGCAGTTTCCGTAGTCCATGATTAACGAATTAAAAATTGGTTACTTCCATGTGGTTTACAACTTATTACAAGTATCAAAATTAGTCGTTTCCATGAGATCTGAGTAATGCCGACTACAATAATCAAAACCAATTTAAATGCTATGAGTTAACAAGTTTTGAAACTTAAAAGTAATAAATTGCAGTGATCTATCCAATATTACAAAGTAAATTCAGCACTAGAGAACAACATCAAGGAACAAAAAAACAAGGGGTTCTAACTTCCCAGCTACTGGTCGTCTTTGGAACTGCCACAAATAGCTTCAGTGGATCCCTCTGCACAGAAACCATTCAAACACCATCACAACACACCCACAAACCACCTTGTCCAACTTGAGCCCATTTGGAGCTTGTTAGAGTGATGCTAGTTAGTAGTGATGCCTGATCGGACAGGGTACCAATAAATTTGAGTTTAGATTTTGGTATGATCATCTGCAATCTAGCACTACGTTGGTTATACCCATTGCCCGTTGCAACCATATTTGATCAAAAACCGGTGTAGGCAAGAAATGACTTCATGTTGTACTGTTGTTGTGTTAATGAAGATTGTGTGTTAGGGTCAAGTTTTATCTTTTATTTTATTTAAGCATTCGATTTCGTCTAGTTGGTAATATGGAATAAGTTTGAAAATATCTACTAGTTCAAACTAATTAGGAACGTGTTCAGTAGTTCCTAGTCTTTAGGAGTTGTTGAGTCAAGCAAACATGTTTGGTTTATTTCCTAGTTTGTAGGGTTTTTTTTGTTAGTGGTTACGTGGGATAAGTCTTGTAATATCTATTTAAGTTACTAGAATCAAGGAGAAAGATATGCAGAGATTTATTAAGAAGAAATAGCACTGTTGTGTTGTTTTTTGGACGGAAGGCTCGTCTGCAAGCCTAAGTCTGAACGTAGGGTTTTTCTGTAAACCCATTCATATCTTCAATTATCATTCATCTTCACTGTCCATTCACTTCTTCCAACCATTACCATATCTCCATTCCCATATGTACTAATGAGATTGTAACAAGTGGTATCAGAGCACGGTTTTCGCTTCCGAAAAACAAAAACAAAAGAAAAAAAAAGAAAACTTTTGCAATCATTGCTTTCAACAAAAATTATCATACTTTTTTTGTTTTGATCGGTCAAGTGAAAATTCATTGAAAAAAGAGGTACTTAATAGGGGTACCTCAACCAATGAATACAAGCGAGAAAAAAAAAGGCAAGAGCATTCCGGCAAACCCAAAACAACAAAAAAACAAGCTTACAAACGCAAGAATAAAGAGTCCCATAATGCAATCACCATATTCGCCGTTAGGCCCAACATTTTTGTATTCCACTCGGCCCAAAAGAAGGCTTGTAGGTTACCATTTCTATTGAGGCTTACCAAATTTTTCTTTTTGTTTTCAAAGACTCTTGCATT